>JARHVA010001254.1:3490000-3695251 GCA_037957365.1 Torreya grandis | reverse complement strand
TTTTATAAATCCAAACATGCAATGAAATCTAATGTGCAGACTATAAGGAAGTAAAATCTCTGTTGACAAAATGAACACCCTATTTAGAGTGTATTATCTTATTGTGTTGAAAGTTAAGACCTTTTTATAAATATTATCAAAGTTTCAGTTATGATCCATATACTTGGAGTTGGTTCCAAACTATAAAGGATATATTTAAACCCTTAAGAGATGGATAGTCTTGAATTTGATCAAATGCACCATGTTGTTGGTATAGACCTTTGGGATGCCAAGATACATACAGTCACAATAGGAAGGAAGGTGATTTATTATATAAAGTTATTAGGTTTTTGATTATAATGGTTGTGTGATTTAAAATATGTGTAAGAGTATATTTGAAGTTGGAAAACCTTTTATAAGTATCAAATAAACTCATGAATGTTGATACCATGTTGTCATAGTCTTAAATAAGACTTAGAAACACGTATGTTCATGGTTTGGAGAGAAAATAAAAATAAAGAAGGTGTCTCACCCATGTAGGATGGTTTAAAATATAAAAATATGTCTAAATAAGGTGTTTTAAACCTTTGAATCATAATCTAACTCATTTTATGGAATTTTAAAGCTTATCAGGGCTGCATAGGGTATGGGAAACTCTGAATTAGGGTTTTGAGCATTATACAAATTTGAGCCCTAAACTAATTATAAAAATAATTAATATGAATTTTTTTGGTGTGTTATTTTTGATAAATAAATAATTAGGGTTTTATCATATGTAAAAGTATGGATTATGTTGTTGTATCCTAGTACTAGGTTTAGAAAAGGCTTAAGGAATTAAGGGTAATAAAGCTAAGGAAAATTTGTCTTAAGAGGAAGGGTAAGTAATGATTGATTAAGATTGGGGATCCAAAATGGTATCCAAAAATATAATTATATTGAACTGGTTATTTTTACAACATCCAAACTAAGGATCTTTGTCAGTTTGGAGGGCTAATTAAGGGGTGGTTTAAAGAAGGAAGTGTATTATGTCATGAGAGTTGTGCCAAGAGAAAGATATAGGAGTTGTATGGCCCAAAAGGGTCCTTTAATATTTAATAATTTTATTGATATGGTTTTTTAGTCATTTCCAACAAGGATAAATGTAATAGAAAAGGGTGACAAGCCTCCTAAGGTTGTAGAGAGCTTAGATAGTGGAAACATATAGCAAAAGAGTGTTCAATTCCTTAAAATATTTATGGAAAAGTTTTTTATGATTTTTTAATACCATGTATGCCTTAATTTTTCTCCTTTGAAACCTAACTCTTGTTTTGGTCTTCAAATTGTAAGGGATGCAAACTAGTAAAAGAACATAACTACATTGAAAAAATAATGAAAGTAATAGGGTAAACAAATGAATGTGACTATCTAAGTGAAGGATAATTTCATCAAGGAATGTTTTAAATAGTAAAATAAATAGGTGTCAAGGAAAGAATAAAAAAAGAACAAATATCAAGCTAGAGAGACAAGTTTCAAACTAGAGATATTCAAGAAAAGCATGATAGGATAGAGCGATCTTTTCCAATACCAAGGGTTGATAAACAATTTTTTTTAACTTTTACCCATGCCTCTAAATAATTTGGTATCATATCAAGGTAAAATATTAAATTTGTGTTTTGAATTCTTTAAAAATTATTGATTTGAGATAAAGATAACATGATATGATATTTGCATACGAGATAGACCTACATGGTATTAATGGAGAATAGGAGGTTGTATGTCTGATTTATTGAGATTATCATGGATGAATATTAGATTTAGGAGAGATATAGCCACAAAGTCCTTTTAAAAGGATAATAATCTTTTCAACAGAAGACTAGAAGAGAGAGAGAGAGAGAGAGAGAGAGAGAGAGAGAGAGAGAGAGAGAGAGAGAGAGAGAGAGAGAGAGAGAGAGAGAGAGAGAGAGAGAGAGAGAGAGAGAGAGAGAGAGCGAGCATTGAAGCTCTAAGAGATAAGAGAGGAAGTGAAGACTCCAAAAAATAGTCAAGGAGGATAAGAAGAGATCCTAGATAGAGGACAAAATAAGAAGAAATGCCCAATAGAGGTATAAGAGGAAATATTAATAGACTTGCTAATATGAAGGTATAGATAGGCCTAGAAAACAAAGATAAATGGAGAATGTGGATATAGGAAGATAAGTGGTATACATAATAAAATAATTGGGGAAAGGTATAAAGAGGATAGAGCTCATGATAAAGCTCATAAGAGAACAAGAAATCTAATGGACTGGCTAGAATGTGAGAAGACGAGTGAATTGTCCACGAGAATCACTTGTGAGAAGAAGGCACAAGAATGGCATCTTCAAGGATGATAAGAAAGAAAAGTCATCCCAAAGAGGTGTGAGAAGAGAGATGTTTCCAAGTGAGAAAAAATATAGAGATATTGAGAAGAGGGTTCTCATTAAAGAGAACAAGAAGAAGATGGAATTGCCAAGAAGATAACATGAGGTTGAATATAAGAGAATATAGATAAATGTCTATGACAAATATATTCAAAGAGACTATGTGTTCTCTCATTTTATATGCTAACATTTTGTTCAATTTTATGTTTTTAGGTATGAAGATAATTATGGTGAAGTTCAATCATGAGACCTCAAAGTTGATGAAATCTGGGCCAAGAATATCACCCATCAAGTGGAAATATAATGATAAATAAAAATAACCTCTTGAAGAATATAAGATGATGAATATTAAAGATATTTAACAAGATGAAATTAAAGAGAATGAGGTATACTATGATGCATTTCCATACATAGCAGCTGAAACTAAAGAAATGGTTCCCAAGAATACATGAAGGTCACTCATGAAGACATAAATGAATATAAAATCTTGAAATAGTTTTGATTGGAGGTAAATTAATGCCTAAATGTTTATTTTGATTGCATATATGAATAACAAAAGGATGATATCCAGGTTGAGAGAAATAATGATAGATTGTAGCCCTTAAAATGAGAACAAGGGCATGGATATGTGTGGCCTAAGTGGATTAAAAAAATAGTTGATAATAATAAGGATATGTGAACCTCAAATAAGAGGTCAAATAAAGCAAAGGTATGAGTGGAAAAAAAACACAAGCATGGAGAAAAAGAACAAAAGGTAAAGTACATCAACTTGGCATGATAGATGACCAATGCATGAAGCAAGAAATAGGTGAAAATAGAAATACATATAAACCAAATAATATACAAGGAATAAAATTGGGTGATAAAAGTCATGAAAAGAGTAAAAGAGGATCACATGGCAAGTGAATCCCAAGCAATAATGAAGATTGAAGTAACAAACCTATAAAGCAAACAAGAAACGTATATCAAGAAAATCAAGTCAAAGAAGTAAAGATACAACCTTGTATGAAAGGAAATGACTACATAAAGGAAGATAAGAAATTTTTATAATTATTTTTCAATGTTTTATATGATTACATAAGTGAATTTGATTCCAATGATGAAGATATATTATATATGGAAACCATTAGATTAATAAATGAGTGTGTATCAAGGCAAGTTGATGATGAATCACCTCAAAGAATGCTTGAGAAGAAAAGGTATGCAGTATGAAGAGTCTTATATGACTCTCATAAATTATTAATTCCAAGGAAAAGATAAAGAATAATTTTACCAAGACAATGAAGAACAATGTATACCAAGGTTTGATGAGGAATACAAAGAGATTGATGGACTAAAGTTGTAATAAGAGTTGGATATGTTGGAATAAATATTTATACAATATTAGGGAATTAAAATAGGTGAATAATAATAGGTAAAATTCTGATATTAACTCCAAAAAACACCAAGATAATAGAAGCAAAGAGAATCACAATAAAGTGTGCAAACAAGGCCACAAGCAAGTAGGCAAATAGAGTATGACAAAGTGAACAAGGTGAGTTATTTATTTGAGAAAGATAATGTTTATTTTAAAATTTATAAGAATGTATATGGATATCCAAAAATGTGCCAAGTAACATCGTACTATGGTGAGAATGAAAAGAACAAGAATTTTATCTTGCATAATGAGCAAGATGAGAGGAAATAACATAAAAATGTGAAGGGATGTGAAGTAGATACAAAAAAATAGAATATGATTAATAAAATGATAAATATTTAGGTGCATAAGAGGCCATTAGAGCCTAAGTAATAAGATACTAATAGAAATAAGGAACAAAAATCATAAAACAAGATATAATCAAGAGGAAACAATGAGAAGACAAGCTATCAAACAAGCATGAGGAATAATAATGAATACAAATTAGTTGTAGCTAAGTATGAAATTTTTTAATATGAAATATAATAGGTGTTAGATGCAAAAAATATGATACTACAGCAATTGGAACACTTCATAGAGATGGAGGATGCATGGAAACAAAGATTATACAAAGCTACAAGGAAGAAATGAAAGCATTTAGCAAAGACAAGGGAACAAGAAATAATGACCAGAAATTAAGCAAGTATGAATGACCCTCTAAATACAAATTGGAAGGAAAGAAATAAATTGGGTGAAAAAGTTTTTTCTCCTTCTTGGGGAGTATGATGTAGGAGCATCAAGCCAAGAAGCACTATTTTAAAGATGTTCTCAATAAGGGGTCAAATCTGGTCAAAGATTGACATCAAGGTGTTTGAGGGATATTATTAGGTCCATTTGTGCCTTATGATTCCATTTGGAATCATAGGGTTGTGTTATGTGGTCTCTAGGTGTTTTCCCTCTAAAATAGGGAATTTGAAAATTTAAATGTTGTAAAAAGGTTAAGATGGCCAAATGAATGTATTGGAGTATTTAGATGATAAAATTTGGTTTTAGAGATCATTAAAAGACATGAGAAAAAGTTATAAATACATTTAATGTCTAGAATCTAGGACAAGTCATTTGTACAAATGAAAAATCATCTTGGAACATAGGGGTAGTTATGGTAAGGTGGTTGGATGTAACTTCCAAGAAAAAAACATACATTTAAATGGAGTAAAAATAAGTCATTTTAGGTAGGTTGGCATAAGAAATTAGATATTTATCCTTGAAGAAGAGAGAGGAGAGTCTAAGAATGGTAAAATGGTATGAGACTCCTCAAGGAAGATTGTTAGAATTTTGTAACGACTCAAGCATGTACAGATCTGATATTTTAAATAAATGAAGAAGAAAATTTGATTTGGTTGTGAATAATTCTCTATAAATTTATATAATGATTGCATTATTTTCATATTTCCCTAGAGAAGTCCCTAGACATGATGTCTTTATGTGTTGTTAATTAAAGTGTAGGTTTTGACCATGGTTTACAATCCCAACTTTAAGTAAGAGGGGTATTTGATGGATTGTTCTATAATGCAATGAAATGTAAGTCTATTTTAATATATGTATGATTGTGTATGTTATAATGAATCAGACCCAATATGATTTTAAAAACTATGTATAAGGATTATCCCAAAGTAAAGTTCATGGAATTGGTGGAACCCTTGTAGATTGTTGCCATAAATATAGATTGAGAATGAACATTGGTTTGAAGATAAATATCATCAATATTGTAGAAATGGTGTTTTTCAAGTAATATTATTAGTTTTATTATTTTATTCTCAATCAAAACATCCAATGAAATATAATGTGTAGACTATAATGAAGTAAATGCTTTGTTGACACAATGAGCACCCTATTTGGAGTGCATTGTATTATTGTGTTGAAAGTTAAGACATTTGTCTAAATATTATCAAATTTGACATTGTGATCCATATAATTAGTTGTGTTTCCAAACTATAAAGGAGATATTTAAACCCTTAAGATATGGATAGTCATGAATTTGATCAAATACACCATGTTTCTAGTGCATACTTGTAAGATGCCAAGATATATACAGTCACAATAGGAAGGAAGGAGATTTATTATATGAAGTAGGTAAGATATTGATTATAATGGTTTTTATTAATTTTAAATAGGTGGAAGAGTATGTTTTAATATGGATAACCTTTTATAAGTATCAAATAAACTCATGAATGTTGATACTCTACGGTCACAATTCTAAATAGGACTTAGAAACATGTATGTTCATAGTTTAAAAAGAAAATAGAAATAACAATGGTGTCTCACCCATAGAGGATGGTTTCCAAGGTAAAAATAGGTATACATATGGTGGTTTTAACCTTTGAAATGTAACCTAACTCAAGTTATGAAATTTTCAATATTCTTGAGCCTACCTAGGGTATGAAAAACCCTAAATTAGGGTTTTGAGTATTATAGAAAATTAAGCCCTAAAAAAATCAAAAAATTAGTAATCTAACTTTTTTGGTGTGTTATTGCTGATAAATAAATAATTAGGGTTGTATGGTATGTAAAAGAATGGATTTTGGTGTTGAATCATAATACTAGGTTTAGGAAAGGCTTAAGGAAGTAAGGGTAATAAAGATAAGGCAAATTTGTCTTAAGAGGATGGGTAAGTAATTATTTATTAAGATAGTTTAGAAAAAAATTTATAAAAAAATATAATTATCTTTAATTGGTTATTCATAAATTGTCCAAACTAATGATCTTTGTCAATTTTGAGGGCCAATTGAGTGGTAGTTTAAAGAAGGAAGTGTATTATGTCTTGAGAGTTGTGCCAAGAGAATGATACAAGAGTTGTATGGCCCAAAAGGGTCCTTGAATATGTAATAATTTTCTTTATATGGTTTTTAAATTGTTCCAAACAAGGACAAATGTCATATAAAAGGGCTACAAGCCTCCTAAGGTTGTAGAGAGATTGGATAATGGAAAAGGGGCATAGAAGATTGTTGGATTCCTTCAAAGAGGTATGAAAAAGTTTTTTTTTTTTTTTAATACCATGTATGCCTTAATATTGATCCTTTGAAACCTAATTCTTATTTAGGTCCTCAAATCCTAAGTGATGCAAACTAGTAAAAGAACAAGAACTAGATTTAAATAAGAATGAAATCAAGATGGTAGAAAAATGAATGTGACTATCTAAATGAAGGTTAATGTAATAAAGGAATGTTGTAAATAATTAAATAAATATGGATCAATGAAATAATAAAAAGAGAACAAATATCAAGCTATAGAGACAAGTTTAAAACTAGATAAATTCAAGAAAAGTATGATAGGATAGAGAGATATTTTTCAAGACCAAGGGTTGATAAATAATGTTTTTATAACTTCTCCCCATGCCTCTACATCACATATCGAAAATAAACATAATGTCTTATGAACTAGTCATGGTGAACATGCATTCCAACACCTATGTATGCATAATAAAGAAGTCCTGATGCATGATAATGATATTTATACATATTTATAACATATCCAAACACTAATATATAGGATTTTAATAGAAAATATGGAACATATATATCAAACTCTGAACCTTACACCTTCACTATCTCATCTTCACTAGATAGGACATCTTGTGAACAAAATTTGAAATTTTTTAAATGACCTTCAATACATCTAACCAATATGGATATGTGTTATAAGCCTCTAAAAAACCTCATTCAATTGGATTCATTCTTAATCCCTAGTAACACATTCCTACTCTCATTCTCACTTCTTTCTGGTTTTTCTCATTATCTTCACTATTAGGCCTTTTAATGATAGGTCATATTTAATGAATAGTTTATAATATTTATGGTATATAAATTTATTAGGAACTATCATTAACATGAAGTACAAGTCACAAGATATAAATTTCATCCATTGTGCA
Source organism: Torreya grandis (assembly GCA_037957365.1). Classification (NCBI taxonomy): domain Eukaryota; kingdom Viridiplantae; phylum Streptophyta; class Pinopsida; order Cupressales; family Taxaceae; genus Torreya; species Torreya grandis. The sequence goes on along the minus strand of JARHVA010001254.1, from coordinate 3,687,570 downwards.
ACTTTGAATCAGTCAACTCTTTCTATTATACCAAATTTATGAGAAACAAAAGTTTTTCTATAGCTTTCACTCACTCTCATAAACACTCAATGCCACTTTTAGGTACCTAGAGAGTACTATACATGTTCTAATAACCAAACATGGTCAACCAAACCATTCTAGGAACTCAAAAAAAATCATCACCATTGTGTCAAAATTAGGGTTTTAAGAGCATTTAACACGTATTCCAATGTTAACAATTTTTAATATATGATTTTTCCTCAAATTAAAAATTAATTCCTAGATATATTATCCAAGACCATCCCAAATATATCCTAAAATACATAGGACACAATGTAGAGTTTACACATGCCAATGAGCATAAGAAAAACCTTCTCAAGCTTAGAGACCTTATTTTATAAGCTTGAGAAACTTCAAAACACTATTTCATGTTGTTTATTAAAAACCTTGATTTTATAATTCATTTAAATCACCAAAAATAACTCACATTACCACTTATGATTCTCATAATAGCTTTCACGCCATGGAAACTATTATTATTTCCTTATTAAGCTAGGTAGGGTTTTAGATAGATAGAGGTACAGACCTAATAATGAAGATCTATCTCTTTAAATTTACTCTAAATTTTTTTTTAAGGGTTATTCACCTCATATTATTGATAAAACATATTCATACAACTTCATATGTCTCCTTGCCTTGATTATTAACCATTAATCCTTATTAGACTAGACATCATCTAGGAGAGGTCTAGGTGTAGATCTAAACTAAAGAACCAAACATCACATGTTCACTTTGAGACTATCCTAATAGCTCCTATACCTTAAATAACATGACTTAACACTATAAAAAAATAATCAATACTAATATACAAACATTTCATCACATCTATACCTACTCATGCATCTTAACTTGCTCCCCAAACACTCTTATAAACCTATAGACCTCTTGAAGACCTCATTGATTAAAGTTGTTTTAAAATTATTTCTTTGTCACTCATTAAAACACTTCCATGAAGTCTTAATACACTCTTGAAAAATTTTCACCTTGTACCCTAATGGTTATTCATATGCTTGTGTCTTTTCATCACCTCATGACATCATCCTTCATCAAGGACCTACACTATTATCCTTTGATGTTAATGAATTATGTTTACCTAATGACACCATGACATCACTCACTCTATCCTTAAATAACATACAAAATGATTCACCTTTTGAAATTAATGATAATATCTAAACAAACTCCCCTTTTATCATTGATGGTAAAGCTTATTGATGGCAAATACACTTCAAGTTGAACATCCTTTCAACAGACAACTTCTCATGAACATCCTTTCAATAGAAATTTTTTCCATTAATCCAATATTTCTCCCCCTTTGACGTCAATTACAAAGCATCTATACAAGTATCACCTTGTCTTTTCACTCAAAATCAACAATGATACCAGAGAAAACTAGCCAAATGCTTGCCTTAGAATGATTGATATGCTACTTCTCCACTTTACCTATTTCTAAAAAACTTGACACATGTCTATCATGACTCTATAAACCTTCCTTATAGCTTATCATATGCTCTTGATATTAGCTTAACCCATTCATCTCTTCATTTGATCTTATATTCAAATCTATAATTTATCTCACTTAAAAATACTTAGCAAAAGATCCTTCATATCATACCACCTAATCCTTGGACCTAAACTTGATGACTACATGCTCAAATATCCTTTGAAGTAATATATGATCTCTCCCTGAATTCATGCTCATCAAAATCTCAAGGCTTTGACAAATAGACCTGAACCTCAAAGAAACCTTCTTTTATCACTAATCTATGCTCAAAAACTTCCCTTATTTTAGGCTCATGTCTACTAAATTAGACAAATTACTAATCATAGAGCTACAAATATCCCCATAAAACCATTCTCTCCATTCAAGTTATCACAAACCATCATAGGCCTTCATGCACATGAACATCATTCTTCTTGATTGATATGTGGTAACACCTAAAGAAGGAACTCCATTTTTGACAAATCATCTTCTTATAACCATCTCTAACTAGTTCTTATAGAGACATCCACACATTAGGCATGTTTTAAAATAATAACATACTTCCAAAGAATAATATTAGTTGTCTATAAATAAACATATTCATTATCCATATGTCATATCAAAATACTATTCATGAAATAGTATATCCCATTTAGTTTCATAATCCATCATGGCCTAGACTAGCTCAAAATAAATTCCACATATCAAATTGCCAGTTAGATCTATGAGACCTCAAGCTTTGTGGCATACCTCTATATAAAATCATCAAACTTTGTCAAGACTCTTATGGCATATTAGACCTCTGAGTAAGAGTACACTTATTAGTTATTTACATCACATAATTTTTCAAGGTCATCATACATTATCCACATGCATTACATGATCTTAGTGTCACTTTCACATTCACCAAGATCACTCAACTCCACATGGTTCATTTCAAGACATTCAATATGGTTTTCATTGAAATTCACTATTCTTTACAAGTTTATTCACTTCATGAAAGATCTTCTAGGTAATGAAGTCATGAAACCCTCACTATATTCTAGTCATGTCATATGATTCAAACACCTACATAATCACCTAAATTGAACTTATACACCATTGATCATGTCCATGAGGTACAAACGTCTTCTTAGGTCTTTACACACTGAGATGCATCTTCAAAAATTTCTTATACTGAATTAAACAAGGTGAACATATAAAAATCTCCCTCTTTGTTCTTATATTTGATACTCTCATAAGAGAACTCATAAAATTCAACTCAAACTCATTATGCATATAATAAACTTCACAATCTTTCAAAGTCAAACACCTTCTATTCTTAGGCCTAAAATAAGGTTTTACAAGACATCTTGATGCCTTGACCTGATTCATCCATGTTGTGACCTAAACATAACATTAATAAAGTATATTTGGACCTGTACATTTATTTAAACATGTCTTAAAAGTCCTTAGGTTTGATTTTTTTCTTGGATTCTATATAGTCCTTGTTCTTATTCAATCTTTCCAGTACCATCATGAAGTCCTCTATGCAAACCTCAACCATGACCTTCACAGGCTTAGCCATATTTTACTTAAAGGATCACTTTAAAAATGTCAATACACCTCCAAAGGACCTCATATAACACCAATTATTAAAATAAAAAATAATGGGGGTTAAATTAGTGCCTTAAAACAATCATTTCTTTCTACTTAACATGAATAACCTTTCAAACCAATATAGTGATAAAGCAAAGCATAAAGAAGTAATCACATAAAACATAAAGAAAGATATAAACACATGAAGAAAAGAGATATTTGGTAAACCCTAATGGGGAATGAAAACCATTTAAACACCACTTAGACCATATTCTTATAATCAATGGATCAAGACTTAGTGAGGTACCAACCCTATAAGTAGCACCAACCCTTCACTAGTTAAGCACCAACTCTACTAGTCCTTTAACAAGCTCTAAATTATAAGGAGGAACCAACCCCATAAGATAATTAGTACAAACTCATCAAATTCAATAACACTTCTAAAATATTTCAAGGCAGGTCTCACTCCTTTTTGACAAACACCAACTCATTAAAGATTAACTTGATCACCTCAAGACACCTTGTTACTCAACCAAGAGATGATGACCTCTTCTTCAAATATATATCTTATCTATCTAGATTAAACTCATTTTAATACATCAATAACACATATTTAATCCTATTTGATAGTCTCCCAATAGACAATCAACTCATTAATCTCCTATCAACCTTCTACCTCTCTCAAAATAGCCTTTAGGCTTCTTCACTCAAACATGCCTCTACTAAGCTTATTAGGTCAGATAACCTTGTCATCCACATGCATAAGCTATATTATATGATAATAATAGTTTATTAAAACTATTATTATTTTCCTAAATACCTCCTTATACTCCTTAAAGTTCTCTCTTATTTGCTTGCACTCTTATTCCTTAACTTGCCCAAATGCACCTATTATGCCTTGTACTTATACCAATCATTAGAACACTCAAACTCTTGGTTGGAAAAGAAATTAATAGATTAGTTTATTACCCAATATTTTTTTAATAACACGTTACACATAATAATAAATCAAACAAAGATCACCATTAGGTCAGCCAAACTCATTTAGACCTCAATCTTCTTCTAGGCCTACTTAGAGACCTAATACATTAGGTATATCTTCTTCATAGATAAAATTAAATCACTATGGAAAATATTTACATTAAAAAATTATTAAAAAATTTAAATAAATTCATTTGAAACCTAAAATTACCTCCTCTATTCTCAATAAGTCACATATCCTTTGCTTACCTCATGAGATCCCCATTAGGCCTTAAAGACCTATTAGGCCTAATTATCTCAAAAATATTGTATGCAAAGATACAACTCAAAAACCATGTATAAAAACTTTAAAGTAACAATAAATATATTTATGAAAACTTTATATCCTTAATTTAATCATAAAATCCATCAAATATCTTATATCAGGCTCTAAACACTTAGAAACACTTCTTCAAAAATTTCACTCTAATCTACCAAAAAACTCCAAGACACAATCAAGAAACTTTGTTCATTAACAATTATAAAATAATTTAAAAAATAAAATAAAATTAATGAATAAGATAAAATTTCACCTATAATACATCACCACATTATTTTTATACTTCAAAATGATATAAGAACATTAAACTCACTAACATAAAATTGCTTATAGATCCAAAAACATAGTCATGAAGATTGTTGTCTTTAACTCCTATAGGGATACATCCAATACATATAATCCACATTAATAGTTCCTTTAATGACATATGTAACATCATAAAATAGATATATCATTGAGTTTTGTGTCAACCATTGGTCTTGGAGACCAATTTATTAAGCTTTTCTTTCATAGTTCTTACATAACTAGACAACCCATTTAGGCTTCCATATTTCAAATTATTAAAATATATTTAAAAATTATATAAATAATTTATAGGTTATATATGTCATAAAACATCAAAATGATCACTGTATATATTTGATTCTATCATAGTGTCTCAGACTCTTCACTCCATCTTGCATACCCAGAATTGTCATTTTGTCTTGTGAATTAGTAATGGCCAACATGCATTCCAACACTTGTGTATGCATAAAAAATAATTATTGATGATGATAGTTATCCTTATACATATTTATAACATATATGAACACATATATATAAGATTTTGATCAAAAATATGGAATATATAAACCAAACTCTGTACCTTACACCTTCACTATCTCATCTTCACTGGATAAGACATCTTGTGAATAACATTTGCAAAATTTTCAATGAAATTAAAGACATTTAATAAATATGTAAATGTATTATATTAATTTATAAAAAACTCATGTAATTTTATTCATTCATAATCCTTGGCAACACATCCCTACTCTCATTCACTTCTACCTAGTTTTTATCATTGTCCTCACTATTAGGCCTTTTAGTGATAGGTCATCTTTCATTACCATTTTATCATATTTAAGGTCTATAAATTGATAATAAACCATAATTAACATTAATTAAAAATCATGATATACAACCTCCATCCATTGTATAATTTTGACTTAGTCAACATTACCTATTATACCAAATTTCTTAGAAATAAGGCTTTTTATGTAGCTTCCAATCACTCTCCTAAACACTCAATTCTAGGTGGAGGTACTTGGGAGAATCCTCTACATGTTAAAATCACAAAAATGGGTCCAATAAACTATTTTTAGAACTCAAAAAAAAAAATATACACCATTGGTTAAACATTAGGGTTCTAAGAGGGTTTAACACTTGTTTTGGTGTTTATGATTATTCATACAAGATTACACCTAAAATGATAAAACAATGCTTATATATATTAGCTAAGACCATTACGCATCTCTCCTCAAAGATTCAAGACACCATGTAGAGTTTATGCATGCTAATGAACATAATAAAAACTTTCTCTAGATTGGAGACCTTATTATGTGAGCTTTAGAGACTTCAAAACACTATTTCATGCTATTTATTGCAAAACTTGATATGATTCTTCATTTACATCACCTAAAAATACTCACCTTACCACTACCAATTCTCATAATATATTTAATGCCATGGAAACAATTATTCTTACCTTATTAGGCTAGCTAAAGTCTTATCTAGATCTAGGTATAGACTTGACCATGAAGACTTGCCTCTTTACATTTACTATATAACTTTCCTAAATAGTTTTCCACCTCATATGCATGATAAAACACATTTGTAAAACTTGTCTCCTTTCCTTGAATATTGACCGTTAAGCCTTATTAGGCTAAACATGGTCTAGGACATGTCTAGGTATAAATATAGACTAAAGTACCAAACACCATAGGTTCACTTTGAGACCATCATAATAGATCCTATACCTTCACTAACATGCCATAAAACTATCCAATAAGACTCCATAGTCATATAAAAATATTTCATTTCCTTTATACCTAATTATGCATCTTAACTTACTCTAAAATCACTTTTGTAGACCTATAAACCTCTTGAAGACCTCATTGGTTAAAGTTATCTTCAAATTATCTCTCTTTTCACTCATGAAAACACTCCCATTAAGTCCTAATACACTCTTTAATACTCTACATCTTGTACCATAATGGTTCTTCATATTCTTATGTCTTCTCATCACCTCATGACATCATCCTTCTTCAAGGACCTCCACTATTATCCTTTGACATTAATGAATGATACTTACCTGATGACACCATGGCATCACTCACTCTATCCTTACATCACTAACAACATGTTTTTCATCTTTGACATCAATGATAATATCTCAAAAAATCTTGTATGGATTTAATATTTGTTAGATCTATAGCAATGCCAACCTTATAAATAATGTGGCCCAAATAATGAATTTGTAATTTATAAAGTGCACATTTGGAGAGTTACCCATACAACGTATGTTGTCTTAGTATTTTCATGACTAAAAAAAGGTTTTGATCATGTTCAAACTCATTTTTGGAATAAATGAGAATGTCATCAATAAAAACTAGCACAAACTTACCCATAAAGTCTCTAAACATGTTGTTCATAAGATTCATAAAGGTTTTAGGTGCATTAGTTAGGCCAAATGGTAGAACCATGAACTCATAATGTCCCATATCAAGTTCTAAAAGTTATTTTATGAATGTCCTTTCCTTTTTGGTAGCTTTATCTCAAATCAATCTTCAAGAAGACTGTATCACCCTTCATTTGGTCAAACAAGTCATCAATCCTTAGCAAAGGATAGTGGTTTTTAATTATTAATTTATTATGCAAGAGGTAATCAATACAAAGCTTCAATGTAACATCCTTATTCTTCACAAATACCACTGAAGCACTCAAAGGAGACACACTTAGTTGTATACTTCCACTCTCAAAAATTTATTATAGATATACCTTTAATTCTTTTAGGTCATCCACATTCATATAGTAGGGAGCTTTAGAAGCATGGGAAGATCTAGGAATTATATCAATGGAAACATCAAACTCTCACTTGGGTAGTAAACAAGGTATTTTTTAAGGAAAAAGATCCATGAATTCCTTCAAAATAAGAAAATCTATGTGTACTAACTCCTTTTCTTGCATAACTCCTACATTTGGACTACGCAAATTTTACAACCCATCATAACAACTCTTGTCAATTATATGGCTAAAAGTGTTTTATGTTTTTCTAGATTTTGTATGCCTTGCAATTTTACAAGTTGCCCAAGGTCATTAATTCACTCTCTTTTTCCCACACAATCAAGCATGTTTTAATGTTCATGTAGCTAATCCATCCAAAGGATGAGATCATAAGACCCTAAAGGTGTAAGGAATAGATTCACCTTGGTCTTGAAGATACAAAGATTAATTTTCACTTGTTCTAAGAATTCTAAAATAAGAACTTTCTTGTTGGTACCTAACACAACCTCCCAACCTTCTCTTATCAAGACAGGGTTAATTTTACATTGCTTATAATCAAAAGGAAAGATAAAACAATTAGTTTCACCTAAATTAATTAAAATAGTCAAGGTAAACCCATTTATTACACCTCTAATTTAAATTAAAGTGGCTTATAAGTCAGTATTATGATTATCAGTAGTAGCATATACCCTCTGATTGGCTAATTGGCCAAATTTCAATTTAGGAAAATCTTTATTGTTATGGTTATCACCACATTCCCATAAAAAAATAGGTCTAGAAGTTACTACCAGAATAGTATTAACACCCATGGTAGGTTCATGTTGGTTATTTTTATGTTATTCATTCTTAAAATACATAGATTTAGATGATCCATGAGATTTGAAATTTATATTATTGTTATAAAACATGCTAAAATTCTTATTTACACCATAAAATTTATGGTTCTAATCTAATTTCTAGATGTTCTTGTTCATGGGAGAAAGACTTTTCACTTCAGATTGATGCTAATTTGACTTGAATTCATGCATTTATTTTTAGTGATACTTTTATTTTTCCTCAACACTATAGGGTGATTCAATTTCTACTGCCAAATTCCTTGGGTTAATCATATTAACAATGTGCATTGATATTTACATGAGCCTACGTTTGAACTTGGTAATCGTGGTTGCTTCATCATGCATATATTTTACATGATTTAGAAGATTCAAAAATTTGTCCTCATACTTAGCAACAAACATGTTTTATTTTATTTTTGATAAAGTAAGGTGGAAAACTAGGGGCTGAACCCTATATAGTCAAAAAAGACAAGAAGGCAAAGAAACAAAAAATGCCTTTAGAGAGACGACGGCACAGCCGAGAACAACAGATAGAAATAAAACACAAGCCACATGAAGACCAAAGTCAAAGAGGTCTCCCCTTACATAACTATTGATTTGATAAGATCATTGAGTTTTTCATTCTCCATGTTGTCAGCATACCCAGTATTACCCACCACTTCTAGCATAGACATGTTCAGTAGAACTGTATTATGAAGCCCTTTAGTGCAGACCTTCTCCAACTTCTGAATGTGGTCCTTTAGGGCCCCAATTTCAATTTTCCAATCAATATCATTCTCAGTGCCCTCACCAGCTTCCTCAACATACATTTTCCTCTTATTATTAGTAGTTCTCATAGTATCAACACCCTACTCCTCAGTAACCTCAAAATCCCTAGTAGCCTGTTTCCCTCTAGTGTCCTCCAAAAATTCTTGGATTTCTAGCTCCTCAGACTCTTCCTCCTGGGTTGCTTCTTCCAAAGCACTTTCTAAATAATCAATCAGTCTGGCCTTCAGGGCTAGTTTACCAGCAATCCACCTCAACCTTCACACTTTGCAGGGGTATCCTTCCTTATTAATTTTGGAAGGCTTGTGAGATTTTCCACCTTGGTCCCCTGTGGCCCTACCCAGATTCCTGTGGGTCCCTTATGTAGTCTTTTTAATATTTTCTTCCTCTTCATCAACCTTTCTCTTCTTGCCCTTCTTACTCACAAAGGAGCTGGGGGTATCAATAGGGGTCTTTTTAGGGTCATCAATATTCCTCATTCCTAACAAGTCATCTCCTTTTGAATAATCTCCCTAATGTTTAAGGGAATATGAACACCTTGTTGCCACACCCTCCAACTTGAAAATTGCTGCCTAAGGTTGGCACAAGCATCAACAACCCTATTTCCTTCTCTGTAAGCATGGGAAATCTCAACTTTAAAAAACTTTTGTAAAATAAATTGGATATCAATAATGATGTCTTTTAGCTTGATTCCCACATTTGAAGCTTTATTAATGGCATCTATGACCATCTTAGAGTCTCCTTGTATATTCAAGTTCCTTATTCCTAGGGATATATCTAACTTTAATCCCCATAGTAAAGCCATTACTTCAACATAGTTGTTGCTCTAGCATCCAATTCCACCAGCATAGATAGCAAACATTCATCCTTTATCATTCCTTATTATTCCTCCTCCACTAGCTTTACCATCCAACTTGGATGCCCCAGCAAAGTTGAGTTTCATCCAGTTAGGTTTAGGGGGGATCCATTTAGTATTATGTCTCTGTAGTATTTTGGAGTTATTATACCTAGGGATCTTGTTTAAAACCTTCCATTTGGCTACAATTTGGCTTTCAGTTTGAGATAGGGGTTTCTCCACAACACAAATATGAGCTGTTATTAAACTTTCCATAATGGTCTTAGCAAAGGAGTTAAACACTTGAGAAGAATTTCTAGCAGTGTCCCTAAAAATTTTGTGATTGCGCTCTTTCCATAAAGTCCAACTCAAACATGGCAGAGCTTTCTTCCATAATTCCATAAGCCAAGGATGTGTGAAGGTTGGGTTCTAGTTGAGAATTACTTCTTTAAGGTCAGAATTACAGACCCATTCAATACCAAAGTTGTTAAGTATTGTGCCCCATAATTCCTAGGCAAACTCATAATGGATAAAGAGGTGTGAAACTGATTCCTCTTTTGAACCACATAGGAAACATCTGTTAACCAAAGTAAACCCTCTCGTTTGAAGGTTATCCTAAGTAAGGATTTTGTTATGAATAGAAACCCACCAAAACATGTTAATTTTTGGAATAAGTTTATGATTCCAAACCTTTTTCCATACATCTTTATTTTGAGCTTCAAGAATGAGCAGATGGTAAGTAGATTTGATAGAGAATGATCTATTCTTGTTTGGACACCAATATTATTCATCCTCTGAGGGAAAGAGAGGGATTCTGATCTCCTGAATGCACTAATGGATCTCTTAAACTCTTGAGAAAAGCTCAGGCTGGTGCACACAACAATCCAAAAGTTTTTTCCAGCTCCTCATCCCTTTGTTATTTTCCATATAATCACTGACCCTATCTCCAAAAAATTGGGTAGTCAAGTCAACAATCTCTCCATATTTTCCTTGTGTGATGAGAGTCTTGTCCTTTAACCAGATATCATCCCAAAATTTAATATGCTGACCATTTCCAAGTTTCCATCTAATTCCCTGTTTGAGAAGGCTTCTAGTTTTTAGCATTTTATTCCATATCACAGATCCCTAGGGTAATCTTGTCTGTTAAAGAAAGTTGGAATCATCAATGATATGCATGTATTTGGAATACATTATTTCAGCCCAATCATTTTTTATGGATCAGGTTCCAACTAACTTTTGAGAGAAGGGCTTTGTTCATGTTCCTGATGGACCTAATATTAAGTCCACCATGAGATTTTGGAAGACACACTTTTTCCCATCTGAATAAAGACATTCTCTATTTTTATTCCACTCTAGTCCATAAAAATTTCCTTTGGATCTATTCCAGTTTCTCAGCAAAATATGCAAGAATTTTAAAAAGAGACAGGAAGTATGTAGGAATACCTTATAGCAAAGCCCAAAGAAGTTGCAGTTTACTATCACTACTAAGTAGTTTCCCATTCCAACCAAGAAGTTTCCTCTACATTATTTACATAATTACATTAAAAAATCCAAGAGATACCTCTTTGATTGACAGTGGGAGACCCAGGTAGGTAACTGGTAGGCCAGCTTTAGCACAATTTAATATATCAATGATTATATGTCTAAGTTCATTAGGAGTGTTGAAGAAATACATGTTGCTTTTCTGGAAATTTATCCTTTGTCCCAATTCTTTGGCATAATTATTTAAGATATTCTCCCATCTTCTATATTTAATCACTGATGAGATGCCAAAGAAGATGGTATCATTCACAAACTACTATACTACCGTAGGATGAAGGGAGGGGGCAGGTTTGATGCCCACTAGCTTTTTTGAGGCTATATCTACTTATATGTATCTTCCTAGTGCCTCAGCCATAATGATGAATAATTATAGGTAGAGAGGGTCTCCATAATGAATTCCTCTTAAGGATGAGAAAAACCCTCTACGAACACCATTAACTAGCACTGAGAATTTTGCAGAAGAGATCGTGTTTCATAACAAGTGAGACATTTTATCATTAAACCTAAATTTTTTGATCACTTAGAACAGAAAAGTCCATGAGACTCTATCATAAGATTTATAAATATCAAGCTTGAGAGCCATGCTAGGGATTCTACTCTTATCCATGGACTGAATAGTCTCATGTGTGGTGATCACATCATCAAGAATCTGCCTACCTAAGATGAAACCTTTTTGAGCAGGAGAAATAATTTTCTCTAGCAAAGGTTGAATCCTCATGACCAACATTTTAGTACATAACTTATACACAGCGTTGCATAGACTAATTAGCCTAAAATCAGTGAGGTTTGAATGTTGTGATTTTTTAGGAACAAGTACTATGAAGGTATTATTAACTTATTTCAAAAGTTTACCTGATTTAAAAAAATCATGCACAGTATTCGTGAGGTCTACTCCTACTATCTCCCAATATTCCTAAAAGAATATATGAGGAAAGCCATCAGGACTTAGGGATTTAAAATCACCCATGGAGAAATAAATAGCATGGACTTCTTCCTTAGATATAGGCTTTAACATCTCTAGATTATCTTCTTTCATTATAAAATAGGGGATTTTATCAATAAATTGATTCATAGGTCTATCGATTCTATCATTATTATTTTCATCTGTAAGTAGATTCTAAAAGAAAGCCCTAACTTGTTCCCCTATTTCATTATCCTTAGTAATAATGTTTCCATTATCTAGGACAAGCTTAGTTATTGAGTTGGCTTTCCTATGTTTCATAGCTGAGAGATGAAAAAAGGCAGTGTTCCTATCCCTCTCTTTATGCCACTAAACACGAGATTTCTATTTCCAAAAAATCTCTTCTCTTTCCATAAGATTCTTCCATTCTAAAGATAGGATATTCTCTTCTTCTAAAGTGTCCTCAGAGTCATCCCCTTGATCTATCAGTTGTTGTATATCCTTGAGTTTTCCCACTATATTTTTCTTCTGTTGGAAGACTTGCCCAAAGCTATATCTATTCCATCCATAAACTTCTTATTTAATGTGTTGGAGTTTCTTGACTATTCTGAACATAGGAGTACCTTGAATAGGAATTTTCCACCATTGGGCCACCATTTGTCTAAAGTCTTTATGTTTGATCCACATAGCTTCAAAATAGAATGGGGAAGGTCTGAAATGTCCCTGTTCTCTCTAACTGAGGAAGATCGGGCAATGGTCAAACATGGTTCTAGGGAAAGCATGTGCCTACATATTATGATAATCCTTCTAATTGCTTGATATAATAAATCTATCTAATTTAACCTGAATCATTTGATCTCCTCTTCTTCTATTGGTCCAGGTAAAATTTTGGTTTTGTAGCTCTATGTCCAATAATCCCCAATCATTAATGAATTCAACAAAGTCAAACATGTTGTCCGAGTAATCCATAATTCCACCCTATTTTTTAGAAGGGTATAGAGGAGTGTTAAAATCTCTAGCTAACATCGATCTAATATTGTGGGGATTATTCCTAAAATTGCTCAGGTCTATCCATAATTTTTGTCTCAAAGCTCTGTTATTTGGTCCATAGACATTGATCAACAACCAGTTCAAAGATTTCATAGAAAAATTTGTAATCAGGAAGTGCTTATTATAAGCCATAAGAGACCCCTAGATTTTAGCACTATTTCACATAGTGACAATCCCCCCTGAAGCCCCTTCAATAGGACTAATGTAAAAAGCTACCTTAGGCCATATATAGGTAGCAATTTTCATAAAATCCTCCTCATTCATCTTGACTTCTTGGAGTAATAAAATATCTAATTTATTATCTAAAATGCAATTTTTAACCTCAAACTATTTTGAAGGACTGTTAAAGCCCCTCAAGATCGAAGATAATATTTTCATTTAGAGGGTTTGGGGGGTTGGGTCTCCAGTGTATTTTATTTACCAATGGCAATCTCCCTAGCAATCTCTCTTTGTCTTATTTCTCTTAGGGTTGGCCTCCCTTGTTTGGGCTTAGTGCCAACATCTACAAATTATTTATGTTTTTAGTTCTTTTTCTTTGGGGTAACCCATTCCTCCTAATCATTACTGCCACTTTGTCCTATTACACCTATTTCTAAGTAGTTTCCTACTTGGTCTCTAACTTCTAGAGCATGGAAAATGTTTGTATTTAGCTGTGGGTCCGCTTCTCCTTTAGTGGGACTTTTTAGAGTTACTTCTTCCTATCCAACTCTTGGAACTTTGTCTTCTTCATTGACTTCCTCTATCAAAAGGTTACCTCTTTCTCCTTCCTTAGACATATTAATCTATTTTTCTAGAGGGTTGGTTGTGTTAAATATAGCCTTTTGACTATCATCTGATACTATATTTTCCTTTGGGATAGTTTTTCCCTCACTATTAGTGATATCCTCCCTTCCCATCTCCTCCTCTCCCTTTTCTGTATTGTTAGGATTTTCCACATTATTCTTTACTTCCTACTTTCTATTCTTTCTGTAATTGAGAGCCTAATCCTCCCCTTCAATCTAGGAATCATCTTTTCTCCCCTTTTGCTTTGCTATGCATTATGTCATTAAATGTCCCTTTCTCTTACATATCTAACATAAAGTGGTAGCATTTTCATAAGTGATCGACTGAGTCCAAGTCCTATATTTAGAGTTTAGCTCTATGGTCAAAGGGAGAGTCCTATTTATTTCAACATTGACACAAAGTCTAGCATACACACATTTAGACTTTGTTCTCGTTGTATGATCTATAGTGACATATTGGCCAATATAATTTCCAATAGTTGTGAAAAAAATTTCATCCCAAAATTCCAAAGGGAACCCTGGCAGTCTTACCCAAGTAGGAGCAGACTTATTAAGGTATGAGTTAGGATCAAATCTTTGTTTCCATGAGCATAGGGTAAGAGAATGTGGGCCATACAGCCATGGTCCTCCAACAAGAGTAGTGATCATGTCCTCCTTATTTGTAAAACTAAAAGGGAATAGGCCTCTTACCATGGAAGTGATCGAAACACTACCCTTAACTTTCCACCTAGATAGACCCATTTCCTAATCATTTTGATACTAGGACAAAAAGAAAAAAGCTTACCTACCAACGTAAGGTCCATGGATGCCACGATTTCCTCCACTAGATCATCTAGGGTATGCAAGGTTGTGCCCTTTGAGATAACAGGGAGGCTTGTCATGATTTTTGAGGGGCATGTCTTTTCACCTTTAAGTGCCTTCTTCCATCTGTTTGATGGACTATCCACTACCAAATTTCTGAATAGATCCCTAGAGGCACTGCCACCAGCAGTGTCCTCCATTAGATCTGTGATCTCGCCAGTCGCACTCAGGGGGCCCAACTTGGCAGGAAAAAACTAGTTTCAAATGTTGTCCACATGCAACATAGGTCTTATTCACAAACCAACATGTTTTATTTTGTTAAAATGTTTTATTTTCTCCTTATAATTAGTGTTTAGGTATTTTTTACAAAATTGAGTCTCAAAACTAACCAATAAAGGTTCAAAGGCTGATATCCTTCAATGGCACAAATGTGATTCCACTATAATGTTTTAAGACCAACTAGATGATAGGCCACCACCCTAGATTTCACATTCAATGGCATGTTATATAGGTTGAAATATTTATATAAGTGTATTAGCCATGCATTATCTTTATAACCTGATTCCTCATCTAAAAAGGTAGTTAGTGGAAGCTTCTTTAGTTCTTTGATGATTAGGTCAACTATGGTCAAAGTTAGTTCTTAAATCATAGGTCCTTATACTTTCCCATTTCCAATATGGGTACTTCTTCTTAGGATACCCATTCAATATTATTTAGCCTTTTCTCTTGGTTGTCAATCTTTCCTTGTAAAGTGTTAAGGGCTATCAAGATTCCACTAAGGATTTCCTTATGCTTGTCAGTTGGATTTCCACAAACTGCTTTAACATTTGGAACCTTGATATTATTGTCAGCATTATTTATGGGTAGCTCTTCTCGATTAAAAATGAAGATACAACCATGATGACCCTTTCTCAGTCCTCTACCTCTTGGCCTAGCTAGGCTGAAATTGAAAGAGTTACCATAGATTTTGCCTTTACTTGACTACATTCTAACCATCCTAAGAATTAAAAAGTGTTAACTCAGTAGATTAAAATATTTAAAGAAGAATATTCATTCCCAAAGTTCCCTAGATTAGAAACCTACTCTAATACCAAAAGAAAAAACCATAAAAAAAAATTAAATTATATATCAGAGTACATTTTTAGATGCGTGTTGGGCCCAATACCTAACTTGATGATGAAAGGGATAATAATTTAGCATACTAACGTACACACAAATAGAACCAAAGGAGGTGAACTGAGGTAAGTAGCTAGAGGTAACTAGATATAAAGGGTATTATGGGGAAGTGTGTTACCTTTATATATGTTATTGGGTTTGGGGTGTATTGATGTATACATACATGGGTATAACCTAAGCACCATATGTGGCACTCATACTTCCACATAGGACCATTTAAATATCCTTAACCATAGGTAAATATATCACTCTCTTCAGTGGGTTTCAATTCCACTTGAGGATGGTCAAGTTCAAGATTAGTTTAACTAGGAAGGATAAATCTAACATCTTAGGTCATCATTCAGGTTAAAAATAGTTTTATTTTAGGATTAGAGGTTACCTCATAATAAAGAATGATTTCAAATATTTAGCTTATAAAAACCATAAATAAATTCACACATGTAGATTTATTTTGAGTATGTAATAGAAATATTATTTCATAAAAGAGAACACAACAAGAACATATTTAAAAGTCAAGGTCTCATAGTGCTACTGGCTGAGGTCATAATGACCTTAAAACCTTAAATGTCACTATACCATTACCTTAATAAATTAATCATCATGAATGTCATTATGATAATAATGAATACTTTTACAATAAAGATCAATATCATCATTCATCAAATAACCTTTATGGCAGCCTATAATTGAATCCATGTAATGATTTTATACTGGCATAGCCAATGCGATACAATAAGATAAAAAGAGTTAAAAAATAATACAATAAAAGTATCCATTAAATTATTAATTAACCATATAATCTTTCATAAGGAAAGGACATATAAATTATTTTAATAGTTTTAATCATTTTCTAACATAGAATTTATTTAACCCAATAAATCACTATTATCTTAACTATTCATAAGAAAGGAATTTATTAAAGGAATAAATTGTTTTTATTTAATACTTTTAATTACCATCTAAGGAAATGTATCTCATTATGAACAAGCATAATAAACCATCATATTTCAGATTTGAAAAAGTATAACTAAGATTTTATTGAAATGAACTAGATGATTTCTAAGTACATGAACAACAGGTGATTTTCATACAATGAAATGCACCTAAATCATACAAACATAATTTTATACAAGTTTAAAGTTGAGTGGAACATAAATAAAATTTTCCACTTAAGGAAATTTTACAAATATCTATTGGGCATGCCACGGGGTAGTAATGCAAGTAAATTCAGCTATCATAAAGGGGTGAAAGCATATGCATCCCAAGGAGATGAAAATCAGAAAGTAGGTATGCCTCCCTTATTTTTTTATACAACATTAAACAAAGTAAAAAATAATATTTAGCTAACTCATTTATTAAATTGAGTAAACTAGCATAGTTTAAACATCAATTTCAAATTACTTCATTTAAGACTTTTCAACTTAATCCCATTTCATGTAGTCTTTGTAATAAACTAACCCACTCATGAACTGTATTCATTTCTATGAAAAATATTCATTATGTGAAAGAAATATATTAACTCATGAATAATTTGCTATTAAATGAAATAAATAAGGTAATACTCTTCATATTTAATGCATGCACTATACATACCTTTATACACAACTAGGTATGTTTGAAATGTATTTTAGAGATGGGGATTTTATATATGTTTCTACATGCACCAATAGATAGTATAATTAAATAATCCATGCATAACTAAAACAACTAATAATTATCCACATTCCATGCATCTTTATATGTAAGAAAATTCACAAGTATCTATTTTAATATATCAAGATAATCATTAAGCTAGTTTACTTTTTTAATTAATGTCTATAGGTTTCTATAACAAGAAAACATATGTATATGTCTAAGTGTCTATATGACCAAATCAAAAGATTAATTTTGAATTATAAATATCAACATAATGCTCAATGTTACTTATTAATTCTAATTTGAATGCTTCTAAGTAACATTATGTAATTATCTACTAAATCTTTACTTATGATAAACATCAAGTAAATCTAATCTAATATTAAGATCATATACTAACGCAAGAAACCAATACTAGTTTATATATTTAATATTATTCTAAGTTATAAATACATAAAAGTCTAGGTTAACTCAACATAATCATATAATTAAATTTAAAAGAGTAATTTTACCTTAATTTTATTAACAGAGTACCTTATCAATAGGAAGGGAACAAATTAAACATTTTAGTAACTTAATATACATGAAATGAGTTTCCTTCACCAATATATATCAATTCATATTATTACCCTTTTAGCTATATTTAAGCCTTCTATTCATTTTATGCATTTTATTAACAAAAAAAGTTAGTACTAACATAACTAACCACTACTAAATCAAGATTGCATAATAACTATGTTTAAAATCAAATAACATTAATTTAATCAAAAAAGTAAGGAATGTGTAATTAACATAATTAATTCATTACCAACTTATTTCAAGTGTTCATGATATCATCAAATCATGGGGAAGTAAGTGATTGAATTGAATAAGCCCTCCCAACCAACAATTATGATAAGGTTGGTTATGGAAACCAAGTATGCAAAAAGAGTTCTAATGAATCAGATTCTGAACTAGTGGACATCTTGAAAAAAATAATATAACACAACAAAAGACAACAAACACCATTCCAAGGTGAGATGGGAATAACTAATCTATGATCAATATAAATTATAAGAAGGGATAACTATTTCAAGCTATTGAATGATATAAAATAGATTAAAAAGTAATCCATTCTATAGTTTTTGAGATAACCATCTTGGATCCCTATCTAAGTACACAATTAGCCTCAGCCATCCTGACTGCAAATTTATATCCTAGGTATACAACATACCAATTAAATATTTAATTATTTAGGTCTAGTCTAAGAATGGTGACCCAATGATAATGCAATCAAAATAAAATGTAAAACATATAAATTAATGGTTACAAACATAATAATCTAGATAAGCCATTTACAAAACTCAATCATAACACATCCATAATTATTTAAACTAGAAAAAATATATAAAATAATTATACAAAATAGTAACATGTATACATTTAAACTCAAACCCTTGTTTTCAATAAATACAAATGAAATTCTAGAAGACTTTATTTGACATCCTCAAAGTTTCTAGCATAACATAACCATTAATATTCATGCCAAACTTAACAAAGGTAAGTCACTAAGTCTTATATAGGAATTTAATCAATAATAGACATAAAATTTCCACAACAAAAACACTTATACATGTCATAATTATAATATGTAGAAGGCCATTAAAAGACCAGACAATATTTATGTACATGTAAAATAATAGGCTCAGTTTAAACAAACAATCAAAATATGTTTCAAAAACTTGGCCAAAAATATACAAAACACAATCAAATAATAACACAAAAACTGAGTCAAGTTTCTTGCTTCAAATAATCCAAAATAAACATGTATGAAAATAAAATCAATCAATTGATAATTAAACCATAGTTTAATATCTTTCACAAGCGTTGTTACATCATTAAGCCATTTGGTCTTAAGAAAATACAAACAACAAAACACAATCACCAACTTCCAAAGAAACCTTAAACATTTCCAAAATATTTCCAAATAAAGGAAAATATTTAATCAACAATCCAAATGAGAAATCATTCTAAAAATTAAAGTTAAATATAACCCAATTATAACAACACCAATTGGTGTCTTGAGAAACCATAAAGGTAAGAATGAATACACAAACATTTTAAAATGAAATAACATATATATACATATAGTATATTTTAAAAATGCTAAGACCCATTCACCCATTTTAATATCATTCTTAAATATTTATTAGAATAATAAGTAACTCAGTCCAAATATAATTTAAGAACCAAAATATAGTCGAATCCATTAAGAAAACCCCAAACCATTTTCAATATTCTTGCATGATTCCAAAGAAAGTATACCATGACCTGAAAACCCAACAACATAAATTATAACTTCATCCCTTCATATGAAAAAATACATGATTTAATTAACTAGGCCAAGTCCACATACCAATCCATATATACACAAAAGCAAATCATAAAGATATAGGCTTTAAACATGAGGTACATGAACTAACCAAATGACCCAACTAAACAAAATATCAATGAATGTAAAAAGTCCATATAATTTAGATATATATAATATATTCTAGTTTATATTTTATATTTTAGAGTCCATCGAATCCAATATTTTATATTTTGCATGTAAATTTGAAAAATGTAGATATATATAATATATTCTTGTTTTATATTAGTTGCATTTAATTTAAATATTGGATTTGAAGTACTTATTATTGTTTGTTATTATTGGACTTGTCTGACCACTTAGAATTCACTTTGATGCCTAATGTATAACTACTAGCATATACCCATATCATAATATGGTATCTACAACCAAAAAATTACATCAATAGTACCATATCAAATAATTGATAAATAATTATATAACTATAATAAATATCAACTATAGCAATAATCTATAGAAATATTTAAGTGCATAATTAAATATGCAATCCAAATACCATTACATCAAGTCTAACCATATAATCCAACTTAAGAAAAGTAAATATAATTTATTTATACATCAATAATAATATTTTTTTAAATAGTAATATAGATTATAAAAAGGCAGGGTCGTAATAGCTCATCATATTATTAATTAACCTTAAATTAAGATATGGGGATATCTAGGGTTAATAATATATAAATGAATAATCACAAGGTTAAAAAATATATGTATATCAAGATAATTAATTTTTAAACTTAGATATTAAATATTCTAAATTTATAATATTGAGATATATGAAAAATATAAATTATAATTATTGATTGATATTTCAATTACTTGAAATTAAGAGTAGTTAGATAGTTTACTATACACAAATAAATTTGGATTAAAAAAGGCCATAAGTGGACTAGATCAAGATCTTAAAATATTCATTACATTTTGGAATTTTTCACCTTGTGGCCTTTGATGCTTGTGCTAGATTTGGATAGTTACATTGATGGTGGTGCATGAACTGGAAGTAGGTGTCTAGTACAAAATAGTGATGGGATATAAATATGACCAAGTAGAGCCTTATATGTTTTTTGTCACCTCTATTATAGTGTATATAGATCATTCACACATATTTTTTCTTTTTTCAATTGATCAAACCCCAACTTCCTCACCTTTGGAGTGATTTTAGTAAAAATGAGTTTGTGGGCACATAATTTTGAGCTTCACCAAGGACCCCTATGTTAATGGGTATTGCCTACATACCTAATAATTTGAAAAAGGCCTTAGAATTATGTATCTCTACCATAATTTTTGCTTTTTTGTGCATAAGGATGCAATGTGTGATAAATAAGTACATATAATAACCTAGATTGTAACTTGGCAAATATGGCTTATGGGATGTTCCTTCAATACTTAAAACCTATAAGGGTACTTATCCTATGACTAATACAGAAATAAGGATGAATTAGTCTTGTTTCTTTACTTTAATGTTTTATTGAGTGATTTTTAGTAAGATATCTTATGAGTTCTTAGTATTTGATAGGTGAGGAATGAAGGAGGGTTTATCTTATGTGTGTGTGTGTGTGTGTGTGTGTGTGTGTGTGTGTGTGTGTGTGTGTGTGTGTGTGTGTGTGTATATATATATGTATGTATGTATGTATGTATGTATATATATATATATGTATGTATGTATATATATCTGTATATATATATATATATATATATATATATGTATGTATGTATATGTATGTATGTATATATATATATGTATATATATATATATATATGTATATATATATCTATATATATATATGTGTATATATATATATATGTGTGTGTGTGTGTATATATATATATATATATATCTATATGTATATATATATGTATATATATATATATGTATATATATATATATGTATATATATGTGTATATATATATATATATGTATATATATATATATATATGTATATATGTATATATATATGTATATATGTATATATATATGTATATATATATATATATATGTATATATGTATGTGTGTGTGTGTGTGTGTGTGTGTGTGTGTGTGTATAGTACAAATCCCTTTTGAAAATATCTTTCACTAAATCACTTAGGCCAACCATAAGGATACGTTTTATTTGAAATGTGGATGAATTTGGGAACTAGACACTTAGTTTGAAAAGGGAAACTTGGGTCAACAAGGGGGATCTGGCTAGGATGCAAGTGTCTAAGAAGCTATAAAATAGGTACAAGTGAAAAACTTGTAGCTAGGTATAATGATTAGGTTTTAAACATTTTACACAATATATAAGGCCTAGACATCATAATAACATATGTTCAGACTAAGAGATAATCAATTCAACATAAATATATAGTGAATGTGATCCTTTGGATAACATGAATGTCTTAGAATTGAAGCGTACAATTATGATAGCTATTTACCAAATGTACAAGACTGAGTTGATATATAATTTAGATTTAGTGCATGTATTTACCCCTTTATCTAGTGATGAAATTGTTAGTTTAAAGGAAAATAAGTGTGTACTTAGGTATGTAGAACACACCTTGTCTTTACATGAGCCCAAATTGAGTTATTTTCTAGTGATTGACCTATAAAAAAGAGAATGATATAGTATATAATTACTGTATGAAATATAAAATTGAAATAATTTAAAATTCTTGAAAGTATAGATATAAAATTTAGGAGTACACCTATGTGTTAATACAGCCATCTTGCCTTTTGAAAAATTTATTTGAAGAGATGATTTATTATGAAACCTTGGAGTTAAGATAAGGATAATTTGGAAACATGAAAGTGCATACATAAATAAATACATACCTACATTCATGCATTCATATATATAGGATGCCAACATGTCCCCAACCTTATAAAAAAGGTGAGTTTCCACATGACCATTGAGATTATCCCAATATCACAATCCAATCATACTTATAACCTAGTGAGTGTTAGTGATCCAATAAAATCACATTATATATATGGTGAGGGTGGATGATTGAATCACTCCATCTTATAAATTTTGTGATTTTATATGATTTAATCAATTTTAACTTATAAACTTTATATGATTGAATAATTTTAATCACCTCAAACTGTCAAAATTTCAATTAACTACTGCAATAGATTATCTCTAAAAAAATCTTAAAAAGTTTATTTTAGGTATAATAATAGTTCATAACAATATTTTAACTCTAAATGTTGATTTGATTTTGAAATTAAGGTTCCCTTCACATGGAATTTTCATCTCATAATTTTCTCAATCTAAAACATGCATATAATAATGGTACAAATGCATACGATACATCTAAAAATGTGTACTTGAGTCATATAAATATGAAATTTGGCCAAACTTGAAATATTTTAAAATGTGGAGGGCATGTTCCCATGACATGACCCCAATAAATTTGAAAAATATAAGAACTAATATAAGTTTAGATAACACAACCCTTGTATAATTTGAAACCATGAAAAGTGTGGAAGCCATGCCTTTATGACTTGCCACCACTGATATGCCCCATTTTGAGGTGAGGAGAAGTATAAAATAGTAGTTACCTTTCCTTAATAATATAAGATAAATGTATATATATATATGGACCATATATCATATATTTGGAACATGTCTAGTTAGATATATCATTGAAGCACTCAGAATGTGATCTCATTGAGTCTTAAGATGCATTCAATATAAATCATGGAAATATATAAAGAGTAACAATAAAATATTATAAAATAATAAAAAAAACAAATAACACTCGAAGGTAAAAGAATTCAAAGGTATAAGGAGACCTCATACAAGGGGCATGTTCAAATTTTACTCAATCAAAGGGATATGACTGATTCTAATGTTGACAAAGCATAGAATGACATGTTAAAATGTCTACATACAATAAATAATGACATTTTCAAATGTCAAAATATGAAATCATAGGCATGGGGGCCATAATAAATGTGTTAAGAATTTTTTTCATTGATTTTAAGGTCAAGGTTGATATCATTGATGTCAAGGTCAAGATGGATGTCATTGATGTCAAGGTGCAGTTGGTAAAGATGCATGGTGAGTGGTTTCTGAGAAGAGATAATTTTAAGGAAAACTAGTGACTGCCTATTGAGAGAGAATTTTAAGGCTACCTAATTATTCCTCTAAGTTTGATTTCAATATTTAGGTCAAGGTAAGCATGTTTTGAGTACTAGTCCTTGAGTACAAGATGTTTTAAGAAGTCTAGTCATAACAAGTATAGTCATATCATGAACATATGCATGATGAGTATAGGTAGGTATGTAAAAAAATTATTATATTGTCTAAGCAACATTAAATTAATGTTATAAAAGCGTAGAATCATTAAGCATTGTTATCAAGTTTAATTGTCAAGCCTCAAGAGATTGAGAAGCCTAGTCATGACATTGGTCATTACATGAAGAAACCTTGTGAGAAGGTATGAGGTTGGTTTCCTAGTGAGATAGGTGAATATAAGAATAATAAGTTGTATGAGGTTTTTGGAACATGAATTTTATGTATTAGATCACTCATGATATTCTCAAGGTAAGATTATAGTGATAGGACCTATAGACCTAACATGCAACTAGACTAGGTGTAGACCCTACTTGAACTAATGAGATGTCATGAGGTATTGTCAAGGCATATGAAGAATTTATGAAAGTGGTTTATAATGGTAAGAACTTTTATGTCATGTATATGAGTAGTTGACATCTTTGATAGTGGCTTAAAGGTCAGCTTCAAGGCCTAATGTAACTTGTAAATAAAGGCCTAAAAAGCAAAGAGAGAGATGGTGACCAAATAGGGTATCATGATTAGTTTCCAAGGAAATAATGAGAATGTGATAATTTTTAGTGGTTTTATAGATTTTCCTAGGTGTTTTTACCAATTTTTAGATAGATTTTTGTAATAAAAGGCATGAAAAATTATTTTGAGGTTTATCAAGTGCACATAATGAAGCATTCTCAACCCAAGAAGGAATTTCAAGTGTTAATTGTAATATGTAAAATTTTAATGATAATATAATATATTAATGGTACATGCGTATGGATAATATCTCAAATTTACAATAATTGGTTTTTGGAATGAGGGGTTAAGCTTTATGAATGATCATTAAGACTATAAGATGGTTTAAACCCTTAAAGAACCCTAATAGTGACCTGATGAGAAAGATATTATTATAAAGTGAAAAAAATTCATTGGAATGAATATTTAAAGGATTTTAGGTTATATTAAACTCTCCCAATCACCTATATGTGTGATTGGTTTGTTAGGTGAGTGAGTGGTCCCTACATGAAAGGCCTTGTTTCGTAGAGATTTGATGTAGAGTCAGAGCTGACTAAGTCAAAGTTGAAAAATGGATTAAGATTGATTTTTTATACTTTTATTTATTTACATGGTGGATTTATATTATATTATATCCCTTAGGGGTGCTTACCCAATCTTACAAGTTGACTAGTCATTAACAGGCCTAATAGTGCAAATAGTGAGAAAACTAGGCATAAGTGAGAAGTTGATTATAGATGTGATAACATGTATTAGGGATTAATATAAGTCAGTGGAAAAAAATTTAAATAATTTAAAGACAATTTAATTTTATATATATTTTTTTGAGTTCATTGGATATGATGAAAATGTTTCTCATAAGTTGACCTATCTAGTGACAATGAGATAATGAAGGTGCAAGTTCATGAGATTGGTATGCAATACCAATATTATAATTTGACCATATTATATATCTATATAATAATTTTATAATTATTAAATATGGTCACCCATATTCATAAATAATATATGAAATTAGTTATACATGTGTTGAAGGTCAAAATCACCATGACTGGTGTTCAAGGCAAACTAACAATTCTAGGTAAGCAAGTTGTAATGATGAGTTTGAGGCTTTATGCCCTAATTTGAAGTATTAAATTCATATTATGTTTTCTTTGTATATTTATTTCATATTAATTAGTTTAATAATGTTTTATACCTAGTGAAAGTGATTGAAATATTAAAGCTTAAATTGATTAACTGGTTCAGGTCTAACTATGTATACTGAAGATAAAAGATTAGTCTACAAGATCAATATTTTACATTATAACTTGTGATATTTGTACTTTAGGATGATATATATATTTAAAATATTATTTTTAAGGTTTAAATTATCATTTTAATTTCTCTTTTAGGTGTTTAATATCATGTTTTCCACTACTATTTTTTTAGACTAGTTGGTAGTTATGAGTGAGCAATTTGTAGAGAAGGGTTTGTGTACTTTTTCGATAAGATGTGAAGTATAAATAACATTATTATTTATATGAGGTAATATATATTATTTATATATTATTTTTTTCCATTTTTTTTTCAAAATTTTTTTTACACTTCAATTGTTTAAAATAGACCTTTCGAGTATGCATATGCCTAATATGAATAGTACTAATGGTGTGCTCCAAGTAGTGGCTTAAGATAATAAGTGTTACAAAGACTATATAATATTATAAGTGGTAAATTATAGTTTAATATTATGTTTTTATACCATATAAAGTGTTTTAATGTGTTCCAAGGAAGGCTAAGTGTAACGTGTCTAAAATAGACCTAATGAGATTAGGTCTCAATGAGACCTAAAGGTAAGATAAAGCCTAATTAATTCAGGTCAAACATAAAGGGACTCAAATAAAATGTTATTCATGTCTATCATATTTCATAATATACATTTCATTTATGACATATTATGGGTAAGAATTTTTAGCCAACTAAGAAGGATACGAACAATAGATTTATATAAATATTGAAAGAATGAGCAGGAGATACATAAGATCCACAGGATCAATCTAGGAGAAAGAACCTACAAAATAATACCAGAGAATAAAATATATTTCTCTCACACCTAAAAAATAGGTGATGATCCTATAAATTCTTTGTATTCTCTCATTAATCTCTCATTATTTTCTCATAGATTGTAAAGTATGTATAATACAAATAGTTTGTTTTACGACAACAAACTTTTTTTTGTGATTACAAAATAGAGAAAACAAACTATTTGTTTTCAAATACTACAAACAAATATATTGTTGAGAGATTCTCAACAATAAAATGAATAAACCTAGGTAAATAAAATTAACCCTAGGTAATAAATAACTTACTCTATTATCCCTAGGTAAGCTTAAATACTCATTATTCCAACACCCTCCCTTAAGCAAAACATAGGGAGAATGACAAACAAATATGGGTCCCAACTACTAGGCCTGATAAGGTACCCATGTACAAACCAATCAAAATATATGAAAAATAAAGGAAGGAAGGACTTCATGGGAAATCCCCCCCAAGGACAACTTCCTTCACCCCAAGCATCACTCACAACTGAAGATAACAAGGAGAAGCCAAAGGTTTAGTGAAAATGTCTACAATCTACTCAATTATAGGCACAAACTCCAAGGAAATAAATCCATCCTAAATAAGATGTCAAATTAAATGCATGTGAATATCAATGTATTTTTTCTACTGATGCTCAACAAGATTACATGAAATAGCAATCACACTTTGGTTGTCACACCAAAGAGTAGTAGGACCCTGTTGTGTGAAGCCAAACTCTCCAAGAAACTATCGAAGCCAAAATGTCTCCTGACTAGATTTGATAGCACCTAGATACTCAGCCTCAATAGAGGACAATGCAATAGTAGTCTACTTTTTTCAAGCCCAAGTAATTGGACCCAAACCAAGTGTGAAAGAAAATCCAAAATTGGACTTGTGAGTGTCAACATCACTAGCCCAATTAGAGTCAGTGTATCTAACAAGATGTGTAGAACTCTGTGGTGTGTAATGTATACCAAAGTGAGTGGTGCCTTGAATGTAGTGCAAAATACACTTGGTTGCTTGCTAATGACTCTCATGAGTCTCATGTGAGAATTTAGAGACAAGGTTTATAGCAAATGTGATGTCTAGATGGGTATGAGTCAGGTATAAAATACTACCTACAAGTTGCCTATATAAAGTTGGATCAACAAGAAGAGTCATACAAGTGGTAGACAACATAATCCTTGACTAATATGGAGTGGGGGTAGGCTTACAATTAGCCATGCCAAATTGATGAAGAAGATCTATCACACACTTTTGTTGTCCAATAGAGATGCCCTTAGAAGACTGAAAAACTTGAAGACCAGGAAAATAATGTAGAAGTCCCAGATCTATCATATCAAACCTATATGCCAACTTGTCCTTGATGTCATGTATCAAAGAATATGAACTACCAGTGAGGATGAGATCATCAACATATAAAACCAAAATGTCAAACTCCTCACCTTGCTTCAAGATGTATACATTGTGATCTGACTCACAATGAATAAAACCAAAACTCAAAAGAAAACTATCCATCTTCTCGTACCAAGCTCTAAGAAATTATTTGAGGCCATAAAGAGAATGATGGAGTCTACAAACCAATGATGAGTCCTACAAAAATCTTGGAGGCTACTCCATACAGATCTCCTCATGGAGATCACCATGCAAGAAAGCACTCTTTACATCCATCTAAAAAATTGACCAAGAATGTGAAGCAACAAGAGAGAGTATAAGCCGAATAGAATTCATCTTAGCTACAGGGACAAAGGTCTCAGAGTAATCAACCCCTTCAACCTGTGAAAAACCCTTAGATACTAATCTACCTTTGTACTTATCTACTTATCCATCTACAACATATTTGGTCCTATAGATCCATTTACATTTTACAAGTTTTCTTCCCTTAGGAAGAGGGACAAGATCCTAACTATCATTCTTCATCAATGAAGAATATTCATCATACATTTTAACATCCCACTCAGGTATACCAAAGGCCTCTAAAAACAACACTGGATCATCTGTACAAGCTTGTCCCAAAAGAGTAACACTAGATGTCTATGAGCGAGTGTGATGAGAATTAGATGGATCACCAACAAAAGAACCAGCTTCCTATAGAGTGCTCTTTGCCCACTTAGGCAAAGGTGGTGAAGAAGATGGATGTGGTGGCTAAACAAGTGCAACATCATCATCATCAATAATAGAAGGCAAATTCTCACTATCCTCAGTAGAAGAAGGAGGGGGAGAAGAAGAACTAGATGTACACTCCTGTGGAGTGGGTAGCTCATCAACTGGAACATCCCATCGAAACAACACATCATGTGTAATAGGATCAAAATGATGGTAGAATTTTACATCTTCACAATAGCCAATAAAAATGAGTGGTTGGCTTTTCTTCTCCAATGCTTTACATTTGTCATCAGGAATAAACACCCATGCTTGACTCCCAAAGATGCAAAAATTTGAAATATCAAGCTTGATCCCAGACCAAGTTTCTTCAGGTGTCATATTTTGCACAGCTTTGTGAGGCATATAGTTTTGAATGTAGTTTTCATAATTTACAGCTTCAGCCCAATATTGTGGACCCAAATTTTTAGAGTGAATCATATAATTTGCTATCTCTTTCAATGTTTGATTTTTCCTCTCTACTACACCATTTTGTTGAGGAGTGTGTGGTATAGTAAACTAGTGTTATATCCCATGCTCAATACAAAAATCATGGAAAGCATTAATGTCATATTCCCCCCCATTGTTAGTGCATATCTTCTTAAGAGGAAGAGATAATTGTTTTTCAACAAAGGCTTTAAAAGCCTTAAAAGTCTCAAAAACTTCACTTTTCAACTCTAGAAAATATACCCAAATTTTATGAGTGAAATCATCAATGAATGTGAGTGCATATTTAGCCCCTAAAAAAGAATGAGTTGGAAAAGTCATCAAATCACTATGAACCAACCCTAAGGGTGCATTTGCATGTGTGGCCTTACCAACTAGAAATGGATCCTAGTGTTGTTTACCATTTAGACAACTAAGACGCACCCCATCAGTACATGAGACCTCAAGAAGGCCTTTTACATGATGTTTTGTAGTCATTTATTACATATATCCATAACTCAAATGCCCTAATCTCTCATGCCCTAATTTGCTGAGACTATTACCATGGGCTATAAGTGAAGAACCAGAAGACATAAACTACTCAAACTTATCAAAAGTATAGTCTTGCAGTATGGTCTGCTATACCTTATAACAACTATCTCACTAGGATCATTACATTCTCTTATTACAACATCATGTGAAGTAAAATCCATAGTTTTACTAGTACCAAAATTACATATTCAATATATAGAGATAAGATTAGAAGAGATTTTGTGTACAACCAATACATTGTTAAAACATCCATCCTTTTGTCAACAGTACTAGATCCCAAAACTTTAATCTATGAGGAGTTACCCATAACAATATGTGATGTACTACAATTTTTAAGAGAAGACAATAGATCCTTAGAATGTGTGAGATGATGAGAAGCACCTGAGTCAAAAATCCACTGATCATGACATGAAGATATAGCCCTGGTTGAAAGTGTTTTCCTTTTTCTTGTAGGAGAAGTAGAAGGAGATGGAGATGGAATGGAATTTTTTTTGTTGTCTGATAGCTACCTCTAATGCTTCCATCTTATTAAAACATCTACTTTCATCATGATTAGTACCACCACAAAAATTACATGGACCAAATGTTTTCTTCTTTTGCTTAAAGGACTTTTTGGTCTTAGTAGATTTATAATGATGAGGTCTCTGGGTGGTGGACTCTAGAGGCTTATTTGAAGGTGCTTGCTTTTGTTTAGACTTAGGTGAAGGTTTTCCTTTAGAAGAATTAGCAACTAGAGCATGACTAGGACCAAGTAGAGCATCTAAGGCCATTAATTTTGTTTGCTCCCTAGTCAATCTTTCACAAAAAACTTCAAAAGAAGGCCATTTGAATTCATCACCTAATTTATCCATCATAGTATAAAAAGTAGAGGAAAAAACACTATATGGTCCTTTCAACTTTGAAAAAATAATGAAAATACACTCTTGATCACTTTTATCCTTGTCACCAGAATTCAATAGTGACTTAATATATTTGAATTTTGCCAAGAATTCATCTATTGAAGGAAAATATGATGGAGAAAGAGTACTCAATTCTGCATCTAATTGCAAAATTTTAAACTCATTAACTTTGCCAAATAGGTTTTTAAATTTTTCCCATACCTCTTTTGGCATTGTAGCATTTGTAATGTGAAATTGAAGATTATCTAAGATGTTGAGGCAAATCAATCCAAGAGCCTCATCCTACTTACAACCATATGCATATTTGTCTTTTTCAGTGGTGAATGCTACAGGTGTTGTTTCAAAAAAAAATTCCATAAGAACTTTGATTGAAGAAGCTGTTGCATTTTTGGCTTCCAAACATGGTAATTTTTGGAGTTTATGGGTTCAAACAATCAATATTCTATTCCTAAAGAAGATGATGATGTTGACAAGAACAATCTAGACATTCATTTTTCCTCAAAACACCCCTCCCATTACAATTTAACGTCTCTCAACAAAAAAAAGCCTTAGCTTATACAAAAGTAAAAAAAATGGATTTATATAAAAAAAAAATGTAGGGGGATTTGACCCTAAGACTTCTTCCCTACCAATTTTTAACAAAATACCTCTAGCCAGTTTAGCAAAGTAAACTTTGTACATTTAAAGCTAGAGACTTGCATTTAAACCACTAAAAATTAATAAATTAATAAAAAATAAGCCAAAATGACTCACACATGTGAGATAAATTCTAAATAATCTTTGGCTTTATTATAAATAATCTCTTATTCTAGCAAGGCACGGTGATCAAGGAAAATTCTGAGGAGAATTTTGTAAATACTGGCCAAGGAAAAAACCTCCAAGCAAATTTAGAATCAGCTCCACAGGATCTGCCTAAAGGACTATATGGCCTAATCCAAATCCATACTTCTTAGCTATAAATGAAAGCCTAGAAAGTCTACTAACACAAAATTTTTATATTTTGATTTTATGTAGTATAAGGTGTTTAAAATGGAGAAAACCGTATGGCTATGCTGCAGACCAAAAATAGATTTTTAAATTCCTATTGTAACCTCCCAAAATTATGTATAGCCTGATCCAAATTTGTACTAATTTATATGGAATGAAAGCTAGCACAGTTAGCTTTCATGAACAGGTTTCAGATTTCCAAAAAAATATCTATGTGATTTGCCACATCAAAAAACTATAGAGGTATTGTAGTCTACCAAAAGGAACCAGTCATTCAATTTTTGAATGAAAGAGTTGTACAGCCAGCATGGAATGAAAAAATTCAAGTTAAAATGGATTCTTGACTTGATTTTCTATGCCCCTATGCAAAAAAATTCTTGATTTGGAAATCCGTATGGTCATAAATGATCATAAAGTACAAAAAATTCCAAAAAAAACTTGTAAACAAGAACCAAAATGTGAAAGAATAACAAATATCTATAACACATCAATAAAATAATGTTTTTGACTGTGTTAATAGATGAAAAATGATGAAAATTTTGTAGGGAAGAGGATCTTCAACTGGGACTCCATGCTTTGATACCATGAAAGAATGAGCAGGAGATGCACAGGATCCATAGGATCAATCCAGAATAAAGAACCTACAACAAATAACCTGCAAAATAATACTAGAGAATAAAATATATTTCTATCACACCTAAAAAATAGGTGATATTCCTATAAATTCTCTATATTCTCTCATTAATCTCTTGTTATTTCATCATATATTGTAGAGTATATATAATACAAATAGTTTGTTTTACAAAAATAAACTATTTATTGTGATTACAAAATAGAGAAAACAAACTATTTGTTTTCAAATACTACGAACAAATATATTGTTGAGAGATTCTCAAAAATAAAACAAATTAACATAGGTAAATAAAATTAACCCTAGGTAATAAATAACTTACCCTATTATCCCTAGGTAAGCTTAAATATTCATTATTCCAACAAATACTAGGTAGTTTTAGGCATATTATGAAGTGAGGAAAACAAGCAAATGAAATAGAACATTCATGAGTATAATAAGGTATTTTAGAAAATAATATGTGTTTATAGTAACTATTATTAGGTTTTAATATAGGTTATATGTATGAAAACTAAGGTCATATAGCCTAATCAAGGTAAGAAGAGGACTAGTTGAGTGAAGAAGCCTAGTAGGTAGTTTGAGAGGGTTTTAAGAGAGAGAAGAGATAAAGGAGATAATAATATATTGTATCAAAAAAATGGTATTATGAATATGTTCAAGTGTTTAATTGTTTTTATTTTGTATTGATTCATCTATGGGTTTGGTGCCTCCTTGCAAGTTATTCCTTGTTAAAGCTTAGCTGAGTTGGTGATTAACTAATTGGGGTTGGTGTTCCATATGAAGTGGGTGCTTCACTAGATTTTGTGTTTGTCTTATAGGATTGTATTAAATTTGTATATATCATTGGGTTTTCATCCTCTTGAGGTTTTAACACATATAATTTATGTTATCTTGTGTTCTTGTGCTTCAGGGTTTTTTAAATAGTACTTTATGTTAGCTAGATCTATGTGATTGATTGAATCATTCATGTTTACATAACTAGAATTGATAAGTATGTTTTTAAAATAATTATTCATACCCCCAGTCATCTTGTTTCTAACATTTGGTATCGGATCTTGGTCCTTTAAAGTAATTCTAAAAACCTAAAGGAAATCCTAGAAGCAAGGATGGTTAGTTAGTAAGCTTAAGGTGATTTCTCTACCAGTAAGGCTCCATTATTCAATAGATATAATTATACCTTTTAAAATCTTAGGATTAATATATACTTGATGTCTCATGGTCATGATATCTATTAGTCAA
Source organism: Torreya grandis (assembly GCA_037957365.1). Taxonomy (NCBI): domain Eukaryota; kingdom Viridiplantae; phylum Streptophyta; class Pinopsida; order Cupressales; family Taxaceae; genus Torreya; species Torreya grandis. The sequence goes on along the minus strand of JARHVA010001254.1, from coordinate 3,653,663 downwards.
TTATGGATGGCCATAGTGTTCCTCCTATTCCACTAACTAATATAGTAAGTAAGAAATTGAGTGAGAACAACTCTAAGGCAATGAATGCCATTATTTGTGGATTATAAAAGGCAGAGCTTGTGAAGGTAATTCACTTTGAATAAAATAAATATATATGGGAAAAATTTAATACAATATATGAATGAGACACCAAGGTGAAGATGGACAAGTTTTAGACCCATTGAAGACAATTTGAAATCCTAAAGATGAAACCATTACATCTTACCTATTGAGGGTTGATGAAGTTGTCCATTTCATTAGAGGATTGCTAAATAAGTGAAAAGATATACTATTTTTAATTTTTTTTTAAGATCAATAACTCCTAAGTTTGATTCTAAGGTATCTATATTAGAAGAGATGAAAGATTTTGACAAGCTAGAGATGGATGGGCTTCATGGCATCTTGACTTCCTATGAGATGAGAACAAATGAAGAAAATAAAATAAGAAGGAAACAACTTTCAAAGTTGAGAATAAATCAAAAGCCAAGAATTTCAAGGATGAATAATGTTTAAATGTTGATGATGATCAACTAATACCCATGTTTACAATGAAATTGAGGTTTGGCTCAGGTAAGTACAAGGGTAAGATGCCATTCAAATGTTTCAACTATGGAAATATTAGCCAGTTTACATCTAAGTGTCCTAAGAAGGATAAGACTAAGCATGGAAAACAAGATGAAAATCATGGAGATGACAACAAGGCCTATAAGCTTGACAAAACCAAGGAGTTTAGGAAGTGTGACGGTAAAAAAGAGACTTTCAAGAACAAGAGGATTTTTTATACTAAAGAAGATAACTCTTTTTATGTAAGTGACTCAAGTGCCTTTGATAGTGATGATGTAAGTAATGAACCTAAAAATGATAATAATTAAACCTTATTTATGGCCATTAAATTAAATAATGAGGGTTGCTGAAATGGGAAAGTCTTTATGGTTGATGTAGAATCAGATGAAGAATAAGTGGAAGTGGACCTTGAGGTAGAGCTGGTAAGTGCCCTAGAGGAGTTAAATTTTTAAAGGAGAAAGAATCAAAAAATAATATAATTAGTTAAGGATTATGATGAACATATTAGCTTGTTTGAGAAAAAGTTGAGTAATACTTCCAAGGAGTATGATGAGATAATAAATCAGGTTGAGTAACATATGGAGGTAGTCAATTATAGACTAAAGGATAAAGAAGAAGAATGCATCAGGTATGAAACTAAATTAGAATCCATAAAACTAATTTGGATCTAGTATCTAATAAGGTGAAGAGATTTGTGAAGTTTGAAAAGAGAATTGAGGCTTTAGATGATATCTTAAGCAGTCAAAAGTCTACAAGTGACAAGATAGGTCTTGATTTCAAAGAATACCAAAAGGTGGAATATTAATTCAAAGAGAAGGATATTAAATAAAATAAGGTCAACATAAAAATACCTATCCAACAACTTAATGTTATAAGGTTTGCTTGTTAATTCAATGGTTATTATTTTATATGCAGTCAGTTTGGTCATAGAGCAAGAGAGTGTAGAAGACCCTCTAAGAATGAGTACTCATGGGACTATAGAAGGAGTCATAGTTAGCATTAGTCAAGAGGTTTATATAAAGTTGTCTATTAAATTTATCATAAGGTAGGACACATTTCAAGATTATATCCTAGTAGAGTTAGAAGGTCATCAAGTTAAAGTAGGAAGTTTGAAGGCCCTAGAATGAAAGAAAGAAGGAAAATAAATGTATGGAAACCAAAGATAATGAAGATGAGTCATAGTCAATCTATAAGATCAATTAGATTTCTTTCTATGATAGAGCATGCTTTAGATACGAATTAAATTTAGGAATGCCTATTGTTATCTCACATTGATTATCAAATAGTTGATAAAGAGATCAAGCCTATAATGGTAATCAAGCCCAAAGGGATATTGGAAATTCAATATTGTGAGAGCATAGAGATCTAGGAATATCCTAAAAATAGTGTTGTTTTAGTTCCTTATTAAAATGGGATACTTCATTAGGATTAATTTAGACACTCTTAAATTAGCAAAAGAATTATGAATGCTTAGTTTGATGGGGATCTATTTAGTTTTTTGTTTGAGCTTGATTTGTATTGAGACATGGTCTTATAATCTAAGTTCATTTGAAGAAGGCATGCATGGATTAATGGGAGAATGTTACCTTAATTATTCATATTCTATGTTTTGAGATCATGTAAAAAAAAGGTATGGTCCTATATGGTGGTCTATGTAGCACCCTTTGTCATTAATGTCAAAGGGGGAGAAAGTCCAATAAGGGATATTGACCAGACTAGGGGAGATGAGAGTGATTAGTTTGAAGAATGATTTTACGTCAATGACAAAGGTGGATTTTATTGAGAAGTGTTTTAATTTATGTCAAGGTCAATGTTGATATCATTAATGTCAAGATCAAGGTTGATGTCATTGATGTTAAGGTGTATTTCGTATAGATGCATGGTGAGTGGTCTATGAGATATGAACCATGTGACAAAAGATAATTTGAAGGAAAACTAGTTACTTTCTATTGAGAGATAATTGTAAGGAAACCTAATGATTCCTCTGATGCTAGTGTCAATATTTAGGCTAAGTTAATCATGTATTTGGGTACTAGTCCTTAAGTACCAGACACATTGAGATCTCTAGTCATAATAAGCATAGTCATATCATGAGGATATGCATGATGATCATAAATAGGTATGTATATAAGTATTATATTGAATAAGTAACATTAAATTCATGTTATTAAGGTGTAAAATCATTAACAAATGTTTTCAAGGTTAGTTATCAAGCTTCAAGAGCATGAGAAGCCTAGTCATGACATTAGTCATTGCATGAAGAGAGTTTTTGAGAAGGCATGAGGTTGGTTTCCTAGTGAGATGGATATACATAGGAATAATAATATATATGAGGTTTTGGAATCATACATATAAGTCACTATAGTATTCATGAGAGTCTCAAAGTGATCCTATAGTGGTATGACCTACAGACCTAACATGTAACTAGACTAGTTCTAGACCCTACCTAACCTAATGAGGTGTCACGATGTATTTTCAAAGCATATGAAGAATGTATGGTAGTTTTTTTTATCATGGTAGTATGTTTTATGTCATATATATGAGGTTTTTATAGCTTGGGCAATGGTTATAAGGTCAGCTTCAAGGCCTAATGTGACTTGTAAATCAAGGCTTAGAGAGAAAAGAGAGAGATGGTGACTAGATGGGGTATCATGATCAGTTTCTAACGAAATAATGATAATGTGAGAATTATTAGTGGTGTGACAGGTTTTCTTAGTTGTGTTGACCAAGTCTGAGGTCAAAGTTGGCAAGTAAAAGCAGGAAAAATGGTTTTGAGGTTTCTTGAGTGTATAGAATGAAGGATTCTCAACCCGATAAGGAATTTAAAGTGTTAATTGGAATGTGTAAAATATACATGGGAAACTAATATATTCATGGTATATTTGGAAGGGTCATATATCAAATTTACAAGCATTTTTTTTATAATGAGGGGATAATATTTATGAATGATCATTAAGACTATAAGATGGTTTAAACCCTCAAAGAACCCTAATAGTGACATGATGAGAGATATCTTGTTATAAAGGGAAAATAATGGTTTTAAATGAATATTTATGTTATTTTAGGTATATTAAACTCTCCCAAGTATCTCCATGTTTGATTGGTTTGTCAGGTCAGTCAGTGGACCTAATAAGAAAGGATTTATTTCTCAGAGATTTTTTATAAAAATTAGAGTTGACCAATTCAAAATAAAAAGATGGATGAATATTGAATATTTATACTTTTTTTATTTTCATGGTGATTTTTAATCATATTATATCCCTTAAGTGTGCTAAATCAATCTTACAATTTGACTAGTTGCTAACAGGCCTAATGGTGCAAATAGTGAGAAAATTAGGCAAAAGTGAGAAGTTGGTTAGGAATGTGCTATCATGATTTAGGGATGAATCCAACTGTATGAAAAAAATTTAAAGACAATTTAATACATATTTATTTTTGATATATATATTTTTAGGTCAATGGATATGATGAAAATGTTGTTCATAAGTTGACCTATCTAGTGAAAATGAGAGAGTGAAGGTGCAAATTCATGAAATGGGTCTGGAAGACCAATATTGTTATTTGACCATATTATATATCTATATAATAATTTCATAATTATCAAATGTTATAATAAAAATCAATTATTAATATTTTAAAGTATTTATATGGTGTTGAAGGTCAAAATCACCATGACTAGTCTTTTCTAGGTAAGCAAGTTGCAATGATGAGTTTGAGTTTCTATGCCTTATGATAAAGCATTAAATGAATATGATTTTGTTTTTTAGGAAATTTATGTACTATAAATGATTTTAATAATTTTTTTTATCTATTTAAATTTATTGAAATATTGAATCCAAAATGGGTTGACTGGTTTGGGTCTGACTGTGTATATTAAAGATAGAAGATTGGTCTGTAAAACCAATATTTGACATTAAACCTTGTGATATTTTTACTTCAAGAGGATATAGAGATGTGAAATAATATTTTTAAAATTTCATTGATCATTGGAATTTCTCTTTAATGTGTTCAATATCAAGCTATCCATGTCTATGTTTTGAGACTAGTTGGTTATTCTGAGTGAACTACTTACAGAAAAGGGTTAGTGTACTTTTTCATTGAGATGTGAAGTATAAATTATATGATTATGTCTATGAGGTAATATATATTATTTATATATTATTATTTTCATTATTTTTTTTCAAAATTATGTTTATAATTTAGTTATTCAAAATAAACTTTTTCAGTATGCCCAAGCCTAATATGAATAGTACTAATGGTGTGCTCCAAGTAGTGGTTTGAGATAAAAAATGTTATGAAACCTATTTAAGTTTATAAATTCTATATTGGATTGTAATATTATGTTTTTATACTATATATAGTTTTTTAATGTGTCTTGAGGAAGACTAAGTGTAACGTGACTAAAATAGACCTAATGGGAGTAGGTCTCCATGAGACCTAAAGGTAAGATAAGGCCTAATTATGGTAGGTAAGACATAAATTGACTCAAATAAAGTTTTATCCATGTCTATAATATGTCCTTAAATCAATTTCATGGCTTATTTAAGAGGGGTAATAATGTTTATCTGATATGAACAAGAGACTTGTATAAATACTAGGCATTTTTAGGCCTATTATGAAGTGAGGAAAATAAGAGAATGAAATAAAACATTAATGAGAAGAAGGTATTTTATAAAATAATAGGTTTTTAGATTAAATATATTTTATGTATGAAAATCAAGGTCATATTACCTAATAAATTCAAGAAGAGTATTGATTGAGTAAAGAAGCCTAGTAGGTAGTTTGGGTGGGTTCAAAGAGAGAGAAGAGTTGAATAAGGAGATCATCATCTATTATATGAGAAACAAGGAAGTATAAATTTTATAAATTATTTTATGTGTTTAAGTTGGTGCTGAGTCATTTAGGGGGTTATTTCCACCTTACAAGTTGGTGCTTATTAAATCCTAGATGAGTTGGTGCTTCTCTAGTTGGGGTTGGTACTCTATGTGAAGTGGGTGTTTCACTAAAGTTGGTGTTTGTCTTATAGTACTATATTCCAATTATAGATATCAATGATTTTTCATCCCATTGGGGGTTTCCCACATATAAGTTGTGTTATCTTGTATTCTTATGCTTCATGTTTTTATGGATAGTTGTTTATGCTTGCTAGATCTATGTGCTTGATTGAATCATTCATGTTTTCATAAGTGGAATTGATAAGTGAGTTTTTTAAAGAATTATTCACCCCATTCTTACTCATCTTTATTCAAACATAATGGAGAATATTGAAGTATTTAAAAAATAAATACAATTTAAGATAATATCAAGAAAGGCAATACACTTAAAGAAGTGTAAAAGGGAAAGCATGGAATCAAAATAAAATAGCATAAACATATGATACTAGTCCATAGATATAAGTTTTAGAAAAAATATTAAGTACATAGCATATTTTAGATTATATGTATGGATTATATAACACCTTGGTCTTGTACACTTGGAAAAATTATACCTTGGTTGTTCCTCTTAGTTTTAGACCTTTTCCTACTTTCACAAGTCTTAGATATGCTATATTTTATGCCCCTTAGCCTATCTCTTAGTTTGATTATTATAATGTTTATGACTTGGGACTTATATCTTTCCAAAAATTCTTAAAATTTACTTATCTTCCATCTCTAAAAGTTATGAAATTATACCTAATTTCTTGCTTGCTAAACATTAATGTCTAGGATAGGCACTAGAATCGATGTTAGTGTCTTGACCTAATGCAAGTGTCTAATGTCATAAATTCATCTCTTTTTCACATGAAAAATACCCTAATGGTTAACTTAAGTGATTTAATGTGAGTTACTTATCCAAATATATTCATATAAATATAATATCAACCCTCATTCATTACTTACCTAACAACAACATAATAATAATACCTATAAAAGACCAAGGCAAACTATTAAAATAACTCTATCAAGAATTTAATTAAAGAAATATTACCTATTTCCATATTATTCATATGAAAAACACATCTATAGGTCTAAATTACTAAAGGAGTAACCCAATATCTTGATCTTCCAATTTACATGTGATGCCATTATTGTAATTGCATTGAATGATATTTCATGATTCACACAAAAGCCAACATGTAGGGGTGAATTACATCAGTTTGAGGTCCTATTCAAAGTATTGGTTATGTAGGAACTATTCACTAACATATGGGTATTTGATTTTAACTCAATCCCATGTTCCCACTAACCCATATTTCCCCAAGGTCATCATAAATATGAAGAACCAAGGTTTTGACAATTAATGAGGAGAAATAATCCATGGCCTATATCTGATTACACTAGAGTGAAGGTGAAGCAAAACCTATAAACATTTAGGTGGTCACATTTTTTTCCAAAATCTATTATTTATGGGACACTTAAATCAAACTAAGATAGTAGAATTGATATAATTATATAAATTTTATATTAGTGTCTAAAGTTTTATAAGCATCAGATCCAAAATCTAATGGTTGTTATAGAATCATCTTCTAGCCTATTTATTACCTAGTCTTGATTTAGAACTATGTTATCATTAGAACCAACTAAGTATATTATTTATTTATCATATACATACATATATTAGTTTTAATTTTTATATTTATCCTATTTTTAGCATAATAAATTTAGTGTATGTTTATATCTAAGTTTAGCACCTAATTGGCTTGTGGTAGATCTTATTATAACCCCTGTGCATTATCATTTCTATATTTTTAACCCTATATACTCAAAAGTTAGAAACCCCATCCATTTTAGGTTTAAATATTTTGTGAACTAAGTATTTGAACATAAAACCCTAGGACATTTGGGGTTTTATGATTTTTCTTGATTTTTAAACTTATTTGTAAATTTTAACTTTTTCATTTGTGAAGCAATGTAAAATACTAGTGCAAAAACCCATTTTCAAATGTAAGATAAATAGGCACTGATTATTCACCTTAATAATAATAAGAGATTAATGGATGCATTTTTGTATGTTACAAGAGATGAAATAAGTAAATAATATAAAAGTTGGTGTTTCTTGAACAACACACTCCATTTTTAGTTTGAATATGGGGAACCTCTTTTTTATTTGGATTTTTGTCTTATACCTTTCAAGAGCTCACTATGGTTGCTTTTTAAATCATATTTTTGTGATGCCTATTAAGTTAGATGTGAAGATGTTAAATCTAGATGTGATTCATGGTTTTAACCAAACTTAAAAAATTAAGTCTATATTATAAACACTTGACATAGCAATTTACATCTTGGGTTGATTTTATTTAATGTCTAAATTTTCATACACACAAAAAAAAATATTGGTTTATTTGTCTACTTCTATTTTAAAACACATTTTAATCTTCCTATTAGACTATTTAGTCTTAGTTTTGTGAAAATTATTTGACTATTCCAGTGTTTTCTACCTCATTTCTTAAACAATTTATGTCAATTTATTATTTAATTTCAATCTTAGTGACTAAATGTTTAAAAGTTTATAATTTTTAACTTAGTCATTTGTCATTGAAATATACTAAATTATCTTTAGAATCAAGACAATGACTAAGTCATTTCATAGTTTCTAGTTTATAATTAATCATTTTTGAGATTTGGAATTAGTCATTATAAATTAAATTTTCATATCCACTTGTTTTCAAATACATAGCTATTTATTTTGAAATGCTTAGTCATTGGTGTTTTAAACCAAAGTTCTTGACTGTGCCTTTTAATATTGTACTCATAGGTACCCAAAGGAAGTAACTAGAGGTTTTGCATGGATGAAAGTATAATAATTATTTGAAGACTTTTTGATAATTATTAAAGTATTTATGTATTTTAGAAAATTATTTTTGAAGACTAGTGGAACTTTTTAAGGGATAAAACTTATGAAGGATTGGACCTTCAGAACAAAAGTTTTGAACAAAATTTATGAAGGAAAAATTGGTAAATACTATGTCAAAACAAAATTCATGATGAATGAAGAGAGATGAAATAACTTCATGAGAATTTTATAAGAGTTTTGGTCTTTGAAAAAAGTGTTATAAAATTCTTAACGATTTTTTTTAAGACCAATGCCGAAATAATGGAATATAAGTGAACGATTAGATGCATAACTAACAAGGCATGAACTTCAATTTAGTAGTCTATCTAGATATCAAAACCATCAGGATGAAAATAATGGAATATGCATCTAATTTTATTTTTAGAATAAAATTTTAGTCCAACTAAATCATGAATAATATGGGAATCATTAGTGTGTCTTACACATCAAGATTAAGCATAAAGGATAAAATATATACCTTAAATAGGTGTGGCTCTAATTGAACAAGATATGGGTGAATGACTATCCAAATGTGATCTAAACTAAACTCAATCATAGGCATTCATTCTTTATTTGGTCCAACATGGTTCCTAATATTTTCATCATATAACTGAGTGGGATTCATTCCAATGAACATCAAGTAGGTTGGCCACATTCATGATTAATGTAACTACCCCAATAATGGGTTAATTTGAATTTGAATTTTCACTTAAAATCCTTAGACTTGAATTCCTATATAATAAAATAACTTGTATCGTAATGAGGGTTAGTCCATTTAGGATTGATGAAGTTATACTTAGGATAGTTCCATTGGAATATAGTAATTAGTGGACTAGATATGATGAGATTCTCATAGTTAGTAGACTAAGCATTTTCATGATTTCCTTGCATGTGTGTTCTTTTTATTATGGGAATAAAGTTTTTAGATAGACATAATTTATAAATAGTACCATTTTTAATCAACAAGAATAATCTTGATACTTATTTTGTTTTGAATTAAAATTTTCATCCCCTATAAATTTTTATGGTGGTTAAATTCATTTTTTCACAACTCCCCAAAGACTCTTTCACCATCCTCTTGATGGAGTTGTGTTAGGTATAGATAAGCTAATGATTATTTTATTGTGATATTTTCTAAACTAGAGGATTTAACTTCATCTTTACGGTAGTAGGGTCTTTTTAAATTTCTCCCTACCCTTCTCTTTTTTCCTTGTTTATCACTTTATTAGTTTATATTAGTTTAGTTTTTTATTTACATCCTATTTTGTTTATCTATTGCTCATTTATGTATTTATGATATTATAATAAATATAAATTTTAACCATTTTCAATCATATGTTTATTCATAGTTAAATTATTCTATTGGTTCTTTCGGCATAGTATATTTATTTTAATTCATCTTAATCTCTCTAAAATACACAATAAAGACCCTTGACATGATATGGTCACAACGAGTTGATTGGGCTACCTTTCATAGCAAGACCTTGGGGAGATTTGTTCATGTAATTCTATTTTCAAGGGAGGTAGGGATTAATGACCCCTTCCTAATTATTGTCTATTAAGACATCAATCAACAAAACTAAGGCTTCCTCACTTGGTGATGGTGAATCCTTAGAAGGTACTATAAGTCTATAACTATTAATCCACCTACATCTAGTGGTATCATATATAATGTCTTCCAACCTTTGTTTCCTTAAAATCAAATTACTATTATTATATCTACCACAAAATTATCAATTGTTTCAACATAAACAAAAGTTTCAGTACCTATTACTTCTCAAACCATTTTTACACCCCCCTTAGTTGATACAAAACTTACTAATATAAAACCAAATGGTTCTTTTTATCACAAAAATTTGTACCATTTAGAAGGTTGCTCAAGCCTTCTCAACTTAGGATAACATGCAATCACCTATAGTTGTGGGTAGCCTGATTAAAGAGATGAATCTCTACATTATGGGCTAGATCCCATGTAAAACACCTAAATATGATCACTAAACTATTTATTGAGAAGAAAAGGGTATAATATAAATTAAAAAATTAAAGTATAGAGGTGATGCACTAAAGTCAACTCCACTACTTTTTTATAATTACACTCTGAAAATAATTACAAGACTAATTTTCAGCACTCAAAGCGAACCCCTCTAACAAAATTACTTCAATATAAAATTAAGATTTAATTTAATATTCAAGGTGAAAGCTTTGAAATCCTACTAATAAACACTAATAACCTTTCTCACACTTAAAACCATACAAATTTTCTAGATACACATCATATGACCTGTTAGAAGGAAAAATGGTCATATAAAGGGATGGAGGAAATGGATGAATGAAAGGAAACAAAATATCACTTACCATTAAAAAAAAATATCAAACATTTATTATAGGATTTGAGAAAACTAAAACTGGTTTGAATTCTTATTCCATAGGTAAAACAAGTATCAAATTCAACAAGTCTTTACCATACCAGTTTTTGTGGATCCTTACAGTGCCAAAATAAGCCAAATATATAGAATGAGGAACATAAAAAGAAGATATGGATGTAGAATTATTACATAATAAATATCATATGGTCTATCAATCTATTATATTAAAGGAATGAAGTAAAAAACTTCACAATAATCTTTCTTGAACATGTGTCCACCTTGTAAGAACTATTTAAGCACAAGTTGGTGAAGGGACTCTTTAGCTTATTCAAATTTCATCATATTTAAAACTATCTTTGGAACCTATATATTTTATTGATAGCTTGATATTATCACTAAATTATCCTTTTGACACCTTACCATGCTCACATCTTCATCATGAAGAACCTTCTTCATTGATCATGTAGGTCTATTGAGCTTCTAGGTGTAATTTTTTGACTCTTTCCATTTGGATGGCCATGAATGATCCAAAGTGTCTTGATACAAGAATTAGGAACATGTTTATAAGTATATAATACATTTTATTCTATTATCTCAACTTTAAAGGAAATAAAACCTTGTTGTTCTTGACCTTGTAGGTGACCATATCACATTCCACTAGCACATACAAAACTACCATCTTGGTACATGCCTTTAAGAGCGTTTTCATGGGTAAATAAGAGTATTTTAAGGATTTAAAATTTGGATTACATCTTAATACATATTCCCATATTATTTTCATTTGTTCATCTATACTTGTACCTTGATTTCACCTATAAAACATGAAAAAACAGGTCATTTATCGCATCTATACATATGACCATATAGGAAAATTGTATGGTTTAAGCCTTATTAGAATTTAGAACGTTTTTTAGTTATTTTCAAGACCCATTATATTAATTTGGATATATTTCTATTACATTCTTATATAGTGGGCTCTTATCAGGTGTTTTAGGAGGGTTTAAGGTATCTAAGAGTCTTATTGATCATTCATATCCCTAAGGGGCCTAACTCCCAAAATAATGTCACAAATTATGAGAATATAAGGGAACCTAACACTCATTATGATATTGAGCTCCCATGTAATTACACTCTACCATTATGATAAAAAAGTGTTCCTTGGGCTCGTGTACATTTAACTTTGAACATGATATGAGTTTTTTGGTAAGAAAATCACTTTGACATTTCAACCTGACTACAAAAGGGTTAATTTAGGTATAAGAAATCCCCTATTATGTATTTATGTGGTTCCTCAAGTATTTTAACTCTTCCTTTAGTCATAAGATTTTCATCTCTTATGTATAGGGTTTGTAAGCCATTCAATGAGACTGACCCTAATGGCTTGTCCATGAAGTTTCCTCTTCATTTTGCTAAGTATAGACCTCATGAGGATGCATGTCACTACACCTTATAAATTTTAATGGAATTTACACCCTTATTCATTTCAAAAATTGAATAAAATAATTATATTATTACTCAGACTTGTAGGTCTCTATCTCATCTTGTTGGTAGTCACACCTAAGATTAAAATTCCTTTTAGGTATTTTGACTATTGTGACGATGATTTTTTACTTTTTAAGATGTATATATTTTATTTTGGATCCTCTTCATTATTATTTATATATCAAACTCACCTTTTCATTCATCTTCAATGACAAACCTACAGGTCTTCATGGAGGCTTAATAATTGTCTTCATCTCCTTGTAGCCCTCAAAATGTATAAATATCCTTTTCAGAATGTTATAGATGATCCCAATAAGTAAAAGATATATTTTAGTGCAAATTTTTCTCTTATTTTTTTGTGCAAAACTTCATGATCAAAAACTCAATGCAAGTATGCTTGATCCACCTATTCTCCTTTATATTATCCCTTAATTAGGTCTCTAAGACTAAAAAACTAAGGTTTGTTTCTACACATCCCTCACACATGTGAAACTCCAATAAATATTTTGATTCACTTATAGGACCTCAAAATCATTTTCTAGGTCAAATTGAGTGTTTTAAACCTTGTATAGGTGGGTAAACCAAGAAATGGTTAAAATCCTAGACTAGGTATATGCTCAAGCCCATGAGGTGACTAGAATGGTTTCATTGGTAGTTACTTACCCAAAACCCTAGGCCATCAAGTGAAAACTTCTTATACATGATTACTTACCCATAAAAACTCTACCAAACATCCAATAGTAGATGTACCTTCCTTTAGGCCTACATAAGGCTTATTTCATGTATTTTAAATGAGTTTTATCTTCAACACCAAGGGTCATAACCAATGCAAAATCTATATCCACAATATTTTTAATTGTAAGAGGAAATTATTAATCTAATACCATCCAAATTCATCACTTTATTTTCCAAATGCTCAAGTTTTGGGTCATGGGTGTGGACCAATAGGGCTATAGACTTGCACGTCTACATCCATCTTATTTTAGGTATTTTGAGCATTCTAATCCATTCATAAATATGTCACACTAGAAATTAATGATTTATTGGATTGTCACCACACCATCATACACATTTTTATCATTCATATTAAAAGGGCTATGTGGCTTTTATGCTTGGTATACAGTTGTAGGCATGCATTTTAGATCATGTGCTACATATGTGGATATTTATTCTTTTATAACTTTGGGAATTTTGATTATTATTGAAATATATTAGGATTTTTTCATCTTTTTTATGTCCTCTATAAACTTCTTGACTTCAAAACCTATCACTAACATGCCCCTATTACCCACCATCTACAAACAGTGAAGACACATTCTCACAATATGGCCATGGGTCAAATTTAAACTTTGTGGGAGTTGGAAGAATTATTGAAGATCATAATATGGAGGATATATATATTCATTTTCAAGAACCATGCCAAATACTTTTGCACATCAAACCTTTTGGAGAACTCAAAACATTATAATGCAAACCTATAATTTCACCATTATTAAAAGATGCTACTCATTTATGACTTGTAAAAACATGGATATGACTAAATATGGTTTTAAAATATTTATATGGGTCTATAAGATCCTATAAAATCTCATTCCTTTAGTAATGATTTCACAAATTCACTTGAAGAGTCTAAAATTGACCCTGTAGGGTTTGATTATGTATTTTGACCACCTAACTTCTTAAAAAATATTCATAAAATATTCATAAAGTTTTGGAGATGAATTATATGATCAATGATATAAAATTTAAGGTAATTAGGTTCCCCTACTATGACCAAGAGCTGAGATTCCAACTTTATCTCTCCTACTTATACCAAGTGAACACTGATGTTCGTTATGAAGCTTCCAAAGTAAGTGATAGGGATACTGAGTAGGTTTTTGAGTTTTTTAGGTCTATAAATACCTTAATTTCATGGATTTGGACATGTATAGGATTTAATAATCTATGGATATTTCTAGAAGTGATCTTTTCTCTACAAACATATATAAACCCCTTAAAAACTCTCTTTTTTACTTGAAAATTGCCATATTCATCTTAAAAACTGACTGAACTAAAACAAAAAGCGTTACTTGAGATTATTCACACCTATACATATGTGGGGTAATGTTTCATACACTTTCATCTATTAAAAACTACCCTTTTCTTAAAATATTCTATCTTGGACATCACAAATGGTCAAGAATTTTTTTAAAAATGACTTATAAGGTTAGAAATGATATTTGAATTCATTTAAGACACTTTTATAGATTAGGGGGAACATAGAATGACATTGATAAGAGTTAAATGACATAAATAATACATCTAAACCCTTAACACTATTTTAACCCCTTTGTCTAGGAGATATCTTGACTAGACAAGTATGATGTTACAAAGAACATTTACCTTAAACTTGTCAAACACACATTAAACTATGCTAAACATGACTTACAATGAGATTTTAAGATGGTCAATCAAGGTACAGGTTTGATTGGAAATTTTATTTTTAAACCCATCCAATGGTATCCAAAATTTGGCTAAAATCTTTGATGACTTCCTAGGGATGCTTGTTTGCTAAGCTTATAGATTAGAGGCCTAGTGCATATATTTGGCTATGGAGTCATGACTACGACTAGAAAATTAACACTAATACACCTCTTAAAGACTCAAAAATTACACCAAACCACTCAAAAAATGGAAAAACAACATGCCAGAGGCTTTTAGGGAAGACCACATAAAAATAAGATCATATAAAACACTATGCTAAACACTTATGGAAAATAAACACACCACACAACTATGTACAAAATAACAAATTAACCTTAATAATAAGTATTAAAGTGTTTCCCATTGATTTGGATACTTAGTTCTTCTCCATTAAGTCTTGATAGTTAGAAGCCATTATGCTCTTTACATCCAATGATCACATTTGGCCCACTCCACAATGTGTCAAACTTTGTGTTTTTACCAAGATTGGCCCTATCCTAATCCCACTTCAAAATAATATCATCCTCTTGGAAATTTATTTCATTGGATCTCTTTTCAAAGGCTTTCCTAATTTAGTCTTGGTGGTACTACAAGGTATGAATGGCCTCATCTCTCTTCTCCTCTAACTGCATCAATTCTTCCATCCTCATCTTCTTAGGATCATTCTCCATTAAATCTAGATAGTGTGCTAACTCCAAGGCTAGAAGCTCAAGAAAAATAGGTAATTTGGTCTCTCTTTCATAAAAAATCATGTATGATTAGTTATTCATATCCCTATTAGGAGTTAATATATTTCATAAGGTTGTCTTTAACTTTATATGCCAAGTCCTTTAATTATTATCAACTAACCTATTAGTAATATTAATCAAGTTTTTATTTGTAGGATTTATAATCTCAATCCTTTAGGGGTAGTAGTTAGAATAGGTGCTCAGGTATATGTCATTTTCATTATCCCACTCAGTGGTCTTTTCACCAAGGAATGCTAATACATTATTAGATATGATGGTTGGTGGTGCTCTAAGCCATACTCTCATATAAATCAAGTACTAATTTTTCATTATCCTATTTAATAGATACTACTTATACCCACATTGTAAATTAATCAGTGGATATGAGTATCCATTTATGACCTAAAATTGAGGTGGGTTAATCATTCATATGAAATCAAACCCCCATTTTATGAATGGTTGATTAAATTGGATGGGATTTAGAGGTAAAACTACTAACCTTTGATTTCTAGTGAATAAAGTACACTTTGAACATATTCTTACCCATGAATAGGATTATTTTAAGATGCTAGGCTAATATTAAACTTCCCTCATTATATTTTTTGTTTTAGTTTTGGGAAAAAAGTGACTTCCTATAGGTCTATCATGAAATTTCTCTAAACATCTACCTACTTGCTCAATCTCAACAAATTTAAGAATCATACCATTAAGGTATTTTTTGAAAAGGACCCCATATATATGAATGTAAGGTATAAATTGAATCCTAAAGTACCTTCTCTTTGACTTGTCTAAACTAGTTGGACACTCACCTATTTTCAAGAATCTTATCATGTCTTGTATCCAACTTGTAGGGGATGAAAGTATTGATCCTTGAGGCTCATCTTGTAGTTTCAAAACTAACTCCTTGTTGATTTTAAGGTAAAATTCTAAGTTCTCACATAGGCCTTTCCCCATTACTAACTTGGTGACCTTAATATCTACATAATATTTTATTACTTTAGTAATTCAATCTGCCCTCTTCTCATTCAACTCTTTATTGAGGAAAAAGTCTTTAATGCTTTGGTGGGATAACATAATGTGTATTTTATTGATGGATACCATATGTCTAAACTTTTTTAGACTTCTTATGACTTTCAAGACCTATTTCTCCAAAAATATGTATCTCTCTTCATATCCTTCAAGCCCTTGACTAAATAATGCAATAGGTTGTTCATCACCTTTAGTATTTTAATGTATCAACATGGCATATATTATGCCAATGTTGGAGAAAGCATACAAAATTAAGCCTTTTGAAAAATCAAGGTTACTCAAAGTACATGCCTATGTTATGATTTTTTTTATCACCTCAAAATTTCTCCTCCCTTATTTATTTAAATTGAATGTCTAATGATTCTTTAACATGGTTGTCAAAGGTTTTTCAAGGTTGGAAAAACTAGGTATAAACCTTCCAATTAATTTTATCTTTCCAAGAAAAATATGCATTGATTTCTTATGCAATGGTAAATACAAGGCCAAAATGGCTTTCACCCATTCAGGGTATATGGTTATCCCTTCTTTAGAGATAGTGTGGCATAATAACTTACCATCATAGACTAAAAAAACACATTTTTTTGGGTTTAAATATATCCAAAACTACCTTCAAATTTTAAAAATTAGTCTTAGGTGAGCTAAGTGGCTAAGTGGTCACTAGCATTCTTTGAAAAAATAGTTAATTTATCAAGTTATACTAGCACCATATTATTGATAAAACCTTGCAAGGTGATGTATATAGAATTTTTAAAATTATCCCCTATATTAGATATCACAGAAGACATATTTTTATATGCATAGGCTCACCATTTTGTTGTAAAGGAAATTTTGTATCAGTCCTCTTCTTTCACCAAGACTTGGTTATAACTATATTATCCCTAAGAGGGAGAAACATTTAGATCATATAACCATTTGATGTATTTTCTCCATTGAAGGTAGAGGATGATGTTCCTTTAATGACACCATATTTAAATCCTTCAACCTTGGGATTTATGGGTCTTTGTTTTTGTCTCACTAGTTTTGCTTTTGGGTATAGCTCAATGGTATGTTGGGATACTTTAGGGTCAAACTCTTTAAGCTCACCATAATCCCATGAAAATACATTTGTAAATTATCTACATTACTCAAAAAAAGTAGTCTTATCAACCTCAGTACATAACTTTCCTATATTGAGGAGTTTATCTTAGAAGATGACAACTCTTTCAAAATGCTCCTCAGTTGCATACATGTCTACCTTCTATTTTATCATTTGGTATTCTTCATTAAAAATTATTTCAAAGGTCACAAATCCTTTAGAGTGTTTTTTTTACTATAGTTTCATTATTTGGTCACCATATTGTTGTTGAAACTTGGCGTAATTCTTTCAGGATAACTTAATTTCCTCACATAGAAAATATGCAATTTATTTTTCACTATACAAAGCTTGCCAACTTGCATTATTGTCTAGGATGGATGGCCTAACCAACACTTTAACATGTGGTTGATTTTAGCACCAAATTCACACCCTATAGGATGTTTTTCAAGCCTAATATAATATTTGGGAAACATTGGAATATCTCTAGGCCTATGGGTTGCCTATACTAGAGGTAGACCTCTAGGTTTAAGGGCTAGCTCCCTAAATTGACCTTTAAGTGCTTATCACCTATGCTAACTAATTACTTATGATAAAATGGGGAGAAATATGCATGGAAAAAAAATATATTAATGGGTGATACACCATTAATATTTACACAAGATCATCATACTCTTGTACTAAGAAATAAGATCTACAACATTAGCTTCAAAGTCTTAAGATGTTCTAACATTAATATTTCAATATAGAGGTGATATGCATGACAATACTCAAGGTAAGTGGACTATAGGTTAAATTACAAACTCTAAGGACACTTTAACACTTTAAATAATCCAAAAATACTATCTATACTCCATATGACCTTTTAGAATGTGAACTTCTTGTACCCAAACATGAAAGGACAAAGAGAAGATAAGGATAGTTGTTTATCACTAGACCTCACCATACATCATTTTAAACAATTATAAAATATGTTTATGAAATCAAATATATATTAAATTTATTATTTAGAGGCAACATATAACATCAAACTAGTATGGATTTTCTAGACCAGGTGCATAATTAGCATACAAGAGCAAAATGGCTAGTACTTCTAAAATGTGAGAGAGAAGAGAGAGAAGTGGAGCTCAATGGTCATAATACCACTTGTTATGGAATGAGAATTAGTTATGGTAAGGAATATTAAAGTGTTGAATATACCATGAAATTTATCTTTAGATAAATGTCACTCCAAGGCATGGAAACTCATCAAAACTAGTATAAAATCCTTCAATCACCTTTTTCAAAACTAACTTCATCATTGGATTTTCTTGAGTGATCCAAATTAGACTAGGAATAGTTAAAACATGTGAAATATGATGTAAATGTTAATAATAAGTTCAAACATGAACTTTATGTGTTCTTAATCATTGATATTCTTTTGGATAAGTGTTTTCACTACCTACAGTCACCATCATCCTTCTTTCACTCATTCCTCACACTTGTCATTCAAATGACCTTTAGTTTTCCAATCCAATCCATACATGGGATGGTATGACACATTTAAATAGTCCCATTGTCCTTAAATTCATTAGGTAGACCTTAAAATTCCTCCTAATTAGAGTTCTCACCTTCTCACTTGATGATCACCTTCCATTCACTATGGTAGTTTAGACTACCTAAAGTGAAGGGACTAGTAGAGGTGTCTGTGTGTTTATCTAAAGTAATAAATGAACATTATGGGTTATAATAGGTCCCACTTGATCTAAAAAAGTTATCCTCATATTCCAATTCTCCTTTTAACCTTAAAAATAATAAAATCTATCAAGAAAACCAATTTTATACCTTGTCCATACAAATAAGGTGCAAGCCAATTTGATGGAAAGGAGCCTGTGGGAGTCCTCTACAAGTACCAATTACTTTACAAGTCATACCAACTCATTTTGATATATTTTATTATTTTTCATTCCTATTGGGTCATTAGCAAGGGGTTTGGAGCGTTTTAAGTGGTTTTGACCCTTAGCATTTCTTCATAAAAGTCTAAAATTTAATCTATGAAAAAATATCATTAGAATAATTTTAAGGACATTATTCAACATCCCATATATTCTTAGGTATCTATGTCAGGCATCCATACAAGTATGAGCTTCCAATGATGCCTTCTCAAACTCTTCCCTACATTTTGTGTACCTTGAGTTATTTTGAAGCCAAGAAATGACACATTTGTGATCTCCCCTACAAAAAAGTAAATAAAAAAAATCTTATATCTTCTTTTCAATATGATAAAGTGTATTTTAATGTTCATCTGGACTTAGAAGTGAGACTACACCCACCTAAGGATTTAGGCCTAGTCAAAACCTAGTAGGCTTAGTTTATGCATGGCTATCAAAACCACCTATGATTTGTTGGTCATAACTTTGAGGTCTTTTAAATGTTTTTACATGTTCAAAATATCCCTTCCCACCTTTATTTAAATATTATAAGCCTCTATGAATCTTATTCTCATCATTATCATATCATGTTTATAGACCTTATTGCCTAGGAGTGCCCTCTGTCAAAGATAAAATAGAAGAAATTTCCCTATTGCCCCATTTATTTTGGGATCATGAGAGTCTTGGTCAGGTTATTTATATATTTTTATGAATTTTATTGACTATATCACATCAATATCCTCTTCAATTCTTCAAAAACCCTCAAGGTAGACTACTTGAATTCACTAATTGTGTAGGGTTTGTAAGCATGGATGTAGGTTGCATGTTGGAACCATTAATAATCTATTTTATTATGATGAACATAATTTAACATGGCCACCATAATTTTAAATGTGATATCACACATTTAAACACTCATGCTTCCTTGACAACTCCTCAAAGTGCACTCACCTCTACTTGACTAGGTTAATTTGTAGTCAATTGTGATAGTGTGCTCACTTAGAAAAGGGCATGCCTATAGGTGAAATTTTTGTATTAGACCCTACATATTATTCCATAAGTTATTATTTAAATATTTTAATTAATTTTTATGGTTTCTTATTAAAATTCTTATGTTTACATGGATAGTGTACATTATTTCTCTATTGACACAAATCTAAGTTGGTTTCTCCTTCATATCAACTTGTAAGTGGTTGTTTTTATGCCATAGAGACATTTGTATGATGACATACTTAATATATTTTATGATAAAATCTCCTTGGAGTAATTTTAACTCACATTCATAGTCAATAACACTCATATAAATCCTAAAGTCAAAATAATAATCAACTATCTCAATGTACATTGTGCCATCATTCTATAGTCAACTATAAGTACATATTTTGGAGACAAAAAGAGCCCCTGTAGGATGGTAGTATGAGTTAAGAACTTATATTTCAAATATATTAGATGTTCATTGATCCAATAGTAACACCTTCACTCCAAATAAGAAATTTTTATGTAGTTTAGTCCTCTATTTTCAATGTCAACATAATACACATTGTAGACTGACTATAATCACCTCATTTTTAAATCATAAGATCCTCTTTTAGGTGGTAATCTACATTAATAATTTAATATCAACCCCCTTTATTGTTTATGGAAGGATCATAAGACCCTTGACTCACTTAAAATCACTTATCTTGAAATCATTCTTTTATATGTCATTATTACCTTATAGAGACACTTGAACCTCAAAGTGCTATAAATAACACTGAGAAACTATAGTGAAATATTACATGAGTTTGGATCCTTCTAACATCATATTATTTGGATAAAACCACCACTTGTCATGTCAAATCACTACCCCTATGATTGGGTAACCTCATGAAATAATTTAAATTTATCTAGACTTCATGTCATCCTATTATATGATAACACCAAGTATGGACAAGTCCCCATTTTAGAGGAATTAAGGTAACATCTTCCTAAATTTGCTTTCTCCAATTATGAACATGATTCAAGTATGCTTACCACTCTATGGCTCCAATATTGATTTTTATATCACCTTAAACACTTCACAACCTTAAATAAGGCACAAACAAGCTTCAACATCTACATTCCAACTACTTGGTACTCTTTATGAGCCACTTGTAGGTGAATATTAGGCTATCAGACTATGTATATAGAAGAACTAGTTTTCACTGTCAATCATATGTAATTTTAATATTGTTTCTTGATTTCTCATGTTCTAAGATTCTATTCAAACTCTTGGAAATCCTCACTACATATCCATGTCTATTCTCAAAACTATCATTCACCTAACTATAGGTGAATACTTGTAGGGAACTAACTGTGTGTACCCTCCTTGACTTCTCACTACCTCAAGAGATGAATTGGAGATCAAAAATCCTATGGAGATTTTGATCATCATGTTTTTAAAGGTGGATAACCACATCAATTTTGACTTGAAATCCAAAATAGGAAGAGAAACTCCATTATCAAGGAACACTTATTTGTAGACTATGATAATGTCTTCCACTAGTAATATATATTGTGACTGATGTCCATATTTTGGATTCCACATGTTCAAACCATGTCAATAATAATGTGAATAATATGTTCATACTCTTAATGACCATGTACAATACCTTGTTTATATAGACCATTGCAAACAAAAGAGAAACATGTAGGGTATGGGGATAAGCATGAAAAAAGGAACATTAAAATTCTTAGCATTGGTTCATAAATCATAGGCAATAAATATTTTATCTTATTCCATTAATATTAATTATACCAATTTTATTAACATCCCTCAGAGGCATTTGATCCAATTCCTCTCCTACTAGCCTTACCATGAGAAAACTTGTTAATCAATTTTGTATGCCAAGAAGAAAGATGGAATAGATGGTTTTAGGCCAATTTTTTGAGTTCCAAATCTGATAAAATGTAAAAGTGAACTTTTGGAATCTTAAGAGTCATTTCAAAACCCTTCACATGTGCCAAAACACTTGTATAGGCTTTACAACTACCTAAATTCTCCCCTTTTAGCTATTTTCTTGATTTCAATCTATTAATTGCATGATTTTTAGTTAATATTAACATGAAACATAATAATATAACATAGGGGACGTTTAAAAACACTTGGACACCTTTTTCTACTTAAGAAAACTATATAACCCTCATTAATGGCTAAAAAAGGACCCTATATGACATGAAATGGTATAAGGACTAAAATTTGACTATGACTAAAGTAGAGAACACATAAAATTACATTTATAATATGATGACACAACCTATGAGACCCCTATATCAAGTTTTCTACTAGATTGGATTGACTTATTTTGACTTGTGATTTGAAAAGTCAACATTACTGGTAATTTCATAGGGGTGGTATGATTGATATACCAAGACCAATAACCTACTCCCATCCGTTTCACCATGGAGTCACTAATGAATAATTTTGACACTAAATTTAATTTGAATCAACATCAAAAAATTAAAAAGACACACAAAACAAGACACACCAAAGAAAACACACATGTGCTATCAAGAACACTTATGGAACACACACACACACACAACTAAAATAAAGACACACAACTAACCTAGTATTTAAAAGACCTCAAATTGAGATAAAAAACAAATTTACATGATTAAAATAGGGTCAAATATGGTTCTTATTTTATCCATGATGTTCCATGAAATCAATCTAGCAGGTGGAGCATGTTCATCATCAAACACTTGCTCATGTTAATAGTCAAAAAGCTTACCATCTTTGGGTCTTCTCATGTCTTTAAGTGGGATACTTTGGATTTCATGAATTTTATCTCTTTCCCTCCAATTACCTTGTTTGGAGATACATATTTCTTTTTTCTTACCATGTTCACCTAGTATTCTTTAAACTTTAGATTAGAAGGCATGATAACTACCTCAACCTTACCTTTATCTTGGGCATGATGTACTTGATATATGAATTCATCAATTATACCTTCACCATGTTCCAAAACATATTAATGTGACTCAACCTCATATTTATTTATTTTTTTCCTTCAATAGAAAAACATATCTATCTTGACTTCATTAAGTCCCTATAGGGCTATATGTTTATTGATATTAATAAGACAAACAATCTCATGTACGATTAGATCCTTTCTTTATTTCTCAATAAGACACTCAACATCCTATTTTTTTGGCTCATTAGTAAACATATCATTAAATTCACACTTATTTAAATAAGTAATATTCTTACATATTTATTCAAACTCTTGACTTGTGGCATTAAACCTTTGCCATAGGTCATGTTCTTCCTAATGAATGCCATGTTTAAGGGATACTTCATCAAGTGTAGGAAAAATTACATGGTTATTCTCATCATATTGATATATGATGATCTTTAATCTATCATCATCATACATATGAATCAATTACTTACCTTTATCATCTTTTGAGAAAGAATGCTAAATAGTCACCTCAGATTAATCATATACTCCTTCATGGATGATATAGGTGCCAAGGTCAATATGTTTAAAATAGGTTTATGGATCACATTCATAATAATATGCACCATAATCATCAAGAAACAAATCATAAATTCCCTTAATATTTGAAGAAGCACCATCTTCCATAATCGACTCTTCTTTCTTGTTGATGACACAATTCAAATTGGAGCTTGATTTTACATAGGGATCAATGTGGAAGCTAGCAAGTGGTTGATTTATTATGGTCACTTTTATTCCATATATTTTCTATAAGGCTAATAAGGACCAATCAAATGAGATGGAACATCCCATATTGGGTGTGAAATATATTGAAATGCAAATTACAAAGTGGGCAAGCAAGTCAATAACCACAATGTCTTGAAGAATGTGGAAATTAGGATATTAATGCAAGAAAAACATCAACCCTTTGAACAATTCCACTAAATTGGTAGGTGTACCATATAACTGAATCACTCCTTTACTATATGTCTCATATGTTAGATCTAATTTTTTAGCTACAACCTTGGGTATCATTGATGTGCTAGATCCACTATCAACTATGTAGTTATGAGCCAATTTATTACCCATAATGAGAGTGAGGTAGAAGGGTGGAGGATTATAATATTTGGTAGATGGTTTAATAATTTTATTAGGGGTTTTATTAAGAGATACATGAAAATGACCATTGCTTGATGATGGAGGACTAACATGGATATTGGACAACTATCTTTGCAAGAGTTCATTTTGGCTAGGACTATGAAGGATATCATAAATAGAGATAGATACATTATCACTTTCAATGAGTCCACAATGTTTAGAGAAAAAAATTATTGAGTCTTTGGAGTTAAGGAAGTGCTTGAAAATTGGGGTATTGAATTACTTTAAATAGGCTTTCCAACATTTTGATTTGAAGGAGGTGTAGGAGTTGTATAGACCACCATGCTTGCATTCATGCTTTATAGACTTATAGGAGGATTAGATGAAATTTTAGTCACACCATTAGCATCTCTTAAATAGTTACTCTTATATATAGTAATTTCTACAATTGAATTTCCTTAATTAAGCATAAAAGTGTCTTCAACTAGGAAGTTAGTGAAAATTACTCCTTGAGTTTTCCAACCTTCACTTGCTTACATTAGGACTTCATATTATGTTGATATTAGAGGAGTGACTCATACTTGAGTAACTAGAGCTTGTTCTCCACCTTAATTTGTATCCCTGAATTGACCTTGTTTCCACTCTTCTCCTTGGATTAGATTTCTCTACACTGGTACCATCACTCTTATGTTGGATGTTGAATTAGGATTGTGTGCATTACTTAGCCTATTAAAATTAGGATACCTTTAACCTCTCCCTTTCCCATATTTTTGAATATATTATTGATGATATGGGTAAGGTTTTTGATAATAACCATTTTTCATTCTTTCTTGTCTAGGTTAAGCTTCTAAAAATTGAATTCCTACATATTTATCCATGGCACCATCTACCATCTTAGGAGAAATTTTTGGCTTGGTATTAGTATTCAAAACATGGAAAAAACTTGGAGAAACAAAAAAAAGTATTTTGAAGTAGAGGAATAGACAATTTTGGAAGTA
Organism: Torreya grandis; assembly: GCA_037957365.1. NCBI lineage: Eukaryota > Viridiplantae > Streptophyta > Pinopsida > Cupressales > Taxaceae > Torreya > Torreya grandis. Next base: position 3,628,143 of record JARHVA010001254.1, on the reverse strand, counting down.
AATTTCCTACTTTAATGAGGCCACTATCATGTCTAGTGGCAAGTTCATATGCTTCAGGTAGAGTGAAACCACCCATGGATTGTATAATGATGGCTATATCAGTACCAATGTCCCTTAAATATATAAGAAACATAAAGCTAGTAGGTGGTCTCATGGGAGGAGGAAACATATACCAAGTATTATGGAATATCTCATTAAAATAATGAATTATTTCTTTGGGTTATCTTTGGATCACATTATGTTAGTGGATGAGTGAAGTGTGGTCACTCTATCCTTGAATCTTGATGTTAAAAGAATTCCAAAATCATCACAAGTTATGATGCAACCACCAGGAAAAGTCCTATACTAATTAAGTTTTTTCCCTCTAAGGTACATGGTAAGGAGTCTAATCTAAATATTAACCTTAGTGACATTGTGAAAACTATAAAAGATTGATATATCCCTAATGTGGTCACTAGGAGTGACATGTCCTTCACCATTAAATGTATGAACACTCTTTGTAGCATTAGGGGGAATGTCATCATAGGCATCAAGATGGATTAGATTTTCAATATTAAAAACTAGGAAGGAATGATACCTAGCCATGATTTCTTAAATTTATTCCTCATTCTCTTGGTCTTCTTTGAGAGAAAAATCCTCTTTCTCTTCAAAGGGCAAAATAGGTTGAGGGTATTGAACTATAAGAGGAAGCTGAAGATGTGGATTGATAATATTGAAAACTCTACTATGAGATGACCTAGTAAGGACCATGAATAATGAGAAAAAATATATGAAAAAACAATGGTCTAAAAACAAATTTTACCTTGAATGGAGTTGCAAATGCTAATTACTACACCATATGTAGCTAATATTGTAAAGACCAACATTCACCTTGATAAGTTATCTTTAGGACAATGGTCCCATTAATCATGCTAGAATTATTGGAACCAAATCTCATACCCTTTAAGGGGTTATTTAATACTAATATAATATTTGGGAAACATTGGAATACATCTAGGCCTATGGGTTTCTTATAGTATACTTAGACCTCTAGGTTTAAGGGCTAGCTCCCTGAATTAACCTTTAAGTGTTTATCATATATGCTTATTTATTTCTTGTGGTAAAAGGGAGAAATATGGATTGAATTAAACTATTATAATGGGTTTATACATCATGAATATTTACAAAATATCATCCTACTCGTACATTAAGAAATAAGACCTACAACACTAGCTTCAAAGTCCTAAGATGTTTTAACATTAGTATTTGAATATAGAGGTGATATGCATGAGACTACTCAAGGTAAGTGGACCAGAGGTCATATTATAAACTATAAGGACAGTTAAAAAATTGAAATAATCCAAACACCCTAGCTAAAATCCATATGACCTATTATAACGAGAACTTATTACACCCAAACATGAAATGACAAAGAGAAGGTACAGAGAGTTATTTATTACTGAACCTCACCATACATCAATTTACACACTTAGACAAGATATTTATGAACTCAAATCTATATTACATGTATTATTTAAATTAAAATTACAAAATCAAACCAATATGGCTTCACCATACTAGGTGTGTACTTAGCATGCAAGAGCCAAAATGGATAGTACTTATAGAATATGAGAGAGGAGAGAGACAAGTGTAGCTCAAGGGTCATAATTCCACTTGTTAAGGAATGAGAATTAATTATGTTACATAGGATTAGAGTATGGAATATAGTAATAAATTTTTCTTTGGATAAATATCCATCTAATGTAGGGAAACTCCTCAAAACTAGTATAGGATCCTTTAATAACCTTCTTTGAAACTACCTTCATCATTGTCTTCTCTTGAGCACTCCAAAGTAGAATAGGAATATTTGACACATGTGCAATATGATTATGGGGGTTAATAAAAAGTTACAACATGAATTTTATTATTCCTTAATCATTGATATTCTTTTGGATAAATGTTATCACTACATACAATCACCATCATCCTTCTTTCACTCATTCTTCACACTTATCATTCAAGTGACCTTAAATTTTCCAATAAAATCCATAAATGGGGTGGTATGACACCTATAAATAGTCATCTTATAATTCAATTCATCAGGTAGACTTTAAAAGGCCTCCCAATCAGAGTTATGACCTTCTCACTTGATGATCACCTTCCATTCACTATGCAAGTTTGGACTGCCTAAATTGAAGGAGCTAGTAGAGGTATTTGTTTGTTTATATAAATTAATAAATGAACATTATGTATTATATTAGGTCCCAATTTATCTACCAAATTGATCCACATCTTTAAATTCTCCTTTGAACCTACAAAATACCAAAATTTATCAAGAAAACCAATTTTGTACCCTATTCATACAAATAAGGTGCAATACAATTTGATGAGAAGGAGATTTGGGGAGTATTATATAATTAAAAATCACTTTCCAATTCTTACTAATTCATTTTTATGCCTTTTCATCTTTGCCTTTCCCATCAGGTCATTAACAAGGGTTTTAAGTTGTTTTGACCCATAACATTTGTTCATAAAAGTCTAGTATTCAATGTATGAAAAAATCTCACTATAATCATGTTAAGGACCTTATTAAACATTCCCTAACTTCTCATGTATTCATGTTAAGCATCCATATAGGTATGAGCTTCCAAACATGCCTTTTCAAGGTCTTCCCTATATTTTATTCACCTTGAGTTTTTCTTAAGCCAAAAATGACCCATTTATGATCTCCCATACAAACCAATATCTAAAAATAGTATTATATATTCTTATAAATATTATAAATTGTATTTTAATGTTCATCTGGTGTTAAAGGTGAGACTACACCCACCTAGGGCCTTAGGCCTAGTCAAGTTTTAGTATGATTAGTCTATGCTTACCTAATCACAAGCACCTTTGAGTGGTTAGTCATGACTATGAGTTATTTTAAAAGTTTTTTCATGTTTAAAATAGATATTACCACCTTTATTTAAATATTATAATCCTCTATTCATCTTCCTCTCATCATTCTCATATCTTACTTGCAAACCTTACTACCTAGGAGTACCCTATGTCTGAGACATAAAAAAGGGAAATTTATTTATTATAATAGTAATTTTGGGATCATGAGAGGATTGGGTATGTTATGGATACATTATATACAAATTTTCATGTTTATGTTAGATTAATAAACCCTTCAATTTTTCAAAAACCCTCAAGGCAGACTACTTGAATTCACTAATTGTGCAAGGTTTGTAAGCATGGCTATAGGTTTCATGTTGTAACCCTTCATAATATATTTTATTATGATGATAATAATGTAACATGACTATAATAAATTTTAATGTGATCTCTCACATTTCAACACTCATTATTCCTTTCCAACTCCTCAAAGTGCACTCACCTCTACTTGACTAGGATAGTTTGTAGTCAACTGTGACTATGTGTTCACTTGGAAAAGGGCATGTCTATAGGTGAAATTTTTGTATTAGACAATTAATATTATTACATAAAACATTTTTTATATATTTTAATTAATTTTTAATATTTTTTAGGTAAATTTTTATTTTTACAAACATAGTGTTCATTACTTCTCTATCGACACCAATTTGAGTTGGTTTCTCCCCCATAACAACCTATAAGTGGCTATTTTAGGCAATAGAGACCTTTTTATGATGTCATACATAGTATATTTTATTTTTAGGTTTATTTTTATGCCTTTTAACTCACCTTAACAATAAACCACACTCATAACAAGCCTAAAGCCAAACCAATAGGCAACTATCTCAATGTACATTGTGCCATCATTCTATAATCAATTGTAGGTGCTTATTTTAGACACAAAAAGAGCCCATATAGGATGGTAGTATGAGTTAAGACCTTTTATTTCAAATAATTTAGATTTTATTTGATCCATTAGTACCAAATTCACTCCAAAAAATTAATTTGTATGTAGGTTAGTCCTCCATTTTTAATGTCAACATAATGCACATTATAGACTGACTATAAACACCTCATTTGAGAACCCTAAGATCCTATTGTAGGTTATGATCTAAATTAATAATTTAAAATCAACCCCATTTATTTTTTTTGGAAGTATGGTAGTAACTTTGACTCAATTAAGATCACATATCTTGAAATTATGTTGGTATATGTCATTCTTACTTATAGGGTCACTTGAACCTCAAAGTGTTATAGATAATAATGAGAAACTATAATTAAATAGTGTATGAGTTAGGAGCCTTATAACATCATAATCTTTTGTTAAAAACATCACTTGTAATGTCAAATCACTTCCCCTATGATTGGTTCACCTCATGGAAGCATTAAAATTTATCTAGACTTCATGTTGCCCTATTATATGATATTACCAAGTATAGACAAGGCCTTGTTTTAGAAGAATTAAGGTAACATGTTCCTAAACTTAATTTATCCAATTATGAATATGATTTAATTATGATTTATACTCTATTTCTGTACTATAAATTTATATATCACCTTAAACACTTCAAGACCTTAAGGAAGGATTAAAAAATCAACATCTGCATTCCAATTGATTAGCATTTTGAATGAGCCATTTATAGGTGCATATTAGTCATAGGACTATATACATAAAAGAACTAGTTGTCACAGTTAATCATATGTCATTTGAATAACTCATATTTATTGGTCATGTTCTAAGAGTGTGTTAAACCTCTTAAAACTCCTCATTACATCTCCATGACTATTCTCAAAACTTTCATTCACTTGACTATAGGTGAATACCTACAAGGAACTGACTATGTACCCCCCTTAACTTCTCACTCGCTGTAGAGATGCATTAGAGATCAAAACTCCTATATAGAGTCTGGTCATAATGTTTTGAAATGTGGACAAAAACATCAACTTTGACTTGAAATAGAAAACATGAAGGGAAACTCCATTACTAAGCAACACATATTTGCAGAATATGATAGTGTCTTTCAATAGAAATATAATGTTATTCATGTGCATCTTTTGGCTTCCACATGTGTAAACCATTTCAAGAATAATTTGAATAATATCATCATGCTCCTAAGGACCATGTACAATACCTAGTTTCTATGAACCATTAAAGAAAGGAGTAGTCAACTTCTTAGCATTGGTTGATAAATCATAGGAAACTAATCTTTAAAATTATGACAATAATATTAACTATAAAATATTTATTAACATCCCTCAGAGGCATTTGACCCAATTCCTCTCCTACTAGTTGTACCATGAGAAAAATTGACCAATTTTGCATGCCAAGAAGAGTGATGAAAGAGAAGAATGGTTTTAGGCCAATTTTGGGGATTCTAAAGATTATCAAATGTATAATTTAACTCAAAGAATCTAAATAGTCATTACACATGCCAAAACACTTGTATAGGTTGTACAACTACCCAAATTCTCCCCTTTTCAACTATTTTCTTGATTTCAATGTAGCACCTACAAGTTTTTCAGTTTAGACTGATATGACTAATGAGAATATAACATAGGGTATGTTGAGAAACACTTGGACATCTTTATCTTCTTATTAAAATTTACAACCCTTATTAATGGCACAAAAATGACCATATATGACATGAAATGATACAAGGACTAAAAGTTGACTATGACCAAGGTAAATAACACATTAAATGACATTGATAGCACCATGACATACCCTATAAGACCCGTATATCAATTTTTATAATATAGGGGAGTTGAATTATTTTTATTTGTGGTAAAAATAGTCAATAGCTATATAATTCACTCTTGACATAATTTGGAATGTCATAATGAGCCCCTACTTATACCAACCTATCCACATGTTGACTATTTTCTCTTAGGACTAATTGTAAGTTTAAGGCCTAAAATTATTCAATAATGTCCCAAATCCTATGCTTGTATGGATTCAAAAATGTATTATTTATAAAATCATATCCCCTAACATATTGTACTACTAATTTTCTAGCATCATAAGCTTGTAATTGCCTTATACCTTTCTTCCTTGCCCATTGAAGGCCATGAATAAGTCCTTCATATTATGTTTCATTATAAGAGCATCTAAATTTAAATATAATGGAAAAAATTAATTCTCTTTCAAATTATAAAAAATAATTATACCTACCCCTACTCCATTTTATCTCCCTAAACCATAAAATAATAATTCCCACGTTCTTTATTCATTCTCAATGGGATTTGAAATGGCTGGTATGACTAATCCCTTTTTATGCATATAATAAAACCCTAGACCAATATACTAAATTTATTTTAAAGGATCATACTCATTATTTTAAATACCCCATTCATCTATAAAATATCATGTATTTCATCAAGAGGTATGACTAGTTTTTGGTCATTAGGATGGTCTCCCCACTAGTGATAGTTTAATTCATGCTAGATGTATTTGGTACATATGGTTCTACATGAAATATATCTATATGTTTATACTCGATTGAAATTTTAGATCAATATATATTCCTAAATGCCATATAAGACCAATTTAAAGTTAATTACCCTTAATCTTGCCAATAAAGTCCCTTAACAAATAGAGAAAAATAGGGAGGTACATCCATGACCACAATATCTTGTGAAATGGATAAAGTAATACAATAATGAAGAGTATTTTGTAAACCATTAATGATGTCAAAAAAATTATCTACTAATCCATCCAATTGTAACACACCTTTAGATTGTGGTTCATATTTCAAGTTTAACTTGTCAGTTACTTCTTTTAGCATGATTGAGTTTTTTTTCCACTATCTATCAAGAAGTTATGAACCAATGAATCTATAATGATTATAGAGAGGTAAAAATGATGATGTTTATCTACTTTATTAGTTTTACTTGGTTTCCAATAATTATAATTCAATGCATTTTCTAAAACTATCCCCTTATCACTAGCTTATTTTGAGGATGTATTTAATTTGGATAATTATTTTTCAAGAAAGTCACTTTATCTAGGGATTGATAATGTATACCTTAATGGTATGTTTATATGTACCCTTTTCATTTATCCTTTAATTTTTATTAAAGAACCACTAACCTTAGATTGTCCACTTGGAGTCATGGTGTTGCCTAGAGATTCTATTTTTGATACATGAAATAACCTTTAACATTATGAAATCCCTAATTTTACTAAGCATTAGGGACTTTATTGGACACACTTACCTTTTGGGATTTTTTAGAGTTCATAATTAGACCCTGGTATCTTGTGTCTCCTCAACCTCTTTTATATTTGACCTTATGTTTATAGTGATAGGACTTGAGTCCTTTTTTAGGTGCCCTTGATAGTTCATTACACATGAATCTTCTTGAAGATAGTTAACCAAAGTGGTTTTGATTGAGCACTTCCTCCATTAATTTCTCCTTAACTAGGTACCTTAGTTTGGGTCATAGTACACATTGTTCCCCATTATTCCATAAAATATTGATTAAAAGTCTCATTTTCATAGGTAGATTGATCATGAGGTTGGTCCCATGGAAGATGCTCTTCATTATCTTACACAAGATGGTTTTGGATAGATACTATAGATTTTGAGGTGAGGGAGAATTTTTATTTTGAATATGGTATGTTATTGATTGAGATATCTACCATTGACCTTGAGAATGGCGTTTAAAATATGGTGTATTAACTTGATAATACTGATAAAACTAATTTTGATGATATGAACCTTGGTGAGATCTCCATTATTGCTATTTTTGTTGGATTTTGAGAGTTTGGATATCTACTCTAAGAGCCTTTATGACATCTAATTCATTTGACTTACTTGGCTAGTTAGGGATAACTTGTTTGTGCTTGGGTATAGGGATGGAAGCAATAGTGGGAGTAGGGGATTACACACCAAGAAATAATGTCATAGGGTGTCTTAGAGAGATGTTTCCAACTTTTATAAGAAAATTCTCATCCCTAATATCAATTTTATAAGTATTAGGTAGTGTATCCCCTCCCATGGATTACATCATCATGGATATACCACTACTAAGATCTTTGAGGTAATAAATAAATGAATGATGTGAATAGGCCTCATAATGATTATGATTCTATCTCATGTTTTTTTAAATCTAGTGTTAAATTCTTGTATGACCTCTTCAGGTAACCTCTTAATGGTGGTTAGTTTTTTAGTCAATGACAAAGGATCACTCTTGTCTTCAACTCTCTTCATCAAAAGTTCACCCAAATGATCCCATCAGTCAATAGAAATAGGGTTTAACATCACATACCAATCAATAGCCTCACCCTTGAAGGAGATAGCTAAAATCTTCATAACTACATCTTCTTGAGTAATATTATGTATATCATAGAAGTTTGTTATGTTCTTTATGTGTTCAATAGGAATAATAGTAGAATATCCCATGTAAGAAGGAACACCCTTAATGTTTTCCATATGAACAGCCTCATATTTTCCAAATGCTATAGGTATTTCACCTTTGAAAGAAAAAAATTCAATATTTATTTGTGTTGTCATCTTGCAAATTGGATGCAATAAGAGTCTCCTTATAGTTATGTGAGCAGTAAAAGATTTCATTGGGTATGGATATGTATTATCGACTATTCCTGTCTTAAATGAAAAATAAGGTAACTATACAAAATCAAAAGTAATGCCTTTAGTATAGGATATTTTTTTTACCTTAGGAATGAAATTGGGGCACTAGTCTATAACTAATAGCCACTAATTATAGGAATCACCAGATACTACATGAATGAAGCTATTACAAATTTAAATTTGTTAACACTAGTAGAAACCTTAGATAACTTCTTAGACCAAACTTCACATTGGATGTTCCAAAAATTTAATCACCTAAATTGGCACCCTATATAAGATTTCTCAAGCCTTGTTAATTTGGGATAACATGGAATCAGCTCTAGGCGTGGGTGACCTACTTGAAGAGGTGAATCTCTAGATTATGGGATAGATCCCATGTACAACACCTAAATATAATCACTAACCTATTGCTTAAGAGGAAAAGGGGTATAATAGAACTTAAAAAAAAGGGAAAGTATGGAAGTGATGCACTAAGTCAACTCCACTACTTGTTTACACTTACACTATGAAAACAATTACAAAACCAATTTTTAACACTTAAAGCCAACCCCTCTAACAATAGTTCTTCAATATGAATGTAAGATGTAATTTAGTATTCAAGATGAAATCTTAATATACCTAATAATATACACTACTAACATTTTTCACACTGAAAACTATACAAAGGTTCTAAATACACATCATATAACCTTCTAGAAGGAAAATTGCTCATACTAAAAAAAACATAGAGGAAATGGATGGATTCAAGGAAGTAAAATATAACTTGCCATTCAATAAAAAAACCATATCAAACATTGAATGCAATATTTGAGGAGACCAAAATTAGTTTGAATTATTATTCCATAAGTAAAACATGTATCAAATTTAATAGAGCTTCACCATACCAATTTTTGTTGATCCTCATAATGACAAAATAAGACAAATATATATATTGAGGAAAAAAAGAGGAAGCAATGGATGTAGGAAGATGTTATGATGAATTTTATTCAGTCTATTTATTAGTTATATTTAATAAATGAAGTAAGAAACTACCCAATAATTTCCATTGAGAATGTGTCCATCTTCTAGGAACTATTTTAGCACAAGTTAATTAAGAAAATCTTCACCTTCTTCAAGATTGATCATATTTGTAACTATATTTGGGAACTATCCATTTTATTTACACCTTGATCTTCTCATTGAATTCTCCTTTTGACACCTTAACATGCTTGCTTCTTCATTATGAAGAACCTTCTTTATTGATCATGTAGGCCTAGTGAGCTTCTAGGCCTAATTGTTTGACACTTATCATTTGGATGGCCATGAATGATCTAAAGGGTATTTGTAAAGGAATGAGGGACATTATTAGAGTTTCATACTACATTTTATTCTATGATGTTGACTTTAAAGGCACTCAAATCTTGTTTTTCTTGACCTTCCATGTGACCGTGTCACTTTTCATTAGCACATTCAAAAATATGTTATTGATACATACATAGAGGATGATTTTCATGGATAATTAAGAGGTTTTTTAGGATCTAAAGGTTGGAGTACATATTAGTACACATTATCAGATGGTTTCCATTTGTTCATTGATCTCTATACCTTGATTTCACCTCAAAATCTTACAATAATAGGGAATTTATTACATTTGTATATATGGATGTATAATAAATTTGCATGGTTCAATACCTATCATAGTGTATAGTTTTTTTTAGTTATTTTCAAGACCCATTAAATTCATTTGGTTGCATTTATCTCACATTCTTCTCTATCATACTCTTATCAAGGTTTTAGGAGGGTTTAAGGTGTCTTCAATCTTAACTATCATTCATATCCCTAAGGGCTATAATTCTTGAATAAATTATATATAGTATGATCAAACAAGGGCCCCTAATAGTAACTATGTTATCAAGATCCCATGAAACTCCTCTGTACCATTCTGAGCAAAATAAAATGCTCATCAAGCTTGTCTACCATAACTTTAAACATAGTATTCATTTTTTGGTAAAAAATGACTTTGACATTTCAAATTGACTATAAAAGGGTTCATTTAGGTCTAATACATACCCTCTTATGCTTACAAGTGCTTCCTTGAGGTTTTTGAATCTTGCTTTGGTCATAAGCTTGTCATCTCCTATGTATAGGGTTTGTAAGCCATTTAATAAGATTGACCCTGATGGCTTGTCCTTGAATTTTTATCTTCATTTCTCTAAGTCTAGAACTAACTAGGATGCATGTCACTACCCCTTACAAATCCAAAGGAATTTTCACCCTTATTAAATTAAAAAATTTCATATAATCCTTATATTAGTACGTAGACTTGTAGGTCTCTATCTCAACTTGTTAATTGTCACAACTAATATTGAAGCTCATTTTAGGTATTAAAACTATTGTGATGGTCATTTTTTAATTTTAAAGATGTGTGTGTGTGTGTGTGTGTGTGTGTGTGTGTGTGTGTGTGTGTGTGTGTGTGTGTGTGTGTGTGTGTGTGTGTGTGTGTGTGTGTGTGTGTGTGTGTGTGTGTGTGTGTGTGTGTGTGTGTGTGTTTTTGTGTGTCTGTGTGTGTGTGTGTGTGATTTTCGACCATATGTACACATTTTTATATCTCAACCCCACATTTTCCTTCATCTTCGATGATAGATCTATAGGTTTTCATGGATACCTAGTACTTGTCTTCATCTCTTTATATCCCTCAAAATGTATAAATATACTTGTCTATAAGGTTATACAAATTATCCTAATAAACCAAATATATATTTGATTACTCATTTAACTCTTACTACTTTATACAAAACCTCATGATCAAACACTGAATGAAAGTATGTTTGATCCACTTATTCTCCTCTCTATTAGCCCTTAATTAGATCTCTACGCCTAATAAATTGAGATTTGGTTCTACACATACATCACACATGTGAAAATACATTTAATGTTTGATTGAATTTTAGGACCTCCTAATCATGATCCAAGTCAAATTTGAAGGTCTAAAATCTTGTATAGATGGGTAACCAAAGAAATGGCTTAAACCCTAAACTAGGTGTATGCTCAGGCCCTATATGTAACTATAATGGTTTCTTTGGTGTAAATATATATGAAATGAGTATGGTATTATTTTAATGATTTGACCATCAAGTGAAAAATTAATTCACTTGATTAATTAACCATAACATTTCTACTAAACTTCTAATAATAGGTGCACCTTCCTATAGGCCTGCACAAGGGTTACTTCATGTATTTTCACTAGGTTTCATCTTCAACACTAGGGATCATAACCACTACACAAGATATAATAACATTATTTTTATTTTTAATATGAAATTAATAATTTGATACCCTTCAAATCCATCACTTTCTTTGTCAAAATTTCATGTTTTGTGTCATGGATGTGGACATATAGGTCTGTAGACCTAGAGGTCAACATCCTTATTATTCTAGGTATTTTGATCATTCTACTCCACTGAGAAATATATCACAATATACTTTAATTATTCCATCCATGCTCACCACACCATCATACATATGTTTCTCATCCATAGTATCAGTCCTATGTGGTCTTCATGTTTGGTATGCAACTATAGCTGTGTATTTTAACTCCTAGATTGCAATTGTGGAGATTTACTCTTTTATCACTCTAGGAATTTTGATTATTATTTAAACCTATTGGGATTTTTTCATGTTTTTTATGCTCCATTATATACTTCTTGAATTCAAAATCCATCACTAACATGCCCCTATTACCCATTACCTATAAATATGAAGACACATTCATGAAAGATGGCCATGGGTGAAAGTTGAACTTGATGGGAGTTGTAAGACTTCTTGAAGACCCTATATAATATGGAGGAGATATAGAGGCATTTTCAAAAACCATACCTAATACTTTTTCACATCAAACCTCTTGGAGAACTCAAAAGTTTGCAATGTGAACCTACAAATTCATCATTCTTGAAAGATTCTACTCATTTATGACCTGTACAAAAATGAATATATATGGAGATGGTTTAAAAAAATAATATTATTTTTTAATAACCTATTAAATATCATTCATTTAGGAATGAGTTCATAAATTCACTTGATGAGTCCAAAACTAACCCTATAGGGTTTGATAGTGTTTTTTGACCCCCCAACTTCTTAATGATTGTTTATTAATCTAGGAAGATGAATCATATGAAAAATTAAATAAACTTCAAGGTCATTAGGGTCCCCTATTATACCCAAGAGTTTATCTTCCAACTTTTTCTCTCCTACTTATATCAAGAGAAAATTGATGTGACTTATGAAGCTACCAAGGAGAAAAATAGGGAGATTGAGTAGGTTTTTACTATTTTTGGGTTTATAACTCCCTAAAATATATGTTTTTGGACCTATATAGGTTTTAATAATATATGGTGATGCCTATAAGTAATATTTTCTCTTCAAACCTATATGAACCCCTTAAAAACCTCTCTTTTTTACTTGAGAACTATCACATTATACTTATAAACTAACTGAACTAAAACAAAAAGTGTTCCTTGAGATTATTCACACCTATAAAAATGTGGGGTAATGTGTTATCCAATTTCCTCTATTGAAAACATATTATTATCTTACAATATTATTCCTTAGACATTACAAATGGTCAAGAAAGCTTTTCAAAATGGGTTATAATTTTAGAAATGATATTTGAAATATTTTAAAACACTCATAAAAAATAGGGGGCACATAAAATGACATTGAAATGAGTTCCATGGAATAACAAAGACATCTCAACCCTTGACACTCTTTGAACCCCTTTGGCTAGGACATATCTTAACTAGACAAGTACAATGCCAAAAAGAATATTTACCTAAAACTTTTGAAACGTAGCTTAAAATATATTAAACATGATTTACAATGAGATTTTAAGATGGTTAATCAAGGTGGATGTCTTATTGGAAATGTTTTTGTAAACCCCTTAATGGTAGCCAAAATTTGGCTAACAGGTCTATATTTCAAACACTCCTTCAATTTATAAATACCTTCAAATACAAGGTTACAAACATTGAATAAATTTTTATAAATCCCCTCATATTATTGATTCATAAGATGTGTTACACAACCCTATTACAAATTAGATATATTTGCACCATTTTCCAACTAGTTTTATTGCACCTAAGTTTCCATTTTATGATGGAAAAGGTGATCCTAAATAGCATATCTAATATTTTATGTGGAATGCCTTGATTATGCCTGTAATGATAAACTTCTAACCATATTATTTCTAGTAAGCCTCAAATACTATGCTTTAAGGTGATTCTATGGTTTAACTCTCCAGTCTGTGAAAACATTCAAAATTTTTATAGATCAATGTTTATCACACTTTTCCATTAAAATATCTAAGAAGATTTCTTGTTATCAAATTTCCAAAATCAAACAAGAAACTAATGAATGTATCAATTAATGTCTTTAGCTATAATACAATGATAGATAAAATGACCAATCTAATGGAAGATAAGGATTTGTAAGAGATATTCAACCAAAGTTTACTTACTCCTTTACATGAGTCCATTATTTTAAATAATTTCAAATATTTTGATGACTTATGCCATATTATATGGGACCATGAAATGAAGCTTATTTCATTGAAAAATCTAAAGTATGTAGTAAACACACCAGTTGGATCTACAACTAGTACCAAATTTAAAATCAAACCAAGTTGTAAGGTAGAACCTCTTGATCCTAGAAATTAAATAAACACCATGGTTAACATAGTTTCACATTAGCCTAATCAACTAGTCTTATCTAATGTACCAAGGAGATAGTTATCCCATTTCCCTGAGTCACTAGCTTCATTACTCTCATGGTTACTAGAGTGTCATCTTATATCTCTCACTCATGCTATCAAAGTTCATATGAGTTAAACTCTACCCAAACTATATGATGTGAATGCTTATTATAATTATCATCAGGGACTAGGGCATTCTATAAGTAGATTCTTTACCTTGAATTTCAATATCCAAGATCTTATTAATGACCAAAATCTTGAATTTGAGGATCCTCTAAAAGAATTAGTATCACAACCTAGTGATCACCACAAACAAATAATATTTAACAATCCTTTTCAATACCATTATAATAAGGAACAAAAAGTGTAAATGGCATAGAATTCACATCCTACTCCATCATGCTAAGAACACCTACTATATGGGATTATTTCTACTTACATATGACATATACCTCCTATAGTTCAAATGCCATCAATTACTTTCAATGACAATGATATTAAGGATGATGACTATGATCTTCATACTTTATTATTTTGAACATACCTTGATAAACACCCTATATTTAGTGTTATGATTGATAATGGTTCAAGTAATAACATTTGAACCATGACATTACTTACACACTTGGGTTATACTCCTCATGATTTACATCTTTATACTATATTTGTTAGATCATTTGATGTGACCTTATATAAGGATATTGAAAATATTTACCTACCTTTATAGGTTAGTCCCACACATGAAGTTACTAAATTTTGAGTTATACGTTTCAAAATAGTATTTTATATGGTATTAAGAATGCATTGGATTCATGCACATCAAGCAGTACCTTCTATAATGCTTGGGTGTTTTAAATAAATTCATGCTAATAAGGTAATTATAGTTTCTATTCCCATATGATCATCTTCTTAAAAAATACAAATCTATACCTAGACAACTAGCTATCAAATTTACTAAGGCTCATTCACCACTAAAGGGTAAACAATAGGCAATCCCTTCTACTAGGCAACTAGTACTTCAAAGACCATTACATTAAAGGTATATATAGGATTCTATAGAATCCCTATCTTCTATGCACCATGTTTAGATATTCATAACACCTACATATGATCCTATTATGGTTATTCTAAATAAACCACAAGGCACTCAATGATGAGTTACACGACCCATAATCTTATTACTGCTACTACTACTTCATGACCATAGAGTCTTATATTACACATGTAGATCATTATTAATACTACTATGATAGACATTGAACATATATGTGTTCTTTATTAGCATCAAAATATTATTAAACTAATTTCATAGTGAGGATATATCTCTGACCATCCATTGGATGGCATCATAGGATGATATTTCCTTTTTAAAAATTTTAAAATACCAAATAAATAAAAATAAAAAGTAATAAAAAATCCAAAAATATGTTCAGTACTTACATGTTCTATTAGTTACTTAACATCTATGTTTTAGTTTCATATTTATGGATGGAATATTTAGTTACTCATAAATACACATGTGTGTCACACTTCTACTTGAGAGTGATACATCAATACACAAGTACATGATCTATTCTTATTATGGTTATTCCACATAAACCACATATCACTCAATGATGAGTTCTATGAACCCATAATCCTATTAATCGTACTACTATTTCATGACCATAGAGTCTTATTTTATGAAGATCATTGTTAATACTACTATGATATATATTGAACCTATATGTGCTCTTGGTTAGCATCAAAATATTATTACACTAAGTTCATAGTGGGGGGATATCTATGACCATCCATTAGATAGAATAATAGGATGATATTTCCTTTTTAAACATTATAAAATATGAAAAAATTGAAAAACATTCAAAAATACAAAAAATGTTCAATACTTATATGTTTTATTAGTTCCTTAGAATCTGTGTTAGTTCCATGTTGATGGGTGACATATTAAGTTATACATACACGTGTGTCATACTTGTACTTGAGTTTGATATATGCATACATAGGTACATGATCTATTCCTATTATTTTTTTCCAAATAAACCATAGAACACTCAATGATGAGTTATACGAACCCCTAATCCTATTACTCCTACTACTTCTTCATGACCATAGAGTCCTATTTTACATATGTATGTCATCATTAATACTATTATGATAGATATTTAACCTATATGTGCTCTTCATTAGCATCAAAATATTATTACATCAAGTTAATAGTGGGGATATATTTATGACCATCCATAGGATGGCATTATAGGATGATCTTTCCTTTTTAAACATTCTAAAATACCAACAAAATAAAAAAAATTCAAAACTCCAAAAATATGTTCATTACCTACATGTTCTATTAGTTACTTATCATCTATGTGCTAGGTTCTATGTTTATGGATGGCATATTCAATTACTCATACATAAACATGTGTGTCACACTTCTACTTGAGTGTGATACATGCATACATAGGTACATGATCTATTCCTATTTTAGATGTTGGGCCTTCCCTCTACTAATGTCATGAAGACATTAGGGGAATCTAATTTCTCAATTTTGATTAAAATAGTTTATATCATACTATTATCACTCTACATTATCATTTTTGAGCTTACATATGTACTTATGCATGCCTTTATCCATGATTATATCTTACAAAGGGTACTTGATGTGCTATACAATTGACATTTTTCTTAACACAAATCCATGCATTATTATGACATATTTATGTTAGTTGTATATCATTTATTTTATTAATTTCCTTGAGTGTCTTGACTTTATATTGTATTCTTTGATCTATCATTTTAGTATGCTCCTTTGATTATGGCCCTCGTGCTTATGTACATTTTTTTACATTTTAGGGTTTTAGTTTATGTAAATCTTATGTTTGATTAAAGGGTTAGTAATCTAAAATAGGGAAATAATATACATAAAATAACTACTAGTTTTTTTTTTTAGATTTTACTAGCTTTTAGTTTATAAAAATAGTAATAAATATGTGAAAATAAAGACTTATCTAAAGGACACCTGATATGGATGATCTAAGTGCTAAAAATTGAGATATGAATGGATTTGAGTGCCATCAATTAGATCCATATATCAAAACCCCTCCTGGATAGTAGAATCACATTTGGACATAGGCACCATGTGGATATAGTGTTAATATCCTATGTGTCTGACTACTCTAAATTTCTAGGTTTACCTATGTCTATGTTTTTAGGTTCTATTTCTACATACATGAAGTCTATAACTATGTATTGTGCCTGTAATATCCAATTTATGATACAAAACCTAATATTTATTGAAATTAAGGAATGTCGTGAAAAGTGTGTTCATTATTAGGATAGGATAGACATCCTCAATTCCTCACTATGAAGAGAGTTGCCTACATACCAATACTCTGAAGAGGGATCAAGCTCGATGTAGTTCTCCTCACCTAAGTGTTGGTGTAGGTGTATGTAAAAGTGATACTAGAATGATAGTGATCTAGAATGCCTTTAGTTTTATTGCGATTGGAAATGTATAAATTTTGGACATTGTAGATGGTAGTATACATAGGTAGGGTAGAATAGGGATTAATAACCTTGATTTTACTCAACTTGTTTCTTGTTTGAATAGGTATTTTGCATCTAATTTCCATATAGTGGATAGAGGTCTAAAATTCATGTATTTATAGTTTTATATAGCTTGTGTAGATAATAAAATATTATTAGGCTAACTTTAGGATGGTTTTACATTTTAAAATATATTCATTCGGTAAAGATGTGGTAAAGGACATAGGCATCATTTTTGGGATACTAGTGTCACATAGATCTAGTGTCCTTAATGTGGTGCTAATGTCTAACTGGCATAATGTTTGGTGTGAAGGGCCATGATCAGTAAATGAGGGCCTAAGATTGTGTTAGAGATTATTAGGAACACTTGTGGCTTATACAAAGACTATAAAGTGTGATAATAGGCTCTAAGATAGGTCTAGGGCTAAGTTATGAATATGTAGTCTCTAGAATCACTCTTAGCCTTCAAATACCACTTTTAGGTGATTAAAATATGCTTTCATTAAAATTTGCATGTCATTATTTGTTGTATGAACATTTGTAAATGTATTCTTACTTTTTGTGGACTTTTAACAAAGTCATGTCCCTTAAATTATGTTGTATTTGAATATGCCCCTTGTTTTCAATCTCCTTAGACCATTGCATTTTGACATTATTGTGAGTGTTATTATGTATACTTAATTGCTTATTGAGATTTTACTATTACTATATAGACATTTTCATGATCCTTATCATGTATCTTAAGAATTCATGTGATCACATTAGTTATATGCACTTCAATGTTTTATCAAAATATACATGTCCCTTCTATATGATACATGGTAAATTCATATATTATATAGTTGTATTATAATTTTGCGGTGAGTTAATTATTAGTTCCTATCTTTCCCTCACCTCAAAGAGGGGACATATTAGTGGGGTGTGTCATAGAGGCATGTTCTCCACAATTGGAATAATTTTCAAATTTAATGGGGGCATGTCATATAAGCATGTCTTACACACATTCAAAATTTTAAGATTTAATGGGGGAATGTGATATAAGCATGGATTTCAAACATTTATAGTTTTCATGTTCAGTGGGTGAATTCTTTGGAAGCATGTTCTCTACACCATTTCAATATTTTTCATTGCCATATTATAGTGGGGGCATGTTTTGGAAACATATTCTCCATATGTGTACTTGTATCAATATTTAGATTTATCCATATATAGTGGGGGAATAATTTGGAAGCATGTTCTCCACACTTACATAGGTTTCCAAATTGGCCAAAGGAAATAGTTATATGATTTAGGTTCATAGTTCTGGTATAATTATATACATTGGTACCATTCTTATATATAATTTCAGCATGAGACATATCTGAGGTACATATGTTATAAAATTTAAGCCTAATATTAAAAAATCCAAATCATTTTTAGATTCTAAAACTATTTTAAATACTAATACCCTAGTCTATTTTTTATAAAATTTATTGAAATAGTCTACTATAGTAGTTGCTTCACTTTTTGGTATGGTTGAGGTGATTAAATGACTCAATCTTACAAAGTTTTCAAGTTTTAATTTATTTTATCATCCCTGATCACTAGTTTATAAGTATCATTGCGTTTTAGATTGAGATAATCTCAACTGTTAGGTGGAAACTCATCTTTGATCCAAGGTTAGGGGCATGGCCTTATAATATCTCTCTCTCTCTTTCCCTCTCTCTCTCTCTCTCTATATATATATATCCTTAGATATATGTACTTTAAATATTTATCTATTTTTTCCTAATCTTAGTTTCAATACCTTAAAATGATACATATTTTTCAAATCAATTTTCTAATAAGGTAGTTACATTGAAACACATGTGTAATCCTAAACCTTACTCTTTCAATTTAAATATAATTCAATTAATTTAAATCCAAGATTATATGCACTAATTATATAATCTAACATTATCTTGGCTACATGTCACTCACTAGCAAAGCACTCAAGCTTGGCACATAGAAAGACAAGTTATGTTGTACACACCTAGGTATAAATTCCTTTCCTTTAAATTATTGATTTTATTACTATATTAAAGGGGTGGAAAATTTAGATGATATTTATGGATTATATAGCAACTTAGTCTTCTACACTTGGAAAAACCATACCTTAGTTGTTCCTCTAGTTTTGGACCTTTTCCCACATCTTTAAGTATTACATTTGCTCTATATTATGCCCTTTATCATATCTCTTAGTCTGACCAATATTATTTTGATAAACTAGGCCTTATATCTTTCTTAAAATGATAAAAATGTACTTATCTTTCATCTCTATAAGTTATTAACCTATACCTACTTTTCTCCTCTATAGACACTAATATCTTGGATAGACTGTAGTGTCTACATTAGTGTCTTGACTTAAATCAAGTGTCCAATATGTTAAATTCATATATTTTGTAAATGAAACATATCCAAATGGTCATATTGAGTGAATTGATTCAAGTTACTTGTCTAAAAGGATTGATATAAATAAAATATAATCCCTCATTCATTTCTCACCTAGAAACATGGTAATAATAACTAGAAAATACCGAATAGACCAAGGTAAATTGTTAAAAGCATTCTATCAAGCATTATATTAAATAAATATTCATTATTTACATAGCAATCATAGGAACAACACATATAAAAGTTTTAAGTGTTAAAGGATAAGTTGAAGATCCTAATTTTATAAGACACAAGCTAAGCCATTATTGTAATTGCTTTACATAGTATTACATGATTCACACATAAGACAATGCATAGGGGAGAACTACATCAGTTTAAATACCTATTTTGAGTATTGTCTATGTAGGTAACACTCACTAAAATAGGGTTATTTGGGTTTAGATTGACACCATGTGCCCACTAACCTATTTTTCCCCAAAATTACCATAAATATGAAGAACTAGGGTTTTTCAAATTCATGAGGAATGATAGTTAATGACCCAAATCTGAATACACTAGATCTAAGATGATAAAAAACCTAAAATCATCTAGGAGGTCACATCTTTTTATATTGGTTATTTTCTATAGGACACTTACATCAAACTAAGATATTAGCATCAACATAGCTATCCCAAGATAATGTCAGTATTCATAGTTCCAAAAGCATCGAATCCAAAATCTGATGACTATTCAAGAATATATATATATATATATATATATATATATATATATATATATATATATCTTAATTATAATTTCTATTTTTAACCTATTTTCAACATAATAAATTTAGTGTGTGTTTATATCTAAGTTTAGCACTCAATTTCCCTACTATAGATCTTATTATCACCCTTTTGTATTATCATTTCTTTATTTATAACCCTATATACTTAAAAATTATGATCCTCATCCATTTTAGGGTTGAACACATATCAAGTACACTACAAAGGATATAAGCATGGATAAAGGAATGTGTATGTACATAATCTCAAACATGATAATGATAAATGATTATAGAATAACATCACCTAAGTTTATTATGATCAAATAACTAGATTCCCTAAATATATTGATGATGTGAGTAGAGTAAGGCTAAACATTTGTATGTGCATATAGCATATGCCTATGTATGCATGTATGTCATTTAAAAGATGAATGAAACATATGTTTGTATTTATAATGAAATTATATGGTATATACCAACATGGAAAAAATAACATATATGCCAAGAAGCTAATATGATATGGAAATGCTAAATATTTTTTAATTTTTTGAATGTTTTATGCTTTTGGTAATTTTGAAATCTTTTAATTTTTCCAACCTTAGGTTGGATCATTTGCATTCTTTGGATAGGATAAAATTGTGCATGGGATATTAATCCTCATAATTTTATTATGAAGTAAAGGAATGATTTCCATCATGTGGGTATGGATTAATTTATCCTTATGAGAGGATGAGATACCTTTCTAATTTTGGTCAATTTTTTCTTCCATATAGTATAACCAAAGGGATCCTACTATGAATATATATTGTATTTTTTATGGCATAACCCAAAATCATATTTGAATAACTTTAGGACCAAAAATAATTTTTATAATTATGTTTCCAAAAGAATATTTCCAATCTCATTTATGTTGTAAGTCTCTTACATCGAACCCAAGTTGTTGCAAACATCTTATATTTGAAGTGGTTTTCGCTTGTGTATGATCAATATGGTTATGCCAAAAGTAAGCACCACCCATGAATAATTTGATTTTTAGATCTTGTTATCATGGATGATTTTTTATTTTTTTTAAAGTTGTAAAGTCCTCCTTATTCTTGTAAATATTTTTATTATGTTTGTTATAAATGAACATGCATATCTATACACATCACAATATAGTAAATCAAAATAAGTGAAGTACTTATGTAATTCTCTTTCTATAAGTGGATAAATAAGACCCCTAATAAATATAAATTTTAAGTAAAGATACATGGGGATATAATTTAAGAATACAAATCATCCTTGAATAATATGTCATAGTCTTGAACAGTTCATCATCATTTTGAGTTGATGCTTGAAAATGGTCCAATGGTAACTTTGGGAACTTGATCTTATGAAAATGCATTAAAAATAACTCAAGTATTTTAAATATTGATATGCACCCATAAATAATGTTATATAAGCAATAAATATTGTATTTTATTAATCTCATATGAAAATATTTTAATAATAAGTGCCCATCCTTTTTCCCAATGGCCAAAAGAATGTATATTTAATTTAAAATGATTTTTTAGATCCCCTTTGCCATCAAAGATAAGTAAAATGAGAATAATAAAGCCATAAGGATATATATGCTCAAATACATTTATATTAAAGGGTTATTCCACCAAGATACTAACATGGAAGGTAGCCTCGCATGAGGAAAATTTTAATTTAATAGTAACCATTTGTTGTTGAAGATAGTTTATAGTATTCATCTTTGATAATGTATTGCTTAAAGAGGTTGAAAATTTTATTATATATAGAAACATTAAATCCACATGAAACATAGGCATATTATCATATCCATGAAGAAAAAGTGCACATTTATTAATATCATAGAGTGCAATATTTAGAACATTAGCCACTTTTGCCACTTTAGATTTGTAATGCACCATTATTTGTGGTGGTTTAATTTTATCTGGTAAATAGTCCATGATGTCTGTATTTAACTTTCAATTTTTTTAAATATCAAATGAAGGAAAAAGAGAAGCATCACCCTCAATGATTGGGATATTATTTGGATATGTTATAATTATATGAGTTTGAATCAATGTGATCGAAATAAAATCCCTTTTATGACTATTTTTTGATGTATCCATGATATATTTTTGGATTTGATTAAAGTTAGCACGATGAAATGAAGTAACATTTTTCACATATGTAGATATTTTTTTATAGATTGTAAAGGAAAAGGTTGTTTATATTACTTAATATTATTCAACTCGTCTCTTAGGATGGTGGTGGCATCAACTTGGTTATATGGATGGTATCTACCACCATTAATATATTTGAGATGACATGATTTTGACTTTTGAATTAAGAAACTTTCATCAACTTTTACTCCTTTGATAGAGAGTTGGAGATTCTCATAGTCATAGTCATCAAAAAAATCTTTATCATCTATGATGAAGGAAATAAATTAAATAAATATGAGGTAAAAAAGATTCAACATTAATCTAATATGATAGATTCACCAAATGTTTAATCTTAAATTTATATATGGGGGTATATATAGTTAAGAATATATAAATGAATAAGTAAAAGGGTGATAAGGAGATATATAATAGGCAAGTTAATTTTAAAACTTAGATAAACAATATTTTGAATTTATATATGGAGATAATCAAAAAATAGAAATTAAAACTATTGATTGATATCAAAATGAATTGAAATTAAGAGTAGTGAGATGGTTTATTATGTGCATGAAGATCTAGGTTGAAACGACTTAGAAGGTGAGTAGATTATGATCTTGGAATAGTCATTCGATTATCAAAATTTTAACTTTTTGGCCTTAGAATATTTCATTAGATATAGATATATGTACTTATGTTGTTTTCTGAAATGGATGCAGGTGTATAGTATGGAATAATGATTGGATCTTAATGTGACTACCTAGATCCTGATTTCTATCACCTTTATTTTGGTATATATAGATCATGTGCACATGTTTTCACTCATTAAATGATCAAACATTAGCTTCCTCACCCTTAGATTGACTATGGTAAAATGGGTCTATGAGGACACAATGTCAAGTTTTCCCGAGGACACATATATTAATGGGTGTTACCTACATAACCAATACTCAAATAGAGAATAAGTCTTATGTATCTCTCCCCTACATATTAAATTATAGGTGTATAATGATACATTGTATGATAATTAATTAAATATATTAACCTAGATGATAACCTATCAAACATGTAACATGTGATGTTCCTTCAACAATTCAAACCTATGGGGATACCATTCTTATGACTAATATAGAAATAGGGATGAATGGGGAAGGTCTTCTCTCTTGAATTCTTTATTTAGTAATTTTTGGTGAATTACCTTATGAGTTCTCAATATTTATGAGGTGAGTAATGAATTAGGGTTTATCTTATATATATACCAATCCTTTTTAAAAATATCTCACACTAAATAACTTAGGCTGACCATAAGGATACATTTCATTTATAAATTTGATGAATTTTAAGCACTAGAACCTTATTTTTAAAAGAGAAACTTATATCGATATAGGATTTTGGTTAGGATTGAAGTGTCCAAAAAGTTATAAAATAGGTATAACTCTAAAACTAGTAGAGAAGGATAGTGATAAGTTTTTAAGAAGTTTTCATAATATAGAAGGCCTAGTCATCTAAATAACATATGGTAAGACTAAGAGATAATAAATTTAGCACAAAGAGATAGTGCAAATGATATTATAAGTAGTGGGAATTTATTATAACTAAAGTGTATAAACATGATAAGTATTTTCCAAATGTACAAGACTAAGAAGAGAATAAAAAAGAGGAAAATCTTGGAGATCTATAATGGGGAGATGAAGACTCATCCTCCATTAATGGTGCTTCTAGATTTTTATAATTGGATTTATTTTCACTTGGATTTTCATCCTTTGAGGATATTTCTAATCTCTCTTCATCCAAGTGGCACAATAAAAACACCTCTAGGCTTGTGGGTAACCTAAGGATGAGGTGAATCTCTAGGTAGGGCTAGATCCCTTGATGTACCACTTTAGATCACTACTACACCTAATTTTATTTTTTATTTTTTTTGGGGGGGAGAAGAAGAGAGAAAAATGAAATAAAACTATCCTAAGTGAGGTGATACACCAAATTAAAATATGAATTCTAACCAGCTACATGTTACACATGAACCTAAGAGACTAACCAAACATACACTTCTCCAATCTACATCTTCTCACATCAATGTTACATTATGAGGTTATGGATGAATGTTTAGTATAGGAGGAATAGACAAGAGGAAAAAAATGAAACTATTGAATATACTAACTCACTCAACCTTAACACTTCCTAAAACCCTTCACATGCCCTATAAGAAGAAGCTTTCTAATTACAAATAAGATGAAAGAATGAGACAACATACTAAGGAAATCATAGTTATCACTGAGAAAGATAAATCATCCATTAAAAATACACTATTAACATTCATTAAGAGGAAAAAATCTATATTATTATTGAGCAAATGGTATGCAAATGATCAGGGCTTCACCATACTCAGGTGGAGCATAAGTTACAATGGCCAAAATGGCTAACTCTTATATAACTTGAGAGAGAGAGAGAGAGGAGAAGAGATAATTACAAGGGTCACAAGTACACTTGTAAAGTTGAGTAAATTAGTTAATTGTGAATTATAAGAGTATGTGTAATGAGGTATGGAAGGCTAGGAAGCACAAGTCTCCATCCAAGTCATAAAACTCATGAAATGTGGCATGAAACTCCTCATTTAGGCTT
The DNA here is from genome assembly GCA_037957365.1 of Torreya grandis. Classification (NCBI taxonomy): domain Eukaryota; kingdom Viridiplantae; phylum Streptophyta; class Pinopsida; order Cupressales; family Taxaceae; genus Torreya; species Torreya grandis. Next base: position 3,602,433 of record JARHVA010001254.1, on the reverse strand, counting down.
TAAAAACTACCTTCATAATTTAGACCTATTTGAACATCCAAAAACTAATTAGGGATATGTCTAATTATTATAATTAAGAGGAATTATTTTATACATTCCTCTCCATGAATTGGTTATAGGCTTGGTCATCTAGAATCATTTGGAAAGGAGTTATCACTGCTTACACTCTTAAAAACTCCTCTTTCATAAACCTTGTACACTTCTCAAAATTATCTTTAATTTTCCATGAACATCCATGGGAGGGAGTGCATGACACTTTTCAAGATTCTTCATGGCCTTAGACTACTTAGGTACACCTTAAAAAGGCTCACACTTAGATTTTTTACCCTTCTCACCATTATGTTCACTATGCCAATTTTGACTAAGATGAGAGATATTTTTTTAACACTTAAATGTGTTTTAAAAGCATAATATGACCATATGAAGTTATATAAAGTCCATATCTTCCTCTCAAACTTGATTGTATCTTCATACCTCTTCTATAACTTGTAAAATAAATAAAATGGTCAAAAGTACCCTATTTTTTACCCTATCCATATAATTTTTTATATTAAAAAAGGGTGATGAGGAGAATAATATATTCCTTTTAAATTTAAAATCATCATCTTGGTCAAACTAGTTGACTAGAGTAGTTATCCAACTCCATTTTCCCAAACTGGTCACTAGTAAGTGTTTGTAAGTTTTTTAGCCTATTTTGACCTCTTAAGGTTTGTTCATAAATATGGGACATTGAAACTGATAAAAAAATTCCAAAAATTCATATTTCAAGACCCTCATCAAAATATTTGAGCTTATTATATTCCCATTCATAACATCAAAAGAGGTGTGAGCTTCCAAACTTCTCCTATCGAGCTCATCTTCACATTTTACACAAGTCTGAGTTGGTTTTGGGCCAAAAATGGATTTCCTTGTGACTTACCTACAATAAAATAGTTTAAAAATGTCTATTATGACCCTATAAACATTATATAATATGTTATAAATCATATCTCATGATATGAGTGTAAGTGACTTCCTATTTAGCCTTAGGCTTAAACCTTGCCTAACAGGTCTGATTGCACCTAGAGATCAAAATGATTTATAATGGTTTTAATTGAATACAAATATATTAAAAATATATATAATTAACCCATAAAAATTCCTCTATATGTTATATTTATCACTCCATAATATAAATGAAAGTAATTCTCGATTTGGCAAAAATTCAAAACCTTATCAAATGGGCTTGATTGAAAACTTTGGGGTTTTTGAGCATCCCATTTATTTTATCTCTTTAAATAATTGTATATAATTTTGGTATGGATTTATTAAAACTAAAAATACCTATCCTAAAGGTACAAATAACTTTAGGTTCGCCTTATCACCTCCCTTTTTCAGACCTATCAACCTATGCACAAGCGGAAGTACCCTCTGTCTAAGATAAAATAGAGGGTACTTACCCTATTCTCATATAAAAAATGGAAATTTGAGGGAATTATAAAATAAATTATGACCTATCACACAAAATTATCCTTTTATCATGTGATTTTATCCCCAAATCTCATCAAATTCCAAGGCATGCCTGTGCAAAATGGACTATGTGTAAGAATTTCACATGTAAACTGAGTATGCATGATTGGAGTCCTCTCTATGCCTATTTCTAATTAATTAGGGTTAAATGAGAATATTTTAGTCATTATAAGGTGTTTTTATATTTATCATCACTCCAAACCTCCATGTTCCCTTCCATACATTTTGCCTAGTCAGGATTGTCACTTCCTTGACTGTGTTTTTTCCTTAAAGGGGATACTTGTAGGTATATATGTCTAATTTGAGATTTAAATTAAGGATTTTGATACCTTAAAATATTTTTAGGGAAAATTTACATTCATTTTGATCCAATTTTTTACTTTACTTAGTTTATGCCATCACTTAGAGCTCAAAACTGCTTATTATTTGTCAAAAACTAGTCACAGTCAATTATAGTTTAAAAACTCCTATAGGTGTCTTCCATATGTCCCAATCCTTGAATTAAAAAAAAACAACCATAATTGAAGATTAAAAAACCATTTTATAACTTAAATTACTTCTCATTCTTTTAATTAAATCTAATCCCAAAGTTATCAAGCTTATCCTTCATGGTGACCTTACAACCAGCTTGTAGGTGCATATTTATGGTGCAAAGAGGCATATAGGTGTGCTTTAAAGATAAAACAATAAATAAAAACTCTTATTTATGGTTACCTCTAGATCATACATATTATTTTTCAACCATCAAAACCATTCAAACATGAAGGCATGGCTTGGAATTGTAACATTAGGTGAAGAGTCTATTTTAGAAGCTCAAAGCCTATAGGTGAACATTGCTTAGGTTTAGTTCATAAAAATCACAAATTTGGGCCTAAAAAAAACTAACCTCCCTTGATCAAATACCCCTAAAACTATAAAAAATTCCTTTTTATAGATGCATGTTACAATATATGGTCATCAATATGCATAAAAAGTCTTTTGAACCTTGTTACAAGATATCATCAAAACACTAAGGATCTCTATTTTCTCATTTTAGGGAAAATGGTCTCAAAACTTAGTCATCATCATTTAAAGTTGATTCCTATCTCAATATACCAATATATCATTATTAAAATGTATACCATTCTCCCCATAACATGTTAAGACTCTAAGGAAGTTCCATATTATGATCTAAATACTCACAATGGATTTTTAGCTCCCTATCAAAGCCACCTGTAGGTGGGCATTCCATTATGTAGGTAGTGAGGATGAAAAGGTAGGTAGTGAGAAAGTTATACATTTTTTTTATAAATTTTAGGAATTCATAACACTTTCAAATGGAATCATTTCAACTTTTATTACCTCAAATTAGTACCAAACCTCCTTTTCATGTGTTTTCTTTTACATGACACATGTAAGTGCACATTCTGAATATGCAGGTAGTGAAGAGGAGTATGGGTAGTGTGTTAAAGGACACTACCTTCCATGATAACTAATCTCCTTATATTTTTTTCTAATATGAAACATCAATTTATTTCAAATATCAAAGCAAGTTTCACATTTCATTTTCAACATTGAACCCCTTTGAAGGCACCAAGTTGATTGGTATGATACTCATATAGTAAACTAGTTGTATGGTAACTTATGACTACACTTTCATAGATAATTTATTAAAGAATTAACCTATAAAGGTGATGGGTTAATAAAACATGTAAGACATGGTAATGGACTTATCTCCCTAAAATCACTAACAAATCATGAAAATCTAAAAATGGGGAAAAACTAACCTATCATCCCACATGAGAGTAGTCTACAAACTTGAGATGATTTGCCCATCACAAGACCTTGAAACATGAAACCAATAATGGGAACCATTAGAGAAGAGAGTAATAATCATATGGAAACAACATCATCAAGTGATTTGTATAGATCTATTAAAAACAAAGAAAAACCTATAGGGTGCATAGATTAATAAGTAAAATAAATAGTCCAAATTCTTAGAATTGTTTCATAAAGCACATGACACCATTCCTATAAAACCAAATTTCAAATGGAATATTAATAGGTTTATAATACACTCAAAGATAATTTTCTTGAAACCTCTCATGCTGACCATACCAAGTACAAACTTGAAGACTACTTTTGCTTGCCAAGCCTAGTGGAAAGAGAGACAAGTCATTTTATTCTTTTTTTTGAGATTCTAATAAAAATTATCACCTAAAAAAGTGTGTATAAGACCAATGGACATTATTAAAATTTCCTTAGTTGTATAAGTTTGTATAAGTCTATACAACTCAATAAATTTCCTCTTTTTCAAAAAAACTACCTCTTTTCTGAATAACCTACCACTTTCTAGTTAGTAACAATTACTTAAGACATAATAGGACACATGGGGCATGAAATTATCACTTTAAATCTTCACATTTACCTAGGATGTCATAAATATCATTAAATGCCCCTTTTTTTACCTCAAAATGACGTAAATGACTAAAATGACTAAGGACCAAGGTTAGTATAACACTAAATGACATCAATTAACCTATAAAAAACTTTGTGACATATGTATTAGACCCAGTATAAACCATTAAAGACTAGTATTTTACCTATAGGTGCCCCAATTTGACCTATAGGGTCAAATTTGGTCCTCACGATTATCTTGGTTACCTTTGGTTCCTTTGTGCTTCATGTTCTCTCCTAGGTTCATATGATCTTTTAATTTAATCCTCTCTTAAGAATGTTTTAATTATATTTTTTGTTTTCTTATTTCATTTTGTCTAAGCCTTACTTTGTATTTAAGTATGTTTGGTGGACAATGTTTTTTTGGTCATACATGTATGTACATCCCTTCCTAGTCACCCATCCCATAGTCTTTGGGTTTTTTGAAGGGGCATGAATTAATTTTTGTTGTTTATATAAACCTTAATAATTAACATCCTCAAATGTATAGATAAGAGTCAAAATGGTGGCCTTAATGCACCAATTTATTTTTCAACCTTTGATAAGGTTTTCAATCATAAGGGTGTTATATCTATCCCATCTCAAGGGGAAGAAGTAATATCTAGTATACCAAAAAAATTGTTTAGTGAAATCATAAAATAGGAGGAAATGGCAAAGCACTCAAAAGGAGTTGAATTTATAGAAAGATGTAAGGAGCATATAGATCAAGATCATGATGAAGGATAAATTGTTAAGCATCCTATCCCTATTAAAGCCTTGAATATTATGTTAAATGATTCCATGTAAATTGACCTTCATCATGAGGAAATCAAGATTAGAAATGTTGGGATTTTTTTGGTTTGTTTAAACAAGAATTCTCTTCCTTATAGGATTTTTTTTAATAACTAGCTCAACTTTGTTTGGGTGAAAAAATTGGGTTTGTTTATTAATTTATGTCAAATGATAAAAAAAGGGGTTTTTATGATTTTGTTTAAAAATTCCAATATGTATAAATATTAGCAAACCCTTGTGGAATGTTGTCCAACATATTTTTAAGGTAATATTATACAACCTAGATATAGACTACAATGACCTCATTTTTAAAACTACTCCCAAAGGGGTAGACATTGAAGTAGTGCCTATACAACTATGTAATTTTATACCGTAGGTGTTAAAACCCCTTGGGGAGGTTTTGAGAATTTAAGATACTAGGAGGTAGCTTAACCATATGAATTTTAGGGGTTTAATCTCTGTAGAACCCCTAGATTTATTTCTAGATTCAATTAACTTCAAAATTAAAGGGATTTACCATACCTATGCTCTCAGAGGTTTAAGTGGCCTGATGCCTATTTATTTAGTAAAGAAGATGGGAATCTCAAGAAAAACTACCCAATATTGGTAAATAAGGAAACCCTACAAAACAAAAAAAAGTGAAGGATGCCCAAAATGATGATTCAATGTTGGATGATCTATAGGTATTTGAAAACCCTTTGTTTAATAATGAATCATTGAAATATAGTGCCCCCTAAAGAGTCTATTGTGACAGATTATGTGAAGGTTATGAATGAACTAAGATAAGATGAGTCTCTCCTCACTGCTTAGTTGTTTATCTCCCCATTGCCTTCTATTGGTTTCTTGAATTCCTTTCCAAATGTGATCGATTGTCTATTGGACAACTTGAATGATGACTTTCTTGAACAAAGGACCATTTCAGACTTTCCCTCTAAGGAATATGTGGTTTTCCTAGTTCAAACCCCTTATGTTCTAAAATCTAACCCTATCAATGTTCCCTCAAATAATCTCAATAAATTTGAAAATGGTGCTTCCCCCATGGCTATTTATTTGAAGAAAGGACCTGGTAAATCTAGTTTGGAGATGAATGTATTAGTGAGTTCTTCTCTATCTCATCATGACATAAATATTGATGAGAAATAGATGTCTAAATGGGGTGGGAAAATACTAATAATAGAGTCAGGTTCCACCTTGATGGATCACTCTTTTGTAAAAAATAAATAAAAAATTAAAAGATTCCCCTCTAGGTATCCATGACCCTTCTCCAAAAAAAGGGGTAAAGATAATAAAGTTCCAAACTACTTCAAAATACTATACAATAGTGAGGGTAAGCCTCATGGTCAATCTAATTGAACCCCCTCCACCGCCTATTTTTTGTGGATTATAATTTGGAATGTTAGTGTCTTAAAATCCCCTAATAAAAAACCCATTATGAGATAATTTAGACATTCAATAGAAATGTTGGACTTTACATGTCAACAAGAAGTAAAGTCTATGGGGTCTTAGTTATCCTTAGTCCTTTATTTCATTTGGTCTAATGTTCCTAAATTCTCCACTAATCATCAAAGAGGAAAAGGAGGGGCTTCTATCTCGGTCAATCCTAACCTAAAGGAATGTGTTATTGACCACGATGTCTACCCATGTAATAGAGCTATTTTAGTCCTGATATAAAGCCAAAATCAATGCTTTGGACTATGTAATATCTATCCCCCTAGTAATTATAGAGATCATTATGATCTATGGAATTGGCTAGATACCAATTTGAGAAAAGTCCCCTAGATATTTGAAAGAGATTTTAATATGGTGAAAGAAAAAGAGGATAAAATTGGAGGTGATAATCAGGACTGGAAAGGTAATGATCTTTTCTTCTAGTTTAAATTTAAGAGAATGCATAAAATTTTAGACCCACTTCAGAAAGGGAAAAATAAAAGTAAAGGAATCTAGTTTACTTGATGTAATAATTAGAGTAATAATAGAAGATATTAATCCAAAATTAATGGGTTTTAATTGAATAAAGACTCTCTCACTGTGATCCCTAATAGGGATGGTAAGGTTGTGATGATTTTTCTCTATACAATTTCACATCACCATCGCCTTGAAATGCCATTCTTGTTGAATCTTAAGGAGAACAAAGATACCTCTTCTATAAAAGGACTCTATAAGTTTAATGCATCCCACCTAGTTGACCAAGTGTGTGTTGGGGGTCTTCGGTCTTCTTGGAATATTTGTAAATTCACCTGTAGTTCCATCTCTAGAATTGATCAGTGAAATTCTTATGTGGAAGTCATTAGAAACTTTGCTAGAACTTATGGATAGATTAAGGCTCAAAGGCATAGAAAATATGCAACAGTTACTCAAGAAAATCAAATACATGTTTAATTCTCTCTTTAAATTGACTCATCTAATGGTAAAATTATATAAGAGTTTAATATCTTAAAACATCAAGTTAGACAATCCTAGAGTTACCTTGCTAGGGGGGTGCAGATTCAGTCAATACTACCCTGACTAAAACTTGGTGATAGACGTTCTATGTTTTTCTTAATTTTTTTGGAATATAAAAACAAAATAAGAAAAATAAATGGTATTGAAGTCCATGGTCTAATTATACAAGACTCTTCTAGTATACAAAAACCTTTCTATGAGTTTTAATCTAGTCTATTCCTTTCCGTTGGCTCCAATGATCTCATTGAGTAAAATAAGGAAATGTGTGATGCTTGCATTGTAAAAAATGTGTCACAAGTGCAAGTGAGTTCCCTTGATGCCAAAATTATGTTGGAAAAAATAAATGATACCATTGACTCTCTCAAGAATGATAAATCACCAAGAATAGATGGTTTCCTTATTAAATTTTAAATAAACTAATAAGGAAGTTTTGATAAAGACTTCTTGGAGGTCTATAAAGAAGTGATTGATTCTAGCACTCTTAGATTGGATATCATTAGATAGGTAATTAAAATCATCCCTAAAGATGGTAACCTATTTTTGTTTAAAACCTAGAGACCATTCACCCTCATTAATGTATCCTATAATATTTTGACAAAGATTTGAGCAAAGAGACTGTCCTCTCTTCTACCCTTAATTATTTTAGAAACTCAAACTAGCTTTGTTGAAGTAATATACATCTTGGATAACTTGATCATGAGATAGGAAGGGAATTACTAGGACTAGGACTCTATTCTTCTTGACCTTGAGAAAATCATATGAAAATTTTTAATGACCCTTCATTGAGAGAGTGTTAAGGGCTTTTGGTTTCTAGGATAAGTTATGCATAATGATTAATGTCATCTTCAAATATTCTTCAATTGTCATTAAATCTAATAGTTAATTGAATGAATACATGGATATCCAACACTCCATTAGATAAGGATGTCATTTTACCCCTTCACTTTTTGTTTTGGCTACAAAAGCATTACATTATCTTTTCATATTTTTTGATATTGGACCACCTATTAGAGGAATCTCTCTATCTAATGATGAAACCCTTATTGATTTTATTTTTATTGATGACACTACCCTATTTGTCACAGTAGAGAAAAATAACTTGACACAAGTTACTGCTAGATTGGATATATATTGCTCTACCTCTGTGTCAAAGGTGCCAATATACAAATTACATTTACTTGGATGGAAAGAACACCCTTCTAATTGGATGTCAAAATTTGGATGGTAATATAAGGACTAGATGAAATTGTTAGATATTTAAGCATCCCATTCACACTTACACCTACCTTCAAACTCATGTGGGAATGGATTTTTGACAAAATCAATAATAAAATTGCAAAGTGGTAGGGACACCTACTTTTCTTACCTAGGTAGATTCAAGTTTGTCAAAATGTTTTATCCTCATATATTATTTACTATGGTTATGGTTAGTTATTTAATAAATCTTAGATTAATATGATCCATAGTATCATTAGACATTTCTTGTGGTCTAATGGGACAAGAGGGAAGAATAGACATGTAGTTTTTTAGTAATTTTCCATGAAGCCATAAAACATTGGGGGCCTGGGACTAAAAGATCTTAGGATACAAGGTATAACCATGGATATGAAATGGATCATAAGATTGTTCAAAGGGGATAAGCCCAAGAAAATATTAGATAGGAATATTATCTTAAAAGTATTTAGTAAAGGAAAACCCTTATGGAAAGGACTGAACATTACAAATTTTCTCATTGGTCCCTTTTCTATCAGAGTGGTTGGCTTACCTATCTTTCTTTCCATTTGGTTAGCTTTGGATGTTGTTAAACCTTTTATCACAACTAAGCACATTTTCAATTGGTTTGGGACATGTTTTCAGGGGTATAGATCTATATGGTGGAATTTATCTATCAACAGAAGAGTGCTTGCTTTCACTTGGGGCTGTTCTTCCTTTGAATGGTTCACTAAAGGGTTAAGGGAGTTAAATAATCTCTATTCACATTCTAGTTGGGATTCTCAGTCAAAAATTAGAGCTAGATTTCAAATTCCTTCCACCTAGCTTAAAACTTACACTCTTCTTCACGAATCATTATCAGGAAAGAATAATGTTGTCTTCATGGATGAGGAGGGTTAGTTCTAGGACAGTGTGAAGTAGATAAAGGGCCCCACCCTGTTTAAGTTTTCCACTTAAATGGCATACAATAAGATATCCTTTTCCAAAGTCCCCTACCATACCCTTAACCACATTTGGTCTGTTTATGATCCTTTATGTGCTTGATCTTTTATATTTGATGTCATTTGGGCCTCTTACCTTGAACTGAAAAAATAATATTTTTAATGGATTTTGATGTATAATAAGTTGGTTATTAGATATATTTTGAGTAAATGTGGTTATGTTGAACCTTTTTTTCTTTTTGCAATAAGATTAAAACTATTGAACATGTGTTTTTATCTCACCCATATGTATCTAGCCTATGGAAAAGTTATCTTAAGTGTTGGAATGTGGTCTTTGACTATGACATTATTTGGTTAAATATTGCCTTTGGTTTTACTTATGCTAAAGTTAAAGTTCATGCTTTATTTCATAAACTTTGGCTTGTTTTTTCAACCAAAATTTTATGGTTTTCATGGAAGTAAATAAACTTAGAGTTATTCCAAGAAAAGTCTAGGATGCTTACTAACTTCTCAATGGAATTGATCATTCATCTTATTTCTTTGCAAAATTTCCTTCAACTAAAAGTGTTGTAAGATTAACTAGAATATTTTCTAAGAAATGGAATGCTCAAAATTACCTCTGACCACTTGATTGACTCTAAAAGTAACCCTAATCTAAGCCTACACCTAGATTAGGTGGTTTTCCATTAGTTTTCTACTGAAATAAATATAAGTTAGAATGAGTGGGACTATATAAAGTACCCTTATTTTGACCAAGTAAACACCCTTGTGTAGGAGGTGAATTCTTCAAGCTCTGATAAGAATGGGGTGAATAGTTGGTTATTAGAAAATGAAGATATGGTAAGCGATGTGCATAGAGATGGATTGGGTATTTGCATTATCAAATTAGTAGAGGAATAATTCACCGATCTTGACTTGAATCTTACCCATTTTTCCTTTGAAAATATTAACGCAACCACTTCCTCTCCCCCAAGTTTTACCCCCATGATATAGGATGAGGATGCATAGAAGAATGACTAGAAGTTGATTGATGATAATGTCAACTTGTTCACTAATAAATTATAAAATCTTATAGAAAGGGGAAGTTTGACTGATGTGGAAGATGTCTTAAACTATGTTTAAAAAAATAACATGAAAAGTTTGCGTAGTAGAATTGATAGGTATTCCACATAGTTGGCTAAAAAATAGTGCCAAATGGAACCTATTAATGTGGACTTAGATGTATACTATGAAATCAACTACACCACTATTTAGAGGGCATCAGATGCTTAAATTCTAATGTTCTACCTTTGGGGTGATAGTTTTGTGATATGTTTATGTTCTATGTTTTTACTACTATTTTCTAGGCTAATTACATGGTGCCACTTTTTATATTGTCATATTAGTTATTATAGTTTGATATGATGGGGGGATTACCCCATAACTAGCTATTTTTTTAGAAGTCAATAACTATTTTTTCCTTTACTAAACCTCATATTTTTTTAATCGATTCTACAATATAAAACAAATTTACAATACTAAGGTGTTACATGATTTAGATTATGTCTACAATTACCTACTTAAGACATCAGTCCATAATGTGCATTATGCTCAAGGAGGACAAATACGTTTTTGCCTATCATATAATAATGGGATAGGATATACATAATTTTACTAGTTTTTAATGGCAAATTCAAAATTATAAACATGATGGTATTATTATCATATCACATAACCAACAAATTCTTGTTATCACAAACATGCCACAAGTATTACTTATAGAGGTAACAAGAAAAAAACATCCTAACCCACAAGACATATCAAATCAATATGAATCTCAAGGATTTAATCATGACATATATAATCTATTTGATCAATATTGATCATTTCCTCTAAAATCACCTAAAAGTGGTAATTAGATTATAAGAGTGTCACTTGAGTTAATCTATCACTAAGCTATCTATTGACCCATCCTTGATAATTAGACTTACTTTTCAAGTCATGAAACAAACCATAGTCATGTAAAACTAGTCATAACATAGTCCCATAACTATCGTCTTCGACCCCAATCCAAATTTCTTAGAAGTACATAAAGAGACATTAACATGATATTTGGGACACTATAGCCACATGGTGCTAGTGTCTATAGTTGGTCATTACTATCCTTAGCCCTGACCCTTCCCAATGAATATTTTTTAAAATGTGTTCCCCACCTAAGGTCAGCCTAAGCTCATTTTATTATCCACCAAATAAATAAAAACCTATAAATATAAGTCTAATCCACCTATATTCACTAGATTAAAATAGATGCAAAAGCTATTCAAACAAAACATAAATTTAAGTAAAATCAAGGTATGTGATCCCTTTTCTTCCCTACTTACTACATACTACTATCTAAAATATACCTAAGCTTATTTTTAAAACATTATGAAGATGAAGCACATTCAAGCCATCTAAGTCCACTCTCAATCTAGTATTCACTTACACATACATCAAATACTAAGTGGGAAACTACATAAGGATTGATCCTTCTTCAAAGTAATGGTATGTAGGCATCTCTCTATATAACCAATTTTGGGAATGTTCATTCTATCCTACTAACACACACAAAATTATTTCTCATGCATTGATTGCAAGGATATTAGGGTTTGTACCTTGAATTAGGATTTTTAGGCACAACATAGAACTCTAGGTTTCAGTCATGTAGGAACATGAGATACTAACACAAGTAAAGGTACTCATAGGAAATATTAATAGTCATGTAAATGGGAAATTAGTTCCATATTATGGATAATACACATAGATTTCACTACTATCTATACTAGGCACTACTATCTAGTGAGTAAATAAACATTAGAACCATATTGATGACATAGACTACTACCAAGATCTAAACTTTTAGAACCCAGATCATCAACACTAGTCAATTTTTAGATAGGTCTATATTTATGCCTATTTATTTATATTATTATAAATTCAAATAAAGTCAAATGTCATAACAAATTGTTACTTACTAAATATTTTGTGCTTTCACAATTTATACTCAGTGAATAAATATCTTTTGGAAAAAACTATTTTTTTAATTTTCCTTGATGTTTTAAAACAATCCTCATGATCCTTCATTAGGAGAACAAAGGATTAATCCTTTGTTATCCTAATGAATGATTGTGAGGAGTGATCTGAAACATTAAGGTAAATAAAAAAGATAGTTTTTTTCTAGAAGCTATTTATTCACAAATTAGTACTTAATTATTACATATTTAACTAATTTAGGCACCTTATCCCTTTAATATAAACACATGATTTTCATTTCAAAATCCTAAAAATGTTAAATTAACTCAAATATTCAATAAATTTTTAAAAATCAATAAATCAATAAAATACAACAAAAACATTCAAATTAATTAGAAAAAATAAAATTCAATTATTTACTAATTTTTTAATATGGTTTTTACATCATATTAGTATATATCATATTACTTATTTAAACATATCTTTCATGGGAAATTTAGTGTGATACATGCATACATTAGCTCCATGATCCATGCATATGTAGATGTTGGACCTTTCCTCTTCCCGAGTGACATACTATGTGGGGGGTATCTCAATTATATTAATTAGGATTGATAAAAAGTTCCATTATTTTATGATCATTTTACATTATCATGTTAACCTTATATACTAATGCTTATACATGCCTATACTCATGTTACATCTTAAACAATGTGCTATATATGTTATGTTTCGTGACATTTTTCTAACACATGTATGTAGGATCTAATATGATATTCTTTTGCTAGTTATTTATACTTCATGCATTTATATTATAACTTTGTTAACTTGAGTGTGATTATTGTTTAATATATTTTTTGTAATGTGGTTGAAAATGTTTATTCCTTGTTTTCCCTAGTCCACTGAGATCTATTTTTTTAGCTTGTGTAAATTTGAGCATGTCATCTCTTTAGAGCGTGTGGAATTTAAACATGACTTTTTTTTTCAATATCCTAAGAACCTCTTTTGGGTGACATTGAGTGTTCTTGTGTGTTTGCTTGACTTTTTTGATGAGCTTGTGTTTGTTGCATTTAGACATTTCCATGATCTATATCATGCATCTTAGGGATTATTACGTTTGGATATTGAGATATTCATTTATACATTGACTTAGATATGAATCCCTTATATAATTTATTTCTGCCATATTGATAAATATATAACATATTTTTATTATCCTTTTTAGATAATATGAATATTAGAAAACATTCCCCTCACCTCAAAATGGGGTGAATATCATTTTGGGTATGTCATAGAGATATTAGTTCACATATAAATAGTTTGAAATTTTGGTATAATTTGATATACTTTACATGATTCAAATATACACTTAGGTAATAATATTATACAATTAACACCAATTTTAACATATTGGGGATAGGATTTTTCTTATTTATGACATATATTATACATATTTATAGAGCATAGGTTAAATTTTGATAGATACTTCAGATTGAGACACATTAGAGGTGTATATTCTATATAAATGAGCTAAATTATAGATACACATTCATATCAAATATGCATTAAAATTACCAATATGCATTATCTGAGTCTTTAGCCATTTTTATTAGTTGGCTCCTTTTAGTGGTGTGATCAATATTAAACACCCTCTATGGCCTTAAAACTACTTAATTTTATAGGTTGATATGGTTATGCCATTTTACTTGGGTTATGTTACTAAGATTTAATATTCTTAATGACCTTGGTAAAACTCATCCTTGCACCAGATTGAGGCCATGATCACTGTAAAATTATCTGTTTCACTTATCTAAGGTTCAATTATGAACCCCCCTCTCTCTCTCTCTCTTTCTCCCTCCCCAATGATTTATATATGGATCATCATCACCAAATCAAACTATGAAAGGGAAACATGGTTGCATTGACACATAGATGTATTCCTTCTTTACTTTTTTTCATTTCAAATTTAAATCCTTATGCATTAATATTTTGGGAGGGGTGGGATATATATTTTAAATATGGATTTGATATGATAAAATATTCATGCCAAATTATAAAATATCACTCATGAATTAGCTTTCTAGTTCATCAGCTCCTTGTATCCAAAATTCTTATATTCACCATCTTATTGTGGCTAAATTGTTATCTTATAGTTTAATTCTTATATTATGATTACCTAGATCACTTGTAACTAAAAATATGATTAAAATTTTATAAATATATTACATTATCAATTACATATCTCTATTAATTCTCGATCATCCATGACACTATAATCCAGACTAGGACACTGACATTGATGTGTCTTAGGTCTAACACTAGTGTTCATACCTTACAAACACTATAATTATAAAATATTAAGATATGTATGGGTTGGAGTAATTTTATTAATTAATTATTATGTTATTTATTTTACAAATGTGTAGTAGAAATACAAAACAAAGCCTACTCATTTAAACATCTATAAACTACCAAGCAAGCTCTTATCAATTTTAGTTAATCATTTTTATAACTACATTTTGCTGCCCTATTATTCCCTATTTCCATATAAGTCATAGGATCAATATTATTATAATTTTGAAGAATTAATAAATAATACCATGAAATATATATCACTATATGCACTCATATCTATAATATTAAACCATTTTTATCACACAAGACCACATAGGGTGGAGAAATACATTGATTTGAGGACCCCTTTAGAGCAAATGGATATGTATGTAGTTATTATTGATAGAGGGGTATTTTAGGCTATATTTTTTTCAATTGGGCCCAATTTCCATTATTTTCAAGATCACATTCCTAAATTAGATAACCTAGGGTTTTGAACTACATAGTGATATCTAAAGCTCATGTACATGATCTAAATATATAATCTATAAGGAAACAATAATAACTAGAAATTTTATGTGTAATTTAAATAAAATGACCTAAACTTTACAATAGATAAAAGTTTAAAAATTATGAGAAAAGTATCAATGATTTGTCCAAATTCTAATAGCAGTGTCCAAGATAATAGAGAAGGAATTTCTAGAATCTGATGAATCATACTTGACCATGGTCCTGACTATTTTTGCACATGCATTTCCTAGATTTTCTTATGCATTAGTGATAAAACTAAGTATTATATTATTCATGTTTAAGTGATCAAAATTATTTTTTGGCATTTTAATTTCTATATTTAGCACATTTCCTTAATTTAGCACTATAATTGAATATTATGAATCTGAATAATCTAATTGGATTGATTCTAGAATAATCTATTCTTTAGTTTATTAGGATATTTTCAAAATCCATATTTTTAAAAAAGGTTAAAACATTTATATATATTATGTAATATAAATATTCATAATTTTTCACTTGTTTTTATTTCCTAAATTTAAATTAAGTTAAAACATTTTATGGAACCCAAGATTTATCTTAAGGAAAACCCTAGGTTCCCCTTATGGTTTCATATTATTTTTTAATGTTTCATATTTATAAAATAATATCTAATTTTTAGATATAATTTTTTGTCTCACATTCATTTATTTATTTTTTCCCTAGGGTTTCAATTACTGATCTCCAATACATCAAATCCTAGAGTTATATGTTGCCCTTATCTTATGAGTACACTTTATGATTGTATTTATTGTCATATTAAGGTATGGTAAGTTCCTTATAAGTGTGCATCCGAAAAACCGTAATAGGTCTCATCCTAAAGATTCTTTTTTATATATTTTTTAACCTTTTTTTAATTAGGCTAATGAGAATATCCTAATCAACTAAGGAGAATAGTATTTTATAAGTATGCCAATTAAACAATTTAGATTTATGATATTATATTATAATAATACTAATTAAATATAATAAATATACAAAATATATTTAAAATTATTAATTTGAATGCTTAAACATTAATAAAATATAATCCTTGGCTTTTTTATTGATGCATAGGAGGATCTAGGAAATGTAGGTGTAAAAGGAGACATGTTGATGCTCGTGTATGATTTGTCATATTCTATAACTCATCTCTTTATCATAATAAACACTACCATTATAATCTAGAAAATAAAATTTATTCTTATGTCTAAATTCCAAATCTTTTATCTATAGTTAAATACATGTCATTTTCTATAAATTCCACTTGAACCTATTAAGTTTTACTATCACCTTGAAGATTCTCTATTCAGATCAAGAGCATATGTTCTAGATATTAGTGTGTGAATTCAAGTTAACATCAAATACCCCTGTATTTATTATCACTAAATACATATCCATAAACTCTAAATAGGGCCTTAGACAAATGTAGTTCTCCCACTAATGTGGGATTTTGTGTGAATAGTGGTGTTGTATATTATATAAGAGTACATGTAATCATATATATTTAAACTTGAGAAATTCTTTTCATGGGTTTATATTTAAATACTTCATACCTATAAGAATATTTATCTTATGAATTATATATAAATATTGAATAATAGTGTATTATAACTTAGTTATGTATATGATTTAGTAAGCTTGATAGGTGTTTTTGCTTGGTAGTTACTAGATGGATAAATGAATGGAATTTATATTGTATTTATACCACACCTTTTTAAATTATATCATAGGAGGATTAATTAAGATAGATATTCTAGCCCATACATATAAAAATATTTTAAATTTTTATTATTTATAGGGTACATACATTATAATTAGATATTAGACACTAACATTAACACTAGTTTCATAGTTTGGATAATAGTGTCCTAGAAGATAGAGAATTGATGAAGATTCATGACTGATAATGTAAGATATTAATAAACTTTCAATAACATTATGGGCTACATGTGATCTAGGAAATTAGAATACCAGGTTCTAACTATAAGATAAACATTTAGGCATAATGAAATAGTTATTACAAGCCTTGTAATAGTTGAATGGTCCTAAACTAAAGGGTTAATCCATGGGTTATCTTTTCTAGGTATGTAGGACTAGTTTATCATGTAAGATATATATTTAGCATCTACAACCCCCATTAATCTAGCAATGGATAAGAATGAAATTTATATAATTAAAACAAATAAATGTGTATCATAGTGTGTATAACACATTTTGATATGAATTGAGCCCTGATTGAATTTTTTATTTGTGTGTTACTGAAAATTGAGAACATGTTATAGTGTAGTGATTGCATATAATTTTAAAATTTAATAATTTAAATGCTTTAAAGAAAAGATATTAAGGAAGGAGTACACCTATGTGAATATTCAACCATATTTTCCCTTGGTAGTTTTCTTCGTTAATGATGTTACATTATTTAAATTTTAGAGAAAGAGGCTCATAATTGAACCTTGGATATGTGAAGAGGATAATTAAAGGGTTATCATGCCCCCAATCTGGTGAAAAAAGGTGAGTTATTTTAAGGCCATCAAAGTCATTAAATCGTAATCACACAACTTAAATTATCTATACATAATATAAACAATCTATCCAATATCATCCAAGTCAAATGGTATAACCATCTAAAAATGTAACATGGAAGTAGTGGCAAGGTCATCGAGGGAATTGAGTATCAATTTCACTACTAAAAGGAGCCAATTGGTGCAAATAGGTTTATGCTCATATAATGTATCTTTGTAAGGTTGGTGTAAAAATGTATCTAAAAATGTGTATTTAATATAAATATTTATCTATGAGTTTAGTGAATTTAAATGCCATACACATATTTAATGTGTTTTAAGTTAAAGTATGTATCAAAATTTAACCTTTTATTTTTAGATTATCTACAATATTTATCACAAATTTGAAAACCTTTGTCCCAAATCTATGGAAATAGGTACCAAGGACATAATATTCTTACCCAAGTGTATATCTAGATCACATAAACTATATCAAATTATATTAATTTTACCAATTATGTGTATGTGTACTCATGTCTCTATGGCATTCCCATCCTTTTGAGGTAAAGTAAATATTATTTAACAGTCACCTTATCTCAAAAATATAATCAACCCATGTTATCTATTTATCAATCATGTAGTAAATAAGCATATAGTGGTATAGTCACATTAACACTAGTTTCATAGTTTGGATAATAGTGTCCTAGAAGATAACATAGTGTTAAATATAATAGTGTATAGCATATAGTAGTAAATAAGCATATAGAAGGTATCGTGTATAATCAATGAAACTCATAGTATACAAACATAACATGCAATAATATGCATAATAAGTATCATGAAAAATAATATAAGAAATAAGCATAAGATCCACAAATAATAAATCACACACACAACAACAATCAATGTCACAAATAATGGGTCTAAGGAGACCACAAATAATGGTCACGTTTAAATGTCACAAACTCAAAGAGAAGGTCATATTAAAATATCTTCACACCAAATAAAAAAACACTTAGGTCATGGGCCAAAAATTAAGGAACATGTTCAAAATTTTCACACTCCAAACAAGATATAAAAAAATAAGTATGATTAAGTAAGATAAATTATAATATGAATATGAAAAACTAAAAAAACTAGCATAATAATATCATACTAGTTCCTACATAAATTGGTTATAAAAATGTCATGTAATGTAACATATCTAACACATTGTATAAT
The DNA here is from genome assembly GCA_037957365.1 of Torreya grandis. NCBI lineage: Eukaryota > Viridiplantae > Streptophyta > Pinopsida > Cupressales > Taxaceae > Torreya > Torreya grandis. The sequence goes on along the minus strand of JARHVA010001254.1, from coordinate 3,583,544 downwards.
ATGTAGGAATTAGTAATGGAATTTGTAATTTTTATTATATAATCTAAACATGATGATGTAAAATTATCATAAAACAATAGACCATGTATCAATCATGATCAGTAGTAACAATATGCCCCCAATGTATCGTGTCAAATGGGAGTAGGAAAGTTTCAACATTTACATGCTCATGTATCATGGATCTAGTGTATTCCCTTATCACACTCAAGTATCCATGAAACATATTTGTGTTTAAAGAGTAAATTATATGATATATACAAAAATAAATTAAATAACATATGAAAAAACTAGTAGACATGTGAATCCTAAAATATCTTTACACTTTTTCTTGATTTGAATATTTTTTATGCTTTCATGATTATATATATATATATATATATATGTATATACATATATACATATATATATACATATATATATATACATATATACATATATATATATATATATATATACATATATACATATATATATACATATATATACACACACACACATATATATATATATATACATATATATATATACATATACATATATATATATCTATATATATATATGTATATATACATATGTATACATATATATATACATATATACATACATGTGTGTGTGTGTGTGTGTGTACTTTAGGAATGATAATTCTATCTAATGATCCCATCTAAGGGATTCTAATACAATTTTTTCTATGCTCAGAATGGGGTATAATGCACTAGTCATGATGTCAAGGATCATGTATTTGTACTAGATCTGGAACTGAAGAATTTCTAAAACTATGACACATAAGACTCTATGATCATGAACAAGTAGTATAAGTTGTAGTGGTTCATTAGACTCATTTATTAGTTATCTATTAATTATTCAGTTTAATTGTAATTTTGGGTCTCTTTACCCTCTTTGAAGCATTTGATATAATATATAAAACTATCTACATCATGTATCTATATATAAGGAATCTATGGATTCCACTATGTCTTTGTTGCAATAGACTCTCAGTTATCCTTCACACAAATTAGAAATAAAATAAATTAAATAACATATGAAAAAACTAGTAGACATGTGAATCCTAAAATATCTTTACACTTTTTCTTGATTTGAATATTTTTTATGCTTTCTTGATTATATATATATATATATACATATATATATATATATACATACATACATATATATATATATATATATATACATACATATATATATATACATACATACATACATATATATATATACATATATATATATATGTATGTATGTATGTATGTATGTATGTATGTATATAATTTAGGAATGATAATTCTATCTAATGATCCCATCTAAGGGATTCTAATACAATTTTTTCTATGCTCAGAATGGGTTATAACGCACTAGTCATGATGTCAAGGATCATGTATTTGTACTAGATTTGGAACTAAAGAATTTCTAAAACTATGACACATAAGACTCTGTGATCATGAACAAGTATAAGTTGTAGTGGTTCATTGTACTCATTTATTAGTTATCTATTAATTATTTAGTTTAATTGTAATTTTGGGTCTCTTTATCCTCTTTGAAGCATTTGACATTCTCTATAAAACTATCTACGTCATGTATCTATATATAAGGACTCTATGGATTCCACTGTGTCTTTGTTGCAATAGACTCTCAGTTATCCTTCACACTAATTAGAAATATTTTTGTAAAATTTTTATAATTGGAAGCATAATAAAGTCATGTTTCATAGAAATAATGAATATTTTATTCAATATCACCCTTTCCATAATAAAGTGTGAACTTGGGTGATACAAAACTAGTTCGTAAATCTTACAAACATATATTGGGTGAAATTATATTATATAATGCATATTATGAATAAATAGCATAAGTTGATTTTTAATATTTTTTTATCAATATTTGTGATCTTATCTTCCTTAGATTTAATAAATTAAAGATTATTTTGCATGGTAGATCCACTGGGATTTAAATTTGATAGTTTTGAAGTTTTTGAAAAGGATGAAAACATTACTAGTGTTATTTTAGCCATTTAAACTAACAATAGAGTTGAAGTATTTATCGTTCCCATGGAGGATGTATCAATAGTTATTTGGTCTTTGGGAAAAAAATGTCTTAAATACATATCTCATGCCCCCACTATATGTATTAATCATTGGTGTGCTCAAAAAGAGGGATTGATGTTTTATAGTTGTAACCGGTAGCTAAAATATTTACATTACTAGAGATAAATGGTTGTTAACATATGCTTTATATTATTTAGTGTCCAATATAGTATTGAGGATATTCTATAGATATTTTATATTTTCATGAATACACTCTCAAAAAAATTCAAATTGAACTCACTATAGAGTTGAAGTATTTATTGTTTTTATGGAGGATGTAGCAATAATTATTTGGTCTTTGGAGAATAATGGATTAAAGACATATCTCATGCCCCCAAGTATATGTATTAATTATTGGTGTTCTCAAAAGGAGGGATTTAAGTGATGTTTTATAGGTGTAACCAATAGCCATAATATTTGTATTAATAGAGAACAATGGTTATTCACATATGCTTTTATATTTTTTGGTGCCCAATATAGTATTGAGGATCTTCTAAAGATATTTTATATTTTCACAAATACACTCTCAAAAAAATTAAATATTTTTAACTTACTCTTGATCTTTTTATTCATGTTCATTATTCTCTTGTGTTTCACCATTTAGATGATTAGATTCATCCTTTATGAGATATTTTTTCAATGTTTCATTTATTATCATTATTGGAAGAATTTAACATGGCATTATCATGAGAAATATTAGGTGGTAAAATAAGAAGCTCAAATTTTTAAATAGTTGCACCATCTATTTTATCACTACGACTAGGTTTAATATATATTAATGGAATCAAAATATGAATAAATAATGCAATCTGAAACTTTAAAAAGTTGAAACCTTATGGCAAGTAGGATTGACATAATAAGACTTATAGGTCAGGTTCACCAAATAATTAATAATTTTTTAAATATGATTAAGATACTAACCTAATTAACTAAGTAATATACTATTCTAAAATTATTCTAATTAAATACTTTAGATTTATAATATTATTTTATAGTGTTGAATTATATAAATATGATAAATATAAAAACTACATTGTCAAACATCAATTTAATTACTTAAACATGAAGAAAATATAATATTTAGCTTGTTTACTAATGTGAATGTGGATTTTGGAGATGTATGTGTATAAATATAAATGATTATGCATGGGTATGATTCATCAAATTCTAAAATCATCTATTTATCATCTCAGACACTACTGTTGGGATCTAAACACTAACGTCGATGCTTCTATCCGAATTTTGATGCTTCTATCCATAGTGAAGTACATTTATTTTATTATAAATTATAATATCACCATTAGGTATTAATTTTTCCTTGAAAATTTAATATAAGGATCATGCACATAGTTTATGGAATCAATCTGTATCTAAAACCCTAGGTCCTCCAATTAAGGCATTCCACCTTACAAACTAGGGTTTAGTAGGATCAAGTGAATTCAATATGACCTAAGATATACCTATATAAATTAGTGTTTCCTACATATCCATTTACTCAAAATATGGCCTCATACTAATGTATTTCTTCCCTTAAAGTGGACTTGTGCATGAACGATGGTGTATTATGTTATATATAAGTGCATGTAGTGATCTAGCTTGAAACTTAATAAATACTTCTCATAAGGTGATATTTGGATGATTAAAACTTTTAATAAGATTAATATTTTGAATTATATATAAATAGGTAATAATATGCTAGTATAACTCAATTATGTGAATGATTTAGTGAGTTTGAGTGATTATTTTGCTCTGTAGTGGTTAGATGTATAAATTAGTGGACTTTGTTTGTATTTGTATCACACCATTTTAAATTATATCATGGGAGGGTTAATTAATAAAAATATACTAACCTATACATATTTAAGTATATAAAATTTTGATTATTTGTAAGGTATGAACACTAGAATCAACTATGAGACATTAGCATTAACACTAGTGTCTTGGTCTAGAAGGTAGTGTCCTAGAGGATAGATAATTTCTAAAGATATGTCACTGATGGTGTGAGATATTAATTAGATTTTAAGAATATTTTGTGATATAGGTGATTTGGGTAATATTAATATCAAGGTTAGACTATAATACAAGAAGCACACTCAGATGGTGAACACAATCCTTATGGAAATGGAAAGGTCTTAAAATGAAGGGTTGATAATGAATGATATTTATCAAGTGTTCAAGACTAGTTTGTCATGTAAAATAATATTTAAAATCTAAATATACCCATGTTTGGCCTTATAGTTAGTATAATTAATGGACCAATACAAATGAATACTATCATATATGTGTGCTTGATGATAGCTTTTGAATAAATGTTGAGCACGATTGTGTTGTTAAAGTAAATGGATATGCTGATTATGATTTTGATTATCTAGAAGAATTAAATTCTATTGATATTTAATTGTAAAATTAAAATGAAGAAAAAATATAAAATTAATGTTATAATTATAAAAAAAAATCTCATTCCCCTTATTTAGACCCTTCCACTAATCATACAGTATAACAATAAGAAAGCAACAAAGAATTAACTAATGCACTTCTTGATGATACTTTCCTTATAGTTAAGAGGGATTATATGATAAAATAGTGGATATATGATATACATATTTATTTGCATGGAACTATACCTTCCAATTATGATTCTAAATTAAATTATGTTCTTACTTATGTGAAATGTGATGTTACCCCATATCCTAAAATATATGTGATACAACTTATTATCTAGAAATGAAATGTGATGTTATTATTTCTTCTCTAGACATTAAATGTGATGCAATTCATTATTATCTAAAAATGAAGTGATATTTTATTCCTTATTTAAAAAATACATGTGATGAAAGTTTTAAACTATACAAGAATTCCTCTATTAATATAGAATTTTTTTTCTCTTAAGTGACCCATACACAGTCATGAAACTATGTACACTTCACCTTTATCAACATTTATAACTTTAACATGTATTATCCTAAAGTATTTTTTGACACATCCTTTTCATGTGCACGTAATTCTCACAACACTTATATGTAGAGCCTATTGTGCATAAAAGAATACTGGTGACATCATGAGCTCCCTATGCATAATGTGTTAGCATAACTTATCAACATGGTTGTTTATATGACACTTATCAACTATGAAATAGGATAGGGAATATCTTTGACTTGACATCTAAATAATTTGTTCAACCACCATGAACTTGGAGTAATTTAAATTTTAACATGGAAGGAAAATGATATGCATTTATAACCATGATATTTTGTAACTTTAATTAGTTTTAAATTCTTCATATATTTTGTGTATATATATGTATCATATGCACCCAACCAAAATTTGTCATTATATATGAAATTTTAGTGATATATAGCATGCCCTTAGTATTTATTATTTGTAATACACATTTTTTGACAACTTTAGTTTATGAAAATTAGAAGAAATGTTTTACCTTTTAATCATAGGATCCTACTTCCTAGCCTATTTTAAAGTATTTTACATCTACATATTTATCCATATTGATTCATATTGAATAGAAGTTTCATTTACAATAAGTCATATACTTCTAATTTTATTTAAATGTATGTTGTTTCACTTTACATAAATTAACATAATATGGACTCTCAATAAACATGCATACATATCTAATGATAAGGTATTCCCCTATGCACTAGGTATTTAGACCCATGTCCTGAATAATTAGTATCATATCATAGGTTTTTACTATGCATATAAACATGTGGGCATAATAATAAAATTAAGGATAAAATATTAGTTATATTTCAACCTATCCTAAAGAAACTTGTTGTAAAATTAAGATGGGTTGTACATAAAAGTATCTTCAGGCAATGGTAGAAATCTAAAATATCATTATAGATTTCCTAAAATCACAATGGAATAAAAGTTTTGGCCAATTTTTTAATTAATGATACAACTTTATCTAACACCTTTAATAGCTCTCCCTTAGTATGTCCAATATTAGCTTTAGTGTTAGAATCCCTTCAAAGTGAAAGGAAATCTTAACATCCCCACGTTTAAAGTAAAAATATGCATTTCAGCATTGGATGTCTATATTCAAAATCTCAAGTCATACTTATTAGTCAATCTATTCACTAATTCTAATAATGTCACCTTTAGAGTGTTGAATATTTTTATTCTTGTGGTTCACTGGTGGGATGTTTTCAACACACAACACATGGAAGGTTGTATTAAAATTCATTCTTAGAAAGATAATGTCAATGCACTAAAGAAGGATTTATATCCTCACCTTGAAATTAAGTATGATACAAAAATCACTATAAATTACAACAATGTAAGTGTTATTTAGGGGAATACTACATCAACATGTTTCATGATGACATGATGCACATGTGTAAAGATTTAACTAAAAACCTTAAGTTTTGAAGGTGCATCAAATAAATTTATCTTATATACATTAAAATATGGAGTTCTTGACATATAAAACTATAAGGTAATCTTATAACATTGCTTCTAAGAATGAATTGAAATTAAATATCAATCAGTGTCTCACACCCTCATCTAACATCATGCATAATATATAGGCCATACATGGATCTTAATCTAAATGTCTATAATAAAATCAAAATGTGCCTCATAAAGGAGAAAATAATTAGACACTAAAATATGGTAATTGAAATTTATAATGTTAGTTTTTACTTACCCCTATATGAATTTTTCATATATATATATATATATATATATACATATATATATATATATATATGTATATATATATATATATGTATATATATATGTATATATATATATATATATATATATGTATATATATATACATATATATATATATATATGTATATATATATATATATGTATATATATATATATGTATATATATATATATGTATATATATATGTATATATATATATATGTATATATATATGTATATATATATATATATATATATGTATATATATATATATATATATGTATATATATATATCTATATATATATCTATATATATATATATATATATATATATATATATATATATATATATATTACTTTCATTATGCATTCTCTTGCATCCACATGCCTTCTATGGGTCTAACCCTCTAAAGATATTGTCAGTCACCTACAAGAATTCCCATAGTTTCTATAAAACTAATTTATTATCATAATCAAATATCTAGATCATTATATCAATGATATTATATTTTGGATACTACCTTAAAACTCAAAACATATTATTTAATAGTATCATATAAGTATGTAAGTTAAATCCCATACCAAGAAACACTCAAAATTAAAATAAAAATCATTTCCATGGTTCGGTTGATACAATTTAGATATTGATTCTATGATAGATTAACCAAAGAGACCCATACAAATTAAAAATATATATATATGACAATTATCCATCTATCACTCATAAAATATACATATATACCAATTTTAACAGTCAATAGGAATCCCCTATAGTTCATAATTTACAAATTGGTTAATAGGATCAGGTATTAGTAATGTATGAATAACTCAAGATTCAATTTAAAGTTTCCAATTTATAAGTATTAAGGGATATATTATAGGTTTCATCCATTAAATTATTAGTATTTGAAACATTCACCTAATATGAAGAACTGAATGTGGTTTTACTTCCCTCTTCATAATTATAGATATGTAGATAGAACTCAACCATTTAATATGGAGTGGTTTAGGTCAACTCAATCCACCTTTCATCCTCTTTTATGGGCCTAAAACTATAATTACAATTTGATAGGGTATCAAGTGAAGGAAAAACATGTTTTGGAGTCATTCACTTAGCCAAACCTCATGATCACATGCAAAGCTAAAATAAAAGTAGGCACACCCACCTATATCAAAATAGAAATGTAAAATATGTAAATTTAAAACCATTAGACATGGAACATAGTGTTATAAAGTATAAAAAAAGATAATAATAGTTTCTAAGTGTACCCAAAACTCTAATTTAAAATATGAGAGGCTTAAAATTTAGTATTCAGTCTTTATTTTTCTTACCTATAATCTCAGTCCTTCATAGTATAGTGGATTGCTAAGTATTTTATATATTTTTTACCTTCAATTTTTACAAATATATAATTCAAAATTAGTTTAAATATCTTACATTTACATTTTTACTTAATTTTAATATCATAATAATATAAACTAATTACATTCACTTATATCTTATTATGGTTATCACTAATCCAAAAATAGGGTAAAATAATTTGATGCACCTAAATATTATCTCATACATTATATCAAACATCACCAAATGCTTAGTTTAACTTAGGGTTTCATCCATTTCAAGTGTTTCAAATTTATGTTTATAAATACAATTTTTGATCTCTAAGTTTCCTTTATATAAAAATTACATGTTGTTATAATGGATGTACATAGTTTATATTTATTTGATCAAGTTTTGATTTTAATTATTATATGTTTATTTCCTTTGATGTATATAATTTATTACAAACATGTAATTCCATGGATCTAATTTATGTAAGCTAATAAGGATAACATAACTAATGAACAATTTCAAGTATTTATTGAATTATATTGTTGTAATATCTAATCTGATTTTCTTCCTGTCACCACTAGTCACCAAAGAGCATGCATGAATTTTTTCCTCCTCCCCCTCTACTTCACATGAGGAAAGTTGATCAAACCAAAGAGTATGATAGTATTTATCAAATACATAGTACCCAATGCTAATATTTATATCTTTTAATTATAAAATAAATCAATTATTTACGAGTACATCTTATATGAGGCATTGCATGAGATCACTCATCCTATTAATAAAAATCCAACATACTTTGGTTATATAATGAATACATTCAAGGATAAACATAATATTACCTCATTTAATGGGGAATAATTACCTCCATGACACATAATAGTGAAAAATATCCTATAATTTATTCAAATTCAAGTTAAAACTAAAGAAGTCAAGTATGTGTTGAAAGATAATGGCTCGATAAAGTATATATACAACATGAATTTATAAAAATAACTGGGTATAAATAGGAATGATATTATTTTAAGCATTTAGGATATAGTTTTCATAAATCCTAATTTTTTAAAGGGATGAGTATAGTAATAAATTATAATGAAAATAATAAATAATTGATTTGACAAGCCTTTCCAAAAATAAAAAAGATGTAAAGAAAGTTTACTCATTTGGAGTAAAATAGGTATTATATGACTTAGAAGGCTAAAATAGGATTGAGAATTAGTCATACATCTTTCATTTTATGGCTATAGCTAAAATTAGGTTTTAGAAAATAATGCCCTTATGAGGATAGTAACATTATGTGGCATTAGTGTCTAATTATGGTGCTAGTGTCCTTCTTGGAAGAGTTGTGTTAAACTTTTAGGGAAGCTAAAGGATAGTTTGGGGGACCTATATATGATTATGTGTCTTTTATAAACTTGCATGTGTCACTATTTTTCTTGAATATCCTCTAAAACTCTAATGAATACTTGCACACATGAAATAATGATCAGATCAAATACAAAAAAATGAAAATTTGGGTTATGAGATATTATAATCACATGGATTAGAATACATATTATCCTAGTTACTACCTACATTAACCCTAATGTTAGGGGGCCTAGATCACATGTATTTTTCCCTTAGGGAATGTGCATAATTAATACACATGATATGCTATAATGACTTTCACTTAGGCCCTTATCTTATCAACTATGAAAGTCTATATGTTATATCCAAGTAATGTCTAGAGTATTAAGTTGTAATATTGACTAATTTTAAGTAATTATGTGCTAAGATACTAAGTTATAGATGTAAACTACCTTATGAGGCTCTTTTATAGAAGGAAATTTGATTTAAATGTCAGACTTTGTTCTTTGGTTGAAAATAAGCAAAAGAGGGATAAAAACATAAGAAAAGGCTCAAGATAGGGTTGTAAACCAAAAAATGGGATAAAATGACAATTTTACACTAGCACCATAATTAGACACTAGTGCCATATGGTTCTACAATCCATATAAGGGAACTAATGCCTTGAGGCCTAAAATAGAATTAAGATTGGGTATGATAGGCTAGGGGCCCCTATGACTTAGAGGAGGTGACTCAAGACCATAAGGGGTGAAAAAAATAGGGAAAAGAAGACATAATAAAGATAAAAATACCAAAAATGAGATGTGAACATGGACTATATTCATCACTAATACCTTCATATGAAAGATAAATAAAAGACATAGCTCTGGTAGTTACTTAAACAAATTAGGGTGTATACATTTCCCCCCTTTTATTCTAGTAGTATAATTAAATGGAAGTATTAGAGTAAAATAAAAATTAGAACATGTGCCTGTGTTTATTTGTGCAAATGTACTCTATATCTAGCCCACTTCATAGCCAAAGAAGTAGATAGGAGATTGAGTGAGGTATGTGAATAAGAAATCCATAATGTGGTTTTTCTCTATATTGAATCCAAATAGTGAATCAAATTATGAGGAAAAATCCTATTTTAGCCCCACCCTATTATCTAGATTGAATTTATGTAAACTAAATATGTGGAGAAACAAGACTTGATTTTCCCCACACTAATATGGGTACTGAATCTAAGTATGTAAATTAAATAAATGGAGAAACAAGGTCTGCTTACCCCCCACTATGATATGTATGTTGAATTTAAGTATGTAAAACAAATATGTGGAAAAATAAGGTTTGATTTCCCCCACCCTAATATGTGTACTATAGATGAGTATGTAAATTGAAACTAGAGGTCAAAGTTGTTACTTGGCATAAATAATATAGGTTTGGTGGAAGGCTATGGATCAACTATTGTAGAAGGTCACATGAACTAAACTACTGAAATCCTAATGGCATCCTAGTGATGTTGTGGTGATGATCTAAGTGTAACCTAGTGATCCAAAAATAGAGATCAAGGATGTGTGCCCTAAAACATGCCCATAATAATGATATTTGAATAATGTAACTATGTATCTTAAAATCTCTATATCTAATTAAAAATATATATCTAAGCCAAAATCCATATCAGATTCAAACTATATATCTTAGTCAATCTATATATATGAGTAGACCTATATGTTTGAATAAACATGAATGTCTAAATATGTATATTTGAGTAAAATTATATATATATATATATATATATATGAGTAAACATGTATGCCTAAATATCTATATATTTGAACCAATATATGTGTATATACCCCCTTTTGGTGAAAGAATTGGGACTAAGGTAAGGGTGTCTAACTAAAAGTGGTAACAACTAATGATGGAGACATTAAAAGGATTTATAGTTATAAATGCAGATATGGTCATGGTAGAGAGATCTAGTCTAAGTAACATGACATCAATACATATATAATGCCCTAGGATAAACACATGATGATAATATTATGTGAGAGGTGGGACATAGATACCTACACATTTTGTCTACCTACTAGGGGATGATTATCACCTTGGATGATGTGTATAATATTTTGAGGTTACTAATTAATAGGTGGAGAGTAATACTCTATGAGGATACTAGTGATTGATTTATATAGTGATTAGTGAGGCATTTGTCCATGATGTCTATGGGGACTCATCGCGTAGGGAGCCATAATGATGTACTATTTTTGTTCATTATCATAGTGGATGTTTCATCATTACAGAAGTTCTTAATAATTTAGTTTCCTTTTTCCTATAAATGGGAGTAGGGTATTGATCTCATAGAAGATACATGAGATAGTATAGGACATAAAGGATCACGACACCATATAATCATGGGTTCACACTATGCTATCCCACTTGTGTCTAGATTTATACGACTTTACTCAAGAGATGTGTGCATGAGGTATTTAGTCTTCCATATAATTGCATTATTGGGAATATAAGAATATAGTAGTGATTAGACATGTAATTCATTGATGAGGTGATTAGGCTCACCCTTATACATTTGTACATAGGTGGATTGGTACAAATCTTGTGCCCAAAAGGAGCATGATGTAGTTTTCATAGGTGATTGATAGGTTGATGGATGAAGACATTATCTATAAACACTATAGGGGTCATGATGGATGTGTTAGGGATGATGTTCAACTAAGATTGGTAGGATTGAGTTTTTGGATACATGACCATTGGGTCAATGTATTTTAGAGGTTCCATTATGAGTGGGTGACATGATAATTTGGTGTTACCTAGGATGTGAGACCAATCCCATTAGTATGGTTGAGGACATATTGGGCTTGATTGAGGCTATGTAGTAGGTTCATATCATTAGTTACAAAGTTATTTCTAATTATATTGATAGATCAAGATTAGGTGATTGATATACCATATGTGTATGATGTAAGTGATACTAATGCCTATGTAGCCTAGTGGAGAGATCATAGATGGACACCTCTATTCCCAAGAGGTGGGATCATCATGGAGGATGTGTTATATATGGATCTTATTAAGGATGATGATGGTATGTTGTTATTGTATGTTTATATATTCTACTTATTTTGTCACTTATTTACATAGTTAGGTATCTAATACATTTTGTTGGTATGTGTAGGTTCAGGTGATGATGAGTATTGGGAGACTAATATTGAGTATTCACTCTAAGTAATGGCATGACATACCCTTGATTATGTCATGGATGATGGATTAGTGGAGAGGGCCACATATTTTTCTAGTGTCCATGCTCATTTTTTATTGAGCATCCATAGCTATTGAAATGTATAAGCTATAAACTATTGATAAATATTAGGGACATGTAGAGTTATAGAGACAGACCATGACCATACTTGATTCTCTAGGTTGGGTAGGTATCTAGATAGAGGATGACTACATATGTCTATAATTAGATCATGTAGATTATCTATTCAAGTTGGGGGTGTTATGAGAGAGAGAGAGAGAGAGAGAGAGAGAGAGAGTTGATGCAAGCCTCGATCAAGGTCTTAAAGGGATAGTGGGGTGTCTATCTCTAGTATGGATATATCAAAGAGTGAGAGTGATGGGGTTAGTCCTAGTAACCAAGTCTAAATGATTGAGTGATTTATAGTATCTGTATGTGTGTGTGTGTGTGTGTGTGTGTGTGTGTGTGTGTGTGTGTGTGTGTGTGTGTGTGTGTGTGTGTGTGTGTGTGTGTGTGTGTGTGTGTGTGTGTGTGTGTGTGTGTGTGTGTGTGTGTATTATATTCACCCAAATCCACTTACCTTAATTATTCTAATTAATATCATTAATTTATCCCCTTTATCTTAATCTTAGTAATCTATCTAGTATCCTCCCTCAATATTTCCTTATTTACTAACATCATTTTTAATTAATTCTCCTAAATCCCTATTATATTATCCTAACTCCACTTATCCATTATTTTGGAATTTTGAATTCCCATGACCCACCTACCCACCTAATAATCCTATTCCTTGTCTCTCTTACACCCATAGTCCCTAATCACCAACCTAATCCATATCTAATCCCCTACTTAATCCTAATTCATCCCTAAGAGGATTTTAGAATCATATGATTCTAGAATCCTCTCTAATTTAACCTTCCCCCTCTATAATCCTCTAAAAAGAATTTTTAATTACCTATAAATTCCTCAACCATTGATACCAATGGCCCAATATTGAATATGACCCATTAATTCTTCCCTTCATGTTTTATTTAAATGAATCCACTCCTCCATGGAAACTAACTAGAATCCTCATGTCAACTAGAAACCATTAAATTCATACAATCTCCATGCCAAATCCATAAATCCATAATCATTGATAAATCAATCATAATGTTAAAATTATAAGTCTAATGGAAATATACAGTCAACAATCCATTTTAATAACTTAAATGAAGGCTAGTTAAATCAAGGAATTGGTAAGAATGTCTTTGTCTATTCGGATTTGATTCAATAATCTTTCTTACTAGTTAGTTTGATATTTTGGGTTTAAATTTCATAGTTTAATACATTTTATCAAAACTAATAATACATTTTGGTGACCATAATGGGATGCATATCACTTTAATTTTCCAATTTTACATCGTAGAAGTGTTTTTGGTAGCTTGCAAGACTGACTAGACAAGAACAAGTGCCAGATTTTGAATAAATTTTCATGCCCAGGTGAACTATGATATTGCCAAGTAATTCATGAAATTATAGTGGTGGATTTTTCCCATAATTTATGGTCTTGTGCTAACCAATGATTTAACCACTAATAGTCTTATTTTTGTGTATCTTGTTATCTTTAAGTAATACTACTACTTTTAAAGTAATGATATATCCTTAATAATGGCAATATTTCTTTCCTAATCATAGTTTTGTAGGGGCCCTATGTCTAGTATAATATCATCCATTTTATCTATTGTTTGTTACTTTCTAACCTCTGTGTGCTCATATTCTACATTCTCATGTTGAAAATATAGGTTTTCACCCTCTATGTGTAGGAAAAATAGGATTTTTTGAGATTTTAGTGCTTCACTATTAAGTTGTAATATCATCACTCACAAATCATGGTATTGACCTAAAAGTCATGGTATTACCATTGATAGTCATGATATTGTGATTTCCCCCAAATTTACTAACAATTATTGATTGATCTCTAATTTGTAGGGTCAATTTTGTGATTCTCTATTTTGAAGGAAAATCAAGAACCATATAACCTCTTTAGGAATTTAATTTAACTACTTTAAGTGGTTTCAAAATATATTTTATAATGAAATTTTTGTAAGGGTTTTTACTTGTGCAACTTCACATATGACTATTAATAGGGAAAACATCAAAAGGAGGTCATCTTCAAATAGAATATCACATCTTTAACCCTTATATTGTCTTCTTCAATACCACCAATCTCATATCTATGGTTTCACCTTGAATGTCATGAGATTGTCCCAATAGTAGTGATATTATGGTTTGGTAATTTTTGGGATTATTTTCTCACTGGTCATTTTCTTCATCTAATAAATCTAAGTTTTAATACAAACCTGATTATAAATTATTATTTTTTTAAATTGTGTATGATTTGTCCATTTTTTTATAAAAAAACAAGTCTTGTCTTGGTGTCCTTTTATAAAACTTTGATTCATAGTTAAGACTTTTGATAAGTCATCTATGGATATTATTTGAGAATTTCAATGTCTTAAACATCAGGATTATTATTCAATTTAGTCAAAATCACAAATTTTAAAGTTTTGAACTTTTATGCAATACCACCATTCTCATAGTCATCATATCATAGCAAAACTTGTATTATTACATAAACTATCATGGTTTTGAAAAAAGAGTATAGTAAACACTATAAGTTATCCACTTTATACAAAATTTTGACTTTAAAATTTTGATATTAAACAAAATTTGTGATATCTCTATTTTTGATCATGGTATTGTAGTGGTTTAATTATGTATCGATGATATTGCATTCTTAAGCTCCATTTTTGCACTAGTTTTTGCATTCAATTTACTCTTTTTTGAGTGAATTTTTAGATTCAATTTTATTTATTTTTAAGTGATTATTATCCTTTCAAAATTCCAAAATTACCTTTGGCATAAGGGGTTCCACCCTTCAACCCCTCCTTGTACTATGACAGGGAGTGTGCCTAAGGTGTCAACCCTAGATCCCACAAGGGGATCTACCCCTTGACCCCATAAAGTGTGTTTCCCCTTTTTTTAGAAGAAAAATCATTTAGATGGTGGTTGAATCAATATTATAAAAGAAAACTTTATTTTTAATTTCACTTAAGCAATCATGAACCATTCAAATAAGCATGTACATCTAGCAAGCATAAACACTTATTCACATAAACATGTAACACAAGAACACATGACATATATGGGAAAACCTTAAGGGGAATAAAAAACATTGATTTATAAAAATTTAAAATAATAATATAATACAAACACAAATTTTAATGAATCACCAACTCCACATAGAGTACCAACCCCAACTAGATAATCACCAACTTAGGATTTATAAAGCACCAACTTGCAAGGAGGCACCAACCCCCTAGATGACTCAACACCAAATCAGCCACCTAATTTATTTTATTACCTTTATTAAAATTTATTTCTCATAAAACATATGATTATCACCTTATTCATCTCTTTTTTGTCTTTTATCCCTCTCATAATATCTTCTAGGCTTCTTCACTCAACTAGCCCTCTTCTTGATTTTATTAGGTCATATCTATTTGATTTCATACAAAAAAAACTATATAATATATTGATAATATATCCTAAAAACTCCTCTAATTATCTATAATAACTCTTTATACTCACCAATATTCTATTTTATTCATTTTCTATTTTCACACAAATAGGCCTAAAACTACCTTGTATATATACAAGCCTCTTAATTATATACATATTAGTTGTACATATACATTTTTAAAATTTAATAAAAATTTAAATATGTATTATAACACATGTCATACATGAATCAATTATTACATTAGGTCATCCTCATTTTTAAAGATCAAAACCTCTTTTAGGCCTCAAGGAGATCTAATTCAATTAGGCCTTCATTGGCACACATTACCCTTTGATCTCCTTGGAAAATTTTCATAATCCAAACATGTAATTAACACTTAATATTAAAATAAAATATATATTTAATAATGTAATATTAGGTACATGACACTTTTAATCTCCAAAAACCACTTGAAGCATACCTTTAGTAATGTTCACAATTAGACCTGTGAAAACCTAGAAAGTCTATCTTGAACTACTAAAGATAAAATACCAATTAGATTAAAAAAATGGAAAAAAATAACACAATAAGAAAAATTACCTTAGTTTCAACACAAAATTCATTATATAATTCAATCTAGGGTATACAGCCTCTAACTCTTTTCTACAAAATGCTCACTCTAAACTACTAACTAGCCTCTAAACAAAGTCATGGAAACTTGAACTTATAAAACCTAAAAGAACACAATAAAAGATTTATATTTTATGAAAATTATAAAAAAACATAATTATAAAAACCTAAAATAAAAATATTATAATATTTAATGGAAATTATTGGTCTTGCAGATAAATTTGTTGACCTTCTCTCTCATAGACCTCACTTAGTCTGTCAAGCCATTTTACCTTCAATACTTTCACTACTTTTGATGAATACCAATCCTTATACAAAGAATTTATAGGACATAAAATTCCAAAATAAAAACACTATGTACATTATATGATTTAACTCAAGGAATAGAGTCTCAAACTCATCACTACAACTTACTTACCTAGAATTGGTAATTTACCTTAAAGCATAGTCATGGTGACAATGACCTTCAATCACCTATATGACCATTTAAAAAGAATCATGATGAATTTATATGATATAATGATATATTTATACCATTATTAGAAATAAATATAACACTTTCAAATGGAAATATTGGTATTACAAACTGATCTCATGACCTCACTATACATGAACCTTACTGAGCTAGACAAGTCAACTTATGAGCAACTTTATTATATATAAAATTATCTATAAAAATTATATGCAACATTAAAATTTATTAAAATTATTTAAAAATTTATGCATGCACTTTTCTACATCCCTATTTCATGATAACACATCCTTAATCATCATCTCACTTATGCCTAGGTTTCATATTGTTTGCACTATTAGGCCTATTAGTGATAAGTTAGTTTGGATGACTGATTTAACACACCTAATGGATATAAAATACCTATAAACCACCATGTACATAAAATATAAGTCTTAAAATTCTCCATCTAATGATTTTCATACTTTGACTTGGTCAACTCTGACTATTACAAAAAATCTATGAGAAATAAATCCTATTTTATAGGATCTACTCACTCACCTAAGGACTCAATCACACTTTGAGATGCCTAAGAGTGTTTAATACAACATATTATTACTAAAATGTTCATATCAATCCATTATAATAACTTTAGAATAATTTATTTCATATCAACTCACTATTAGGGTTCTTTGAGGGTTTAAACCATATTTCATTGTTAGCAATCATTCATAAATCTTAGAACCTCATTCCAAAAATTATTTTTTAAAAATTTGAGATATGACCCTTTCCTAGCTACCAATAATATCTTACATCCTCATGCATATGTTTCACATGATAAACAACACTTGAAAAACCTTCTTGCATACACAACTCTTCATCCTCTATACTTGAGAGACCTTAAAACATTTTTCAAGCCTAAATCTTCAAAAATTAACCTCAATCTTGGCCAACACACCTAAAAATATATATCACATCACTAATAATTCTCACATTCACATTCTTATCTTGTATTCTGAATCAAATACCTTATTTGGCCATGATTTCTTTCTTTGCTCTTTAGACCTTAACTTGTAAACCAGATTAGATTTTAAAAAAGACCTTATAACCATTATCCAAGATTTCAACACCTCATATATATGCCATAAAACCTATTACCATTATCAACCACTACCATACATCCTTCATAGGCCTTAAAAATATATCATGATGCCTTATTAGGCTAGGCAATGTCTATGAGTGGTATAGGTGTAGACTTGGGCTATAGTACTGACCGCTATAAGCTTACCTTGAAACTCTCCTAAGTGTTCCAATGCATAATATTCATGTCTAATAAACCTCATACAAACACTCATTCATGTGTGTACTCATCTCACCAAGCCATCATACCCAATATTTTCACAAGGTCTATTCATGTTATGACTAGTGTCATGATAAGGCTTATTAAGTACCTAAAACTTGACAACTGACCTTAAAACACTCTATGATGCTTTTATACATTGCTCACATGCCTTACATGATCATAAAATAATTTATTACCTCTACACATACCTCTTCATTATCATCATGCACATTCTCATGTTATGACTATGATTGTTATGACTAGGCTTTTAAACACATCTTGTACTCAAGGAATAGTACTCAAAGCATGCTTACCTCAATGATGTTATCAAATAAGAACATTCATCTGATAGAATTTTGACATCATTAAAATAACCTTGATAATAAATAATAGAATAATCATTATGTTTCTTTCAAATTATCTCATGTCAAATGGCTTCTTTATGTCACATGGATTCTCTGTCACATCAAGCACAAAAGCTCATACCTCAAAGACCACTCAACATGCATCTTCACTAGATGAATTTCTACATCATGAAATCAACCTTGACATCAATGACAACACTTATCAACAAACTCCTTTATCATTGATTTAATAACATTCTTCAATGTGATCACTATCATCTCCCTTATTGATATTTCTCCCCCTTTGACATTAATGACAAAGGTCTTCCAAAAAATTCCATCTAGAATCACACCTTATTTGTAACAAAAGTTTAAAACATATAATATGAAGCATTATAGCAACATTATCCCACTAACTCCATGCATACTTCCTTCAAATAAACTTAGATTACAAGACCACTTCTCAACATAGATCATGCTCATTCAACAATTTGAATAGCCCCCCTCAAACCAATAATCTACCATGATTATTCTAATTGAATAATTTCTCCATGAATCCTAGTCAACTTGAGCATGTATACTAATCATTATCATCTTAGATTCTAGTATGTTCTATCATTAAACACAACATAAACTAATGAGATTCCTAGATCTGCTCTCATAGGACTGAATATCCCTTAGGATCTTGTTAGGCTTGATTGACATCTTAGGCTTGATCTCTCCAACATCTATGTGATAAACAATCTAAGATGACAATGAACATTCCTATCTTGAATTCACATCTAAAGTATGTTCTATCATATCAAATAGTCAACTTCAGCTTCTAGACTTATCATGACTCAAATTTATTATCTTTAGTTTACACACATTCATTTGCCTTCTCTCTTTCACTCAAGGGGATTCAAACATTTTATTTTTCTTAATGCCTTATTAGGATATAATCTTGTAATGTGTCCCACATTATGATATTTAAAAAAAAAACTTATAAAAATATTTTGACTAATGATTTTTTTCATAATCCCATGTATATTCATTTTTAGAGAGTCTTCTACACTCTCTTTCTCTATGCCCAAACTGATTACATGTATAATAATAACCATTTAATGAATTAACATACCTCATAGAATTAGGTTATCTAATTGATATTTTCATGTTGATCTTCTCATCTTCATTATATTTCTCCTTGACTTGAGATGCCTCCTTTCGGTCTTCTTTAAAACCAAGACCTATCTTATCACTTTCAAACTTATGACTACTCAATATGTCATCTAGAAACTAAGTGTTATATTAAAACTTCACAAAGGTCTTCAACTTGATAGATGTTTGATCCAACTTTAATTTCAAGGATTCAATCTCAAATCCATAAATGGTGCATTATTCCTCTTTATGTTCTAATATAGAAGTGACTATTTTCATATGTGCTTCCATCTCATTAATGATCTCTTCATACTCCTTCGATGTGTTTCTTAGTCTTTCCTAAAACAAACCAATCTACTCTTCATAGTACTTAAATAGTGATTTTATCTTGTGATTGTTCCTTCTTTGGAACTTAAATTATTCTATATCATTCAACAATTCTACCGCAATGTTCACCTCGTCTTCTTCTTCATCTGATTCTTTGTCAACCATAAGGCCTTTCCCATTTGAGTGACCCTCATTACCTATCTCTATATCAATGAATAAAGTTTAATTGTTGTCATGTTTATGTTAATTAATATCATCATCACTATCATATGTGCTTGTGTCATTTACATTAGATGAGTTATATTCTTTGGTATATAAACTTATTTTTTTCTTAAATAACCCTTTCTTACCTTCATAATTTCTAGAAATTTTCTTATTCTTATCAGTTTTATAGACATTCTTATCATCTTCATGATGTTCATCATGTTCTTCATCATTCTCAATCTTATCCTTTTTATGACACTTGGATGTAAAGTAACTAATATTACCACAATTAAAACATTTAAAGGGAAACTTACCCTTGTCCTTACCAGAGTCAAAACTTAATTTCCTTACAAACATGGCTAATATTTTACCATCATCAACATCTAAGCATTCCTCATATTTGACCTTCTTGTCTTTTGATTTTTTCTCATGTTTGAATGGTGCATCATTATTAGGAGGCCTTTATTCATTTTTTATCACCTCATAGGTAGCCAATATTTCATGAAGCCCATTCATTTAAATCTTGTCCAAATCTTACATCTCTTCTACTAAAAATACCTTACAATCAAACTTTGGAGTTAGTGATCTCAATACCTTTTGAACAACTATAGACACTTCCACTTCTTCTCATAATCCTCTAATGACATTGATAACTTCATAAACTTATAATAGGTAAGATGCAATGGTTTCATCTTCATTCATCTTTAAACTCTCAAACTACCTTTAGTAGCTCTGTAACATAGACATATTCACCTTTATGTCACCTTCATAGATATTCATCAATTTATCCCATATCACCTTGGCTGATGTGCATTGCATCACCTTCATAAATTTTACCTCTGATGGGTCACATAGAATGCAGTTTAATGCCTTGGAATTGCTTTCACTTTATTTATTGCCTACTACATTAGTTGGTAGTATAAGATTTGGAGTGTATCCATCTAAAAATAATTTCCATATGTCATGGCCCATTGACATTAGATATTTACTCATTATAATTCTCCAAAAAGCATAAATAGTTCCATTAAATAATGGATCTTTACTAGTAAAGAAACCACTTTGATTTTATTGACTATCAATCCTTGCTTCTAAGATCTCCTTTAGGCTATTAGTCCTATTTTAAAGGACCTTATCTAATAACAATTGATAGATTCAAAATGTATGATATGGGGTGGGTGAATTAGTTTTTTAAAAAAAATCTTTTTAATACTCACTCATTCAATCATGAATAATTGAAACAGGCATATATATCTACAAAGCATAAATACCTATTCACATAAGCATGAAACACAAGAACACATCACATATGTGAAAAACCATCAAGGAGAAGAAAACCCACTGATATATATATATATATATATATATATATATATATATATATATATATATATATATATATATATATATGGTCTATAGTCATATAAGACAAACACCAAATTTAGTGAAGCACCAAATCCACATGGATCACCAAACCCAACTTGCTAAGCACCGACTCATCTAGGCTTTAGCAAGTACCAACTTACAAGGAGGCACCAACATCCTAGATGAATTAGCACCAAATCAGCCACCTAATTAATTTGATCAACTTAGCAATATTTTTTCTCATATAATAGATGATGATTACCTTCTTCAACTCTTCTCTCTCTTTTATCCCTCTCAAACTATCTTCTAGTCTTCTTCACTCAATTAACCCTATTATTGGATTGATTAGGTCATGAATTTTATTGTCATACATGGATCCTCTAAAAAATATTTATCACAGATCCTTTACATTCATCTGATGGTCTACAATACCTCTTTCTACTCACTAATATTGTTACTTTATTCACTTGCTCTCTTGACACACAAATAGGCCTAAAACTACCTTGTATATATACAAGCCTCTTGTTTATATACCTCTTAGTCAGACATATACATTTTCACACATGAATCACCCTTTCAACAGGTCTTATTACACATTTCATACATTGATCAATCATTACTATTGGTCATCCACATATTAAAAGACCAAAACCTCTTTTAGGCCTTAAGGAGACATAATTCAATTAGGCCTTCATTAGCACACATTACCCTTTGATCTCCTTAAAACACTTTAAAATTACACACACAATAAGAACACTTAATATTACACTTAAATATACCTATAATAATCTCATCTTAGGTCCATGACACTTTATATCTCCAACCACCACTTGAAGCACGTTATTAGTAATGTTCACAATTAGGCCTATGCATACTTAGAAAGTATGTCTTGAACTACTAAAGATAAAACACATATTAAGTAAAAAATGGAAACAAGGGTAATAAAAAACTTCATTCGATACTTTAACTTAGGATATACAGGCTCAAACTCTTCTTTACAAAATGCTCACTTTTAACTACTAACTAGCCTCAAAACATAATCATGGAAACATAAACTTATAAAACCTAAAGGAAAATATTAAAATAATTTAAATTAATGAAAATTATCCTAAAAAATCATCATAACAACAACCAAAAAAAATATTATAAGCTCTAATTGCAATTATTGGTCTTGCATACCAATTTGTGGACCTTCTCTCTCACAGACTCACTTAGCCAGTCAAGATATTTTGGCTTCAACACTTTCAATTATTTAACTAAATACCAATACTTATAAAAATAATTTATAGGATGTAATAGTCCCAAATATAAACACCATGTACATTATATGCTTCAACTCAGGGCATAGAGTCTCAAAATCATCACTAAAACTTGTTTACCTAGAATTGCTAGTTTACCTTAAAGCACAATCATGGTGACAATGACCTTAAATCACATGTATGACCATTTATAGAGAATCCTAATGAGTTTTTATTACATTATGAGATATTTATACCATGCTTATATATAAATATAACATGGTCAAATGGAAATATTTGTCTTGTAGAATAATCTCATGACCTCACTATACATAGACCTTATTGAGCTAAACAAGCCAACGTGTGAGAAACTCTTTGATATATACAAGGATATCCAAAAATTATATCTAAAATTAAAATATATTAAAATTATTTAAAAATTTATCTTTTCACTTGGATTCATCCCTATTCTATGATAACACATCCCTAATCATCTTCTCACTTTTGTTTGGGTTTCTCATTATTTGCACCATTAGTCCTATTATTGATAGGTTGTCTTAGATGATTGGTTTATAAAATATAAGGGATATAACTTAACAAAAAAAACATGGTCATAAAATAAAAGTCTCAACCTTATCCAGCTAATGATTTTCATGCTTTGACTTGGTAAATTTTGAATGTTATAATAAACTTTTGAGAAATAAAACTTTTCCTATAGGGTCCACTCACTCACCTAAGGACTCAATCACACCTAGAGATGCTTTGGAGAGTTTAATAAAACCTCAAATTACTAAAATATCCATATAAATCCATTATAAGAACTTTGTAACAACTTATTTCATATCATGTCACTATTAGGGTTCTTTGAGGGCTTCAACCATCTTCTACTATTAGTAATCATTCATAAATCTTATCCCCTAATTCCATAAACTAATGCCTTGATATTCAAGATAGTACCCTTCCCAATATACCATTAATATATTATTTCCTCATGTATATGTTTTGCATGCCAATGAACGCTTTAAAAACCTTCATGGGTAGATAATTCTTCATCCTATGCACTCAAGAGACCTTAAAACACTTTTTCAAGCCTAAACCTTTAAAATTTGACCTCAAACTTGGTCAAAAAACTTTATCTAATATATCACACCATTGGAAATTATCACATGCTCATTATTATCTTGAAATCTAAATCTCATACCTCATTTGTCCACCATCTCTCTCTTTACTCTCTATACCTTGAACTGTAAACCACATTAGTCCTTGAAACTAACCTTATAACCACTATCAAAACTCTCAACACCTCATATACAAGACATAAAACCTATTAAATTTATTATTAATCTATATACATCCTTAGTAGGCCTTGACAATAGATAATGATGCCTTATTAGGCCAGGCAGTATCTAAGAGTGGTCAGGTGTAGACTTGGACTATAGATCTTACCCCTATAGACTTATATTGAAATTATCCTAAGTTATCTAATACATAATATTCATGTTAAATAAAACTCATAAAACTACTCATGTTTGTGTTTACTCATATCACCAAGCCATCATACTCAATCTCTTCACAAGGTCTCTTCATGTTATGACTAGTGCCTTGACAAGGCTTATTAAGAGCTTGAAACTTGAAAACTAACATTGAAACACTAATTTGTTATTATACACATTTATCACATGCCTTAAATGCTCCTCAAATAATTTCATACCTCTATACATACCTCTTCATTCTCATCATGCACATGCTCATGATATGACTATCTTTATTATGACTATGCTTCTCAAGACATCTTGTACTCAAGGATTAGTACTCAAAACATGATTACCATAATTATGATATCAAACAAGAGCATTCATGATATAAAATTGTCACACCACTACAACAACAAAAATAATAATCATTAGGTTGCATATAAATTATGTTTTTCACATGACTTCCTTGTGTAACGTGGCTTCCTTATCACACCAAACACATAAGCTTATACCTCAAATACCACTCACCATTCATATTCACTAGATTCATCTTGACTTGAATGACTTCAACCTTGAAATCTATGTATCTATGATATTTTATTATGAAGTTACATTTTTGAATTATTTTTTACATTCAATTTTATCTTTTTAAGTACATTTTTAGTGATTTTTGAGTCATTTTAAGCCTCTCGTAAGGCCAAAATTAAATTTAGATTCAAGGGCTGTACCCATTTTCCCAAAAATGTAGCATGATAGGGATTTAATTTGATGAACTACCCCCAAACCCCATAAGGGGCTCTACCCCTTGACCACATAAGGTGCATTATCCCTTAACCCCACAAGGGGCATTACCCCTTGACCCCACTAGGGGATACCACTCCTAGACCCACAGTCATGCCCCCCATCACCTAAATAGGTTATAGAGATAAATCATAATTTTTTAGTGGTTTTCATTAAGGCATATTATATGAACATTTTTTCTTGTTGGGGTGAATCTAGTAGCCATTTTATCCTTGTCTAAGATCTTATCTTGTAGGTGATTTTTGGGTCTAACATCTTGTCGTATAGATTACCCCTCAAGATTGTCAATAAAAACTATTAATTTCTTATCTTGAAGGTTTCCCTTTTATGAGTGCTAATCAAATACTAATCATTTTATTTCATTCCTCTTGTCAAAGACATTTTGGCATATTAAAACTCATTTTTATCTAAAATTGTTTTAATCAATTTGTCTAGATCATATTGTATAAATTCTTGTGTATATATATTTATATTCTTGTACATATTTCACATATAAATAATCGATTAATTAATATATTTTTGGTCTACCTATCTATCACCTGAGGGCTATAATGGTGTATTCTCTCCTAGTTTCATCCTTGTGGTGATTCTTAGAGGATCAAAAACCACTAATAAACTTGTAAGCAACCTAGATAGCACCCTTATTGAAGGATGACTTATTTTGATCTAAAAACTCTTTCACACCTAGACTAACATTGGAATGATCTGAGGTGTTAGACACCTGAACTGATATTAGACCTCTATTTTTGATAAGGCTAGCTCCTATAATGTATCACTTTGCTCACTACTACTAAAACCTAGTGTATATTTTGGGGGGAAAGGGGGGAAGAAGGAAACTAAAATAGAAATATATTCTACTGTTGGTGATACACTTATATTTTTAGTTCATCCACTCTATTTGAGATCCTAAAAATTGATAAGATAAGCAAAGATTGAATCTAAAACTCTAAATGGCTCTTATGCATTAGTATTTCATGTAGAGGTTTTATCAATTAATCAAATCTTGAAGGAAATGATGGAATAGGCCTGATTCAAATCACTAACCAGTCACTTATATCCACTATTAGCTTAGCCAAATGGCATCAAACACTGAAACATGACCTACATAAGTTAGCTTACTAGTAACTAGGTGAGATTAGGACTTGACAAGGGAGAAATATTTACCACGTATGCAATTCAAAACAATATTACACTCCATAATATAATATGTAATCTAAAAAAAATCATCTTATTTATCTAAAAAGGTTACGTAGCTCAATTTTGCTAGAGTCTAGTCATGCTCAACAGAGGGATGGATTCAAAATATAGCTTGAAAGCCTACATATATAGCTAAATTTGGAAAGATCTATCAAATGTGGAATAGAGGAGATAAGTATGAGTATATTTGGAGTTAACTCAAGACCAAAATAATTTTATAATAATTAACAATATCTACAAGAATTATCTTCATGTTGAGAACTTTTCATGGTCATGAATTTGGTATTGAATTGAAGACCATGGCCCCATCTTTGGCTTGTCAACATTATTTGCATGAAATATATTACAAAACGTTTATGTTAACTCCATTTTAACTAATTTTAAGTTGATTTAAATCCCTCCTTTTTCATGAAAAACAAGGAGATGCATGATAATTAGTCAACTAGTCAACTAGAGTGATTTGGTTCTCAAGATAAGATAACTCCTCCTTGAGCTCCTCTTACATGAAATGGAATTTGAGACTTGAAAGTGTATGATAATATCTAATTGAATATAATATATTCATCTTGACAATCCCATATGAATCCAAACATAGCTTTTCAATGCCATTTTTTAACTTAAAATCTTGACCAATAAGGTCTACTAGGCAAATTAGGCCTAGTAGCCTATCTTCATGCATTTTATGGCTCTTGAAAATTTAGTAAAACCACAAAACCTAAAATAAATGATATTATAACTTTAAAAACTCCTCCCACCATGAGATAGGTGATTTTTATGAAGAAACTCTTGGAACTCAGTCACCATGGTTGAGTAGGTCCACTTTGCATCATTTTCCTATAGACTTTCTATTTTGAAGGAGCTGGTAGGGAAACTTCTAGGAATATATATGATAATCTAAAGACTTGAGGATGAAGGAAAATTCTAAGGATTAAATATCCATGAAATGTATTCATGTAAATTGCCTTGTACCTCAATTTTTCAATTTTTTTAAAAACTTGATTTTTACCCTGATCCATACAGTTTCATACAACAAATTGGAATTTATAGGATCATGTAAAATTGTAATATATATTTTAGTAGGTTTAAAGTTGAACCATGATGTTTTGATGGAAATAAAATTAATTTTTCTCAAAAATAGTCAGTATGAGGGTTTAGGAGGGTTTTAGAGCTAAGTCTTTTTAATGATGATTCATGAAGTAAAGACATCCAAATAAAAACATATATAAATTAATGTGTTTTACACTTACCCCCTTAACATCATTTAAACTATTGTGTTTCCATGTAAAAGATTTGAAAAGATATCATGTGAAGGAAATTTACCTATTTCCTTTTGCTTACATTCTAGACTACCTACTCTCTTAGCAATTTCTTATAAATAATATCCCATTAACCAAACTAATTTTTTCATTATTTATAGTTTCATAGGGTTACTAAAATAATTATAAGATAATTTGGCCAAACTCTTCACACAGTGAAAGATATGAGCATTTGATCAAGTGCCTTGGAAGGGTGTTTAGAACTACAAAATTCAAATTTCCTCCTGGGATTGAAACTAACTCCTCCATTGATTATAGTTACCTTAAAACATCATCATGGGTCTTTTACAATTTCATCAAATAACTATAAAAGTATCATCTTGCTTGAAAATTCAAAAAAAGCCTTTTGGCCAATAAGCCTACTTACTTGAATTAGTTTGTATGGGCATAGTTTGTATATGATTTGGAGTCTATATACTATCTCAGTTTATTATAAATATGTAATATAATCATACCATTCTTTTAAAACAATTAATTAGACTTAGAAACGTCTAGTACATTTGTATGCCTTCAAGAATACTACTTGCTCCAATGGTGCTAGTGAATGGACATGTAGGTGACTTGTAAAAAACAATGAGAACTTTCACTTATTCAATGGCATTTAAAATTATATGGAAGGTTACTCAAGTCATGATGACCATGTATACCAAATTTCAAGTCATAAATTCCATGTGTAGATGCCAGAAAGCTAAAAACATCTCTCAAAAAAGCCTCTTTTGCATGAGTATTTGTATTTTTATACTTGTTGGATATATTTTCATAGGAAATGGAATATTTCAAGATCAATTCATACTCACTTATCTCTAATTAGTCCTTTAAAACTTTTTTCAATCATTTCTCACCCTTTTTCTGGCATGTTTTGACCTCAAACAAGGTCTTTAGGCATCATACAACCAACCTTTTATACAAAATCCTATATTATCCCCTTTTGAGGTTGGAAATGTTCCTTAGTAGCTTTTATAAAGGTATTTATTATTCATTTATCATTTAATTTCATAGAACGTATAACTTGTTTCCCCCTTAGATATATGATCCTTAGCTTTTCCACCTCTAGTATATGACTATAAGAGAGGGTTTTGGCATTAGTATGGTTGTAGGTATACCTTTCCTCCTCATTGGCCCTATTCAAGGATAAAAATATATGTTTTATCTCTCTTATTTATTGATGACCACAATCTAAACCCAAAATCTTCTTGAGACTCTATACCTCCCTCTTTAAAACAATCTTTTTCTTCCTCATATGATTGTCTTTGACTTTTGATTAGGTTTGTATGAATTATGTCAATGTTTGAGGCTTACAAGCTTTGAATTTTATCTCTCTAAATATTTTACTATTAAATCCTATTTAAAATGTCATGACAGCCTCCATAATCCTATAAATAGTCTTAATTTACTAATTAGGCTTGAGTTAAAATAACATAGGCTTATAGGTGTACTTGTCGATTATATGATTGCATCACTATGTCATTGTACATTTTTGTCATCTTAACTTTACCTTTTTTAATCTATTCATCATCCATCACCACTTATTAATCTTCAAGACCAAATATTTCTTGAAAATGTATCATTGTGTTTATACCCTCCTTCATGCTAAAAATATGACTATGTTGGTATTAGAACCTTTATATGGTTATAGTGAAGGTGGATGACTATATGTATCTGAATAGTATTTCTTTATATCCTTATTATGATATCTTGATGATAATTATCACCATTTTCCACTTGTATAAAGGCATTTACAATCATGAAACCCTTCCCTAAGCCACCATGTTCTTTACCACTTGTTCCAAATCTAGGGTTGCCTTTTAGTAGGGTTGTAGGTATTGATTTGAGATGGAAAGACTATAAGTTACTTGAGAAAGTTAGTAATAGTATTCTTTGACCTTCATTTTATCCACCTCTCACCTTAATTATATATAAACCATCATGAAACCTGTAAGAAGAACCACTATTTATACCTCATGAAATATACTAGATTGAATGTTGTAACTTTAGCCTTAAAATGATTGTAGGTGGTCATTGTTAAGGTTAGAATTTGACTATAAGTTATTTGAGAAACCCCACTTTGATCCTTTAGTCTTAATTAAATTTATTGTTCCTATAATATGCTTTCTTGTAAATTAAACTTCTACATATACTATTAGCCTCCATCCTATTATCCAAATTATAGAAAAGCCTGTAGGTGGCCTTAAGAGACTATAGGTGCCCATTTCATGTAATTGGATGTCATTTAAGATTTGAGATATTTTTTATCCTCCTTGTCCATAAATTTAATGACATTATTTTGTAACACTACTATACCTACCATCATTTTTGAGACAAACTCTCTCTTATTTTATGTACTTGACTATAATAATACTAAAGTCTTTTATTTAGAAAATGACAGTCTTAGATGTATTTTGTAAGTCTTTCCAAACACATAATAACATCTCAAGAATTTTTTCAATTGTAAAAATGTCCCTCCATACATAGTAACTTAACTTGAGATTTTTAAACCTTGAAAATCTACCTTTACTAATGTTCAACTAGTTAGTTGTAGCATGTTTGACTAAAGCTGGTTGTAGGTAAGCATTTCCCTTCCTAAGCCATTCAAGGTTTTACATATGTTGAACCTTATCTACCATTATTAAAATATCAATATTATACCTTGATTTATGAATTAAAACCATGTATCTTGGCTCCATAAGCTTAAGAAAGTCAAGGAACTTGTCAAGAACCATCATATATCTTGTATAGGTCTCTTTGACTATGTACTTATAGATCTTGAAGATAAATGGCCTTGATAAGGTCATGATAGTCTCAGTGAGCTTGGTATTGGATTATGGTAACTTTAAGGTAATTTAAATCAAATACCAACTAGAATATATCCCTATCAATTTTATTACTTCTTTTCACCTTCCTCTGGAGCCTTTGACTATGCTTTTGATGGTTTATATGGGCATGACTATATTTTGATCTTAAATAAGGCATAACAACCATGACATAATACTTATATTGAGATAAGGATTTATGCATATTTATGGAAATATGTGATTTTAGGACTTGAAATTATATCTTGTAGTATATCTTTCCTCTTTTCTCTTTATGAAAACTATTAACTATTTATACTACTGTAGATTATCCTATTATTGGTTGTAACTAGTCATCTTGGAGTTCAATGACCTCTTAAAATGGCCCTAATGCCCCTTTATCTTCGATATCCATCTCATGAGATGGATTATAGGATGGAGGTGAATATAAGGATGGGGGAATGAAATTATGATGAAGAAAACATGTATGGTGGGTGGAAAAAAACATTGAATGCATTGGTAAGGCTGAGTATAATAGTATAATGGAGATGGACAAAGATGAAGGTGAATCAATGGGAGGGAGCATGACAAGACAAAAATAAATACTTCTACATAATCATGGGACAAACCTATTCTATCCATATCAATTTGGAAGACTTTGAAGGAGCACAAGAGGGTAAAATTGAAGCCTAGCACTTTGTTAAAACCTTAAAAGATGCTAAAAAACCTTAAAGAATGTTAAATTGGCCCTTTTGAGTTGTTTTTAGAGCATAGGAATTATATTGTAAGGAATATTGTAGAGATTCTAATAATTTTACTTAAATAACACAAAAAACATGAAAGAGACCTTACAAACACAAACTCAAAAACATTTGAGGTTGCTTTCTCCCTCCGTAACTGAACAATTCTCTTTTGAAGATCATACACTACAAAATTGAACTCCTATTGTAAAATATATTTTTTTTGACACTCACACATGTGAAAAGGACATAGATAATTTCATGTGAAATTAGGTTAGGTTCTTGAGAATCTCCACAAATTATAATTTTCTTGAAATTATGCCCTAGTGAGGAGAAATTTAAGAAAATAATTTGCCTTCATAGATGTAAAACTACAAAAATTAACCTAAATTAAAATTTATTATTTATGAGGGTGGAGAGAAAAATTATATAACCAATTATCCCATTAGTAATCCATGAGTCTACTTTCATTTCCCAAAAAATTATACCTATACCTATACTCTCTAATTTGTATCAGTAGTAAACCTGAAGGCAGGTCTCCTTGTGCAAAATTGCTAATTACCTATATTAGAATATTTTATGGACTATCTTGCATCTTAAAGACATGAAATTATTCATGAAACTATGTCATACCATATTATCCCTATTCCTAAACTCATATGTATGCAATTCCATATATTTCCATACTTTGCCTTTGAAAATGAATGGAAAAAATCCTTTTCTTCACCGTTTATTGAAAATTAAGCCTTCCACCACTATTTTAATGCATGAAGGAGGAAAAACATGAGTTAATTGAATGATAAAAAAATATTTTACTTTTTCCACGCTTTAGAAGGCTAATTTTGGCATGTGGGATCTCAAAATAAGCCTTTTTGGATTAAAAATGCATCAAAACACCTTGTTACAATATGAAACTTTGGAATTAGGATATAGTCATAAATTTGAATATATTTGAAGAAATTTTAGGATAATTTAATGAATTTTTTACTTCCATTTAAACCTTTAAAGACAAAATTTATATTTTAAGCTAAGATACACCTATTTGACTAGTTTACAGAGGCTTTTGATAGGGTACTAAAATGTTTCAGATTATAAGGGTTGGTATTTAGCCTTGATAGGCAAAATTACCAATTTTTATGGTGACTCACAACTATTGACCAGCTTACTAGTCAAAATAGCTCACTAGATTTCATGTGAAAGTGGCAAACTATAGCATAACAACTTTGACTTGATGACTCTCTTCATTGGCAAGTAGACTCTTTTTGATTTTGTAACACCTTTTTTGACTATGACACAACAAGACTAAAGGGAAATAAAAACTAAACTAGAAAACAAGAACTATCTAAGGAAAATAGGAAAACACAATAAAAGGGAAGCAGATTGCTACTTGTGCTACTCACTTATCAAAATAAAGCAAACCTATAGAAACTAACCTAAAGTGATAAGCTTCCCTCGAGGGTCAAATGGGAAGATATTTTTTGCACCATGTAACTTTGAAAAATGATCTCTTCCTTTTGATGGAATCTTATTGTAGATAGGGGAACTTATATATTCATGTCTTTTAGATGATCTAGTTGGGCCTTCTACCTCCATTCTCAGGTACATGAATTAAAGATATGGATCCAAGACCCAATCAAACTTCTCCCAAATTCATTTACTTTACAAGAACATATTTAATTTCTATTCATTTATGAACTATTTATCATGATCATGTAGACCATCTTGATGTATCTCTTTTGGCATATTTGTAACACTAGCCTCTAAGAGAGAAGGATATGATCTTATGTATTCTTGAGGCCATTTGATTTCATTCTCATCTTCCAAAAGTAGACAGACATCTGAATATGATGATAGAGTTTGATAACCATGCTTTAGATGATCAAACATGTAATCTCTTATTAAAATATCATCGTCTTTCTTGATGATAACACTTCTCTCATCCTACAATGAACCACACTCAAGTAAAGAATAAATTGAATGAAAGATGTTAAAAAAATATAAATATTTGTTCTCATAAAGCTAAAGTATAATAATAATTTCTTAATTATGATCTTAAGGTTGTAAATCATCTTTTAGTATCTCAAATTGATCAATCAAAATTGCTTCATCTTTAGCATCAAGTTGTTGGGTTGGCATGCTCTCAAAATCTTCTTGTTCTTCATCTTCTTTTCTTGATTGGTTTTTGTATTCTATCACTTTTGCAATCTCTTGATCTTCATGATGGAAGGCAGCTATTGTATGATCAATGAGCTCATGTAAAAAACCTTCAACTTATACAATTGGAGTGTTTTCCTCTTGAATTTCATCATTTATTCGCAGCTAATCTTTTATCTTAGCAACAACTTCTTTGACTTCATCCTTTTGTATAGCTTATGAGATTGGATCAATTCCTTCCTTAACATTGAGTGTGCCAATGATTATTTACTCCTTATGATAATACAATATTATTTCTTCTTCATATGCCTTAGTTACAATTTATTCTTTCACCTCATCACATAAGAGAGGCTCTTACTCCAAGAGTGACATGGTATACCCCTAAAATTATTAAATAATATGATAAAGGTCCAAAGATGTTACCATAGGTACCTAATTTTTCTCATGGAGATACTCCTTTTAGATCACCTTCACCTCTTATCTATGATTCACTACTTTTTTAATGTATTTCCATGAAGTAAATGCTTTGGGCTTTTGAGGATAAATGAGTGGAGGGTGAGTGACTTCCTGTTTGCTCTTGACTTCAATATCTTAGCTTATGATTAAATGTTCTTTTTTCTACATGGACTATTGTACCTAATTCCAAGTTATGAACTAGGGTTTAGAAACTTCTTGAATTATATTTTTTGTAGCCATGGGTGTGAAAGAAGGAATTTTCTATTTTGTTGCCTTTGTAGCTACCATTGAATACTAAAGGTGCTTATTTTCAAGCTCAATTTGCTTGGTTATATTAGCATCAAAATCATGGACCAACGGATTAGAGATGTAATCATATAAAATTAAAGATGTAGGTTCATGAATGATCTATTGTTTAACCTAAAAATTAGACTCCTAAAAAGACACATCTTTATCATTTTGAGGCCTCTCTTGTATAGACTTCAAAGTAGGAAATCTAGGAAAGTTTTGGATTGACGCTTGAGGGATATAATAAAAATTACTTTGTTGATCATGAAGGGAAAAGGGAGTCTCTATGGGAAAATACTATTAAAAATTATGACCCTAGGGTTTCTCATTAATCACCAGTCTCTCTTAAATGCTTATAATGAGAAAACCTATGTCTAGAATATCTCTAAACATTGAGTGACCTTGCCTTATGAAATTTACACATACCTTTTTAACCTATTAAAAATTAACTTTCATGTTCTAAATTTGATTCTTGGATATCTCTTGTCCATAAATCTTTTGGGTATCTATGCTTACAATCTATTTCTCATAGACAAATGGGGTTTGTTTGAAGCTTATGATGGACTATTTTGGGACTTGATTGGGTTGATCAAGAAAATAACAAGATTCATGAAAGTTTTTTTAAGAATGGTATGAGATTCCATACTACTGATAAAGCTCTATATATTCATCACACAGATAATATGGATCATTATAGGATTGATATGGGTCACAAGTATCATAATAGAAATGTTGATAACAAGAAGAATGATAAAATTCTTCTCTTTAGTCTTCCATAGCCTAGAAAGTCATGAAGATAACTAAAATTATAAACAAAATATACCTTTTATCTCTAACTTAAGGACCATAGGAATACTATAAATTAGTTATAAAGATGAATATTCTACAAACTTATAATATAATGGATGATTTTAGGTCCCATGAGTCATGCCATAACCATTAGCAACCCACATGCCACGCTACTTGAATGCTGACATTTTTTGCTCTAAAACTTCTTCACACCTAGACTAACATCAAAATGATCTAAGGTGTGGGACACCTGAACTCAAATTAGACCTCTAGTTTTGATGAGGCAAGCTCTTCTAATGTATCACTTTGCTCACTACTACTAGAACCTAGTGTATATTTTGGGGAGAAAATGGGGAAGAAGGAAAGTGAAATGGAAATATATTATACTATTGGTAATACACCTATATTATTGGTTCAAACATTCTATTTGATCTCTTAAAACACTAATAAGACAAGCAAAGATTGAATCTACAACTCCAAATAGATCCTATGCATCAGTATTTCATGTTGATATTTTATTAGTTGGTCAAAGCCTAGGGGAAATGATGGAATAAGACTAATTAAAGGCACTAACCAATAACTTATATCCATTGTTAGCTCATCCAAATGACATCAAACACTGAAACATGACCTATATAAGTTAGCTTATTAATAACTAGGTGAGATCAGGACTTGACAAGGGAGAAAGCTCAAACACATGTAAATCAAACAAATATTACACTCTATACTAGAATATGGAATTTTAAAATAGTTATTTTATTTATTTGAAAAGGTTACAAAGCTCAAATCTTGGTAGAGTCTAGTCATGCCCTAGAGAGGGATGGATTTAAAAAATGACTTGAAAGCCTATATATATAGCCAAATTTAGAAATCTCTAGCCAATTTAGCATAGAGGAGAAAAGGATTAGTCTATTTGGATTTAAATTAGGACCAAAATACTTTTAAAATAATTAATAATATCTCCAAGAATTCTTTTCATGTTAATAACTTTGCATCATCTTCACTTGGCATTGAATTAAAGGTGGTGGGCCTGTCTTTGGCTTTTCAATCTTATTTACATGAAATATATGCCAAACCTTATATTTTAACTCCTAAAACACTAATAAGAAAATCAAAGATTGAATCTACAACTCCAAATGGATCATATGCATCAATATTTCATGTAGATATTTTATTAGTTGATCAAAACCTAGGGGAAATGATGGAATAAGCCTAATTGAAGGCACTAACCAATAACTTATATCCATTGCTAGCTCATCCAAATGACATCAAACACTGAAACATGACCTATATAAGTTAGCTTATTAATAACTAGGTGAGACCAGGACTTGACAAGGGAGAAAGCTCAAACACATATGTAAATCAAACACATATTACACTCTATACTAGAATATGGAATTTTAAAATAATCATTTTATTTATTTGAAAAGGTTACAAAGCTCAATCTTGGTAGAGTCTAGTCATGCCCAAGAGAGGGATGGATTTAAAAAATGGCTTGAAAGCCTATATATATAGCCAAAGTTGGAAATATCTAGCCAATTTAGAATAGAGGAGAAAAGGATTAGTCTATTTGGATTTAAATTAGGACCAAAATACTTTTAAAATAATTAATAATATCTCCAAGAATTGTTTTCATGTTGAGAACTTTGCATCATCTTCACTCGCCATTGAATTAAAGGTGGTGGGCCCATCATTGGCTTGTCAATCTTATTTACATGAAATATATGCTAAACCTTATATTTTAACTCTATTTAAATTGATTTTATGTTGATTTAAATCCCTCCTATTGTATTAAAAACAATGGGATGCATGATAATTAGTCAACTAGTTAGCTATGGTGATCTGGTTCTCAAGACAAGCTAACTCTTACTTGATTTCCTATTTCATGAAATGGCATTTGAGACTTGAAAGTGTATGATAAAATATACTTGAATGATATTTATGCAATTTAAAAATCCCATATGAACTCAAACATAACTTTTCAATGACATTTTTCAACTCAAAAGCTTTACCAATTAGGCCTAGTAGCCTATCTTCATGCATTTGATAGCTCTCAAAACCTACATAAAACCATGAAACCTAAAAAATAAATTATTAAACCTATAACAACTCCTCCCACCATGAGATAGGTGATTTTAATAAATTAACTCTTGTAACTTAGTCACCATGGTTGACTATGTCAACTTTGTTTCATTTTCATATAGATTGGTTGTTTTGAAGGAGCTAGTAGGGGAACTTCTAGGCATATCTATTACGATATAACTATTTGAGGATGAAGGACAAGTATTATGATTCAATCTACATGAACTGGATTCATGAAAACTACCTTGTACATCATTTTTCACGCATTTTCCTCTAAAATATCTGATTTTTGCATTAATTTATACAATTCTATACAACAAATTGGCATTTATGGGATCATCTCTAAGTTTATGTTTGAATAGATTTTAGGGTGATCTATGAGGTTTTGATGGCAATAAAATAAATGTTTCTTAAAACTAGTCACTATGAGGATTTGGGAGGGTTTTAGAGTTGAATCTTATAATGATGATTCATGAAGCACAAACCTCAAATTCTAAACTTATTTCCATGAATGTGTATTAAACTAACCCCCTTGATATCTATGAAAATTTTTGATTTGCATGCAAAATATATGAAAATATATCACGTGAAGGAAATTTTCCTATAGGGTTTTACTTGTATTCTAGATTTCCTACGCTCTTAGAAATTATTCATAAATGAAATCCCCTCAACCAAACTCAGTTGTTCAAGAGTTTTTGGCCAAACTCTTCATGTGGTTAATAATATGAGAATCTGATTAGGTGGCTTAGAAGGGTGTTAGGAACTATAGAATTTAAATTTCCTCCTTGGAATAAAATTGGCTCTTCCATTGATTTTACCTACCTAAAAAAATCATCATGGGGCTTTTACCATGTCATAAAATCACTCTTAAAGTGTTATGTTTCTTGAAAAGTCAAAAAATGCCTTTTGGCCAATAGGCCTACTTACTTAATGTAACCTATATAGGCATGGTTTTCATATGATTTGAATTTTGGACACTCTCTTAAGGTATTATAAATATTTAATAATGTCATCCCATGTTTTTCAAACACTAAATTGGACTTATAAATCTTTGGTACACCTGTATGCCTTTAAGAACACGTCATGTTCCAATGGTGCTAGTGAATGGACATGTAGGGGACTTTGTTAAAAAATTGAGCACTTACACTTGATAAATGGCCTTTAAAATGATCTTTAATTTTTCTCAAGTCATGATGACAATGTGTACCTAATTTAAAGTCACAATTCCACCTGTAGATGCAATAAAGCTCAAAAATCTCTCAAAAAAACCTCTTTTACATGACTCAGTGTATGATTGTCTATATTTTTATGTTTTTTGGAGATTATTTCATAGGAAATGAAAGATTTAAAGATAAATTTAATATTAAATAAGATATAATTAGTCCTCCAAAACTATTTTCAATCATTTCCCACCCTTCTTCTATCATGTTTTAACCTCAAACAAGGTCTTTAAGCCTCATACTAGCAACTTTCCATACATAGGCCTGTACTATCTCCTTTTGAGGTTGTAAATACTCCTTAGTAGCTTTGATGAAGGTCTTTATTATTAATTTTTCATTTAATTTCATATAATATCTAACTTGTTTCCCCCTTGGATAGATTATCCTTAGCTTTTCCACCTCAAGTATATGACTGTATGAGAGGGGTTTGGCATTAGTATGGCTATAAGTATACCTTTCATCTTCATTAGACCTATTCAAGACTTAAAACATATTTTTTATCTCTCCTATTTATTTATTGCAACCCTATAAACCCAAAACATTCTTGAGACACTATACCTCCCTCTTGAAAATAAGCCTTCTCTTCCTCATATGACTATTTTTGAATTTTGAGTAGGCTTTTATAGACTATGTCAATGCTTGAGGCTTAAAATATTTTAATTTTATCTCTCTCACTATTTTAACATTAAATACTATTGATTAATTGCATTTGGAAAGTCATGACAACCTCCACAAGCCTATAAAGGGTCTTAATCTACAAATTAAGCTTGAGTTAAAATAACATAGGCCTATAGGTGTACTTGTTGATTGTATGATTACATGCCTATGCCATTGTAATTTTTTGGTCCTCTTCACTTTACTTTTTTTAAAATAATGTTCATCCATTAACTCTTAGTAATACTCAATATTGAGTGATGCTTAAACAGGTATGACTATGTTTCTATCCTCCTTCATGCTAAGAACATGGTTGTGTTGGTGTTAGAACCTTTATATGGTTGTAGTGAAGGTGGATGACTATATGTATCTAAATAGTCTTTCTTTAGAGTCTTATTACAATCTCTTCATGATCATAAAAAATATTTTTCACATGTAAGAAGGTATTTAGGATCATTAAACCCTTCCCCTAAGACATTTTTTTTCTACCACTTGTTCTAAAACTAGGTCCACCCTTCGATAGGGCTATAAGTGTTGATTTGAGATGGAAATACTAGAGGTTATTTGAGAAAGTCAGTACTAGTATGCTTTTACCTACATGTTTCCACCTATCACCTTAATTATATCCAAACATCATAAACCCTTCAAGAAGAACCACTATCTATACCTCATGAAACATACTCGCTTGAAGGTTGCAACTTTAGCCATAAGATGACTATGGATGGTCATTGTTAAGGTTGGAATCTGACTATAGGCTATTCAAGAAACCCTAATTTTATAATTTAGGCCTTACTTAAGTGTATTTATCTTATAGTATTCATTATTATACATGAATCTTCTCCATACACTATTATCCTCCATCCTATTAGCCAAATTATAGATAAGCCTGTAGGTGCCCTTAAGAGAGTGTAGGTGCCCATTTCATGGAATTCGATGTCATTTAGGATTTGAGACCTTTTAACTTATCCTTGTACATCAATTGAATTCCCTTTTGAAAACTACTGCACCTACCATCATTTTTTAGACAAACTTTCTCTTCTTTTATGTACTTGACTATAATAATACTAAAGTCCTTTGTACTAACAATGACAATATTAGAGGTATTTTGGAAGTCTTTACAAACAATTAACAATATCTCAAGAGTTTTTTCATTTGTCAAAAAGGTCTTTCCATACACAATAACTAAACTTGATGGTTTCAATCCTTTGAAACCTACCTTTACTAATGTTCACCTAGTTGGTTCTAGCATGTTTGACTGAAGTTGGATATGGATAAGCATTTCCCCTTCCTAAGCCATTCAAGGCTTTACATATTTTGAAGCTTATATACCCTCATTAAAATATCAACCTCATACCTTGATTTATGCATGAAAACCATGTATCTTACCTCCATAATCTTAAGAGAGTCAAGGAACTTTCTAAGAACCATCATATGTCTATTATTGGTCTCTTTGACTATGTACTTATACATCTTAAAGATAAATGGCCTTGATAAGGTCATGATAGTCTTAGTGATCTTGGTATTGATCTATGCTAACTTGAAGGGAATTTGAGTCAAATACAAACTAGTAGATATCCTTATCACTTTTCTTATTTCTTTTCACCTTCCTTTGGATCCTTTGATTGTGGTTATGATGGTTTGTATGGACATGACTATATTTTGATCTTAAATAAGGCATCACTACCATGACCTAATCCTTATCTTGAGAAAAGGCTTGATGCATCTTAATGGAAATATGTGATATGAGGCCTTGAAATTACATCCTTTAATTTATATTTCCTCTTTTCTCTTTATGAATTTTTTTGACTCTTTACACTATTATAGATGATTCTTTTCATGGATATAGTTGGTCATCTTAGAGTTTAATGACCTCTTCAAATGGCCCTGATGCATCTTTATTTTACCCAGCCCTTTCATGAGATGTATGGGAGTATGGAGGTGATTAGAAGGATGTGGGATTGAAATGATGATTAATAAAACATGTATGGAGGGTGTAAAAATAAATTGAACATAGTGGTAAGGCTGAGTATAATAGTATAATAGAGATGGAATAAGATGAAAGTGAACCAATGAGATGGGAGTATTCCAAGACCAAACTAAAAATTATTATACAAGTGTAGCCCAAAAATATTCAAACAATATAAATTTGGAAGAATTTGAAGGATCACAAGATGGTAAAATTTAAACCTAACACTTTGTTAAAACCTTAAAAGATGATAGAAAACCTTAAACAATGTAGAACTAGCCCTTTTGAGATGCTTTGAGAGCATAAGAATGGTATTATTTATATGAATATTTGAGATTTTCTCATAATTTTAATTGAATAACACAAAAAACATGAAGGAGACCCTATAAACACAAATTTATGAAAATTTGAGTCTACTCTCTCCCTCCATAACTGTATAATTCTTTTTTGAAGCTCATATACTGCATAATTGAACTCTTATAAAATATCCTTTATTTGACACTAACACATGTGAAAATTAATTGAATAATGTCATGTAAAGTTAATTTAGGTTACTTATATGCTTCATGAACTAGATTTTTCTTAAAATCATGCCCTAGTGAGGAGAAATTTAAGAAAACTAGTTGCCTTCACAGATGCAAAATTTAAAAAAGTAGCCTTTCTTCAAATTTATGGTTCATGAGGTTGGAGATTATAATTCCAAAACAACTTTCTCCATCAATAATCCCTATGAGCCTAATTTATTTTCCCAAAATTTTAGACTTGTACTTATATCCTCTAATATGTACTAGTAACAAACCTAAAGGCAGGTCTCTTTGTGAAAAATTGCCAATTGCCTATAATTGACCATTTTAAGACCTATCTTTCATATTCAAGCCGTGAAATTATTCATAGACCTATATCATACCATATTATCCCTATTACTAATCTTACATGTATGTAATTTTGTATAATTTTGTACTTTACCTTTGAAAATGAATGGAAAAGGCTTTTATTGGCCTTTTATTACAAATTAAGCCTTCCACCACCAAGTTATTGCATGAAGGAGAAAAAACATGGATATATTTCATGATAAAACAAATTTTGACATTTTCCACACTTTTGAGGCTGATTTTGGCATGTGGGTTCCCAAAATAGGCCTTTTTGGCTTAAAAATGCATCAAAACACCTTTTTACATTATGAAACTTTGGACTTAGGCTAAATTAATATATTTTAATATATCTAAAGGAATTTTAGGATAATTTAATGACTTTTTGACTTCCATTTAAACCTTTAAAGACTAAAAATTATTCTTTTAGGCTAAAATACACTTGTTTGACTATTTTGTAGAGGCTTTTGATAGGGTACTAGAAAGTTTTAGATTATAGGGGTTGTTATTTGTATTTGATAGGCCAAATTACAATAAAAACTCTCTCATTTTTATTTTATAGGCGTAACATGACATGTAATTTACACCCACTCACCTGACATAGTCTTAGAGGGATAGTGACAATGGATTTCACCAGCATGCACTAATCCATACTCCATGTTCTGATGGAGTATAAATATTAGTGACAAATATAATTTTACTAAGTGGTTGAACCCATATAAGTCATCCATAAAGGAGAAGAGTTAATTACTTAAACTAGGCATTAGACAACACCCAACATGGAGTTAGGCCCCATTGTACCTATCATGTATTAGGGATGCCCCTAGAGAAATCATTTAGCCTAGCATAGGACCATCAACAATAACATTAGACTTGTTTCTAGAGCCAATATGAGCTCCTAAGTGACTATCATGTGTAGATAGGGTTGACAGGGTTCAACATATTATGTAGTGCATCATCATCCTATATCCTCACCCATGAAGATGTTAGATGGTGTAGTTATTGGGTTATACACCCTTAAATTTACTAATCATAGGTTTTTGGTATGCTTGATTTGGTAAGTGTCATGCTATACTAATTTTTTTTGTGCACTATGTCAACCTTATACCCAAACCTATACACATATATCTAGGTTTTTTTTTATGTATCATCTTTTACATCATTAACTCATCACATCCTTATTATTATCCTCTTCTATATATTATCTTTTTACATCCTTTTACTTGTCTCATCATATCTTCCACCACTCTTTTGTCTTAATCCCATCCTAGTCTAGTTGTATCTACCCATTATTGGTCATACCCACATCACCTACACATCCTAATAAAGTCTTGTCATCCTTCCATCACATCTTAATTTTAGACCAACCTCATCATCTTCATCACTTACTCCACCTTGTCTATAACCAATCTTTATTACCTCTTAGTCTAGTCTTATCCATCTAGATCACCTACATATATTAATCACATCTTGTCCTAAACTAATCATTTATCTTGATCGTATCTTGCCTAGTCACCTTATCAACATAGTCCTAATCATAGTCTAACCTAATTAATCCCATTATCTATACTAGTCCTCTTGTCAAGTCTATAATCATAATTTGGTCCTCATCAACATTAGAAAAACATTATTGTCAGATTGGGGTCCTTATCACTAGTTCACTTGTGTCTAATCAAGTTTGAATTAAAATCACAAACGTATCCACCTATTAATATAATCAATTCATCTTATTTGAGTCAATATAGTTAAAATTAGTCTCTTAGGTGAGTCTATCCCCTCATCTAATTCTAGATTTTGGCATAGCTCACTTAGTTGATCTAATCCCAATCATCGACGTCTAACACACAACCTAAGTTGGTATATTTAAATATTATGCTATCCCATCTAAAATTTCACATCATTGAGTCAAACTTGACATTGAATCATATCAAGCCTTTATCCAAATTTATTTCACATGTCCCATCTTCATCCCTTAATATTTCCATTCAATCCCCCATACCTATTGATTTAGACTGATAAACAACATCATCCATAATTTCTTCCATCCTCATCCATGTCATCCAACACAATTTTGGTCAATACCCTAATTGAGTAATTCCTCATATCTAATAGGGATATACTCATCTTTTACCTCATTAAGATGATCACTCAACATCTTATAGACTTCAATCTTGTTAACTCAACATTACCTCCAATCTGCACCCATCCATGTCAGTCAACTCCTAGTCTTCACACCATCCAATCCCATTCATACTCTCATTCCACTAGTCATAGCCAGTTATATACCCCTTTATCTATTAGAAAAGGGAATCCTATCCTAACCACCTCATGTACTAATCATTCACCTAGCTAGTCATGTCAAAAACTATCTAATCCAAAGTATAATGCTTCCACATCCAAGTCATGAATTGAAGAGAGTCCTTATACTTCTCTTTATATATCCCTTATAAGCCCTCTTTTACCAACTTGTTGTTTCTAACATAATGGTATATCCACCCATATGACATCTTAATCCTACTAATCCTAATCCCACTTAGTATAAATCAAACCAATATTATGTATATCACCAAACCTGGGGGAATACCATTAATCAGTGTCATAATTTCCAAAACTTCATGCAAGACCTCATCAATTATGGAGACATAGAACTTGAGAATAAATCATATGATTCTACATTCATGGGTGAATAAGAAGAGGAATGCCAATATTCCATTCTCACTCATGATCAAGCTCTTAACTTTCCAAATCAAGGTCAAGACACCACA
This sequence comes from Torreya grandis, assembly GCA_037957365.1. Taxonomy (NCBI): domain Eukaryota; kingdom Viridiplantae; phylum Streptophyta; class Pinopsida; order Cupressales; family Taxaceae; genus Torreya; species Torreya grandis. The sequence goes on along the minus strand of JARHVA010001254.1, from coordinate 3,538,720 downwards.
TCCATATTCCATGTTTCCCCCACCTTTGACAAATCTTCCATTAAATGCAAGTCTATTCCCCATGAACCTAGTCCCTCTTTTTTTCATGATTATTTTCTCCATGGTCTAATATTTATTAAGTCTATTTCTCCTCCATCATCTCCACCTCATCCTTCATATCAAAAAATCCATGTTGAGAGTTCAATTATGGAAAATGAATCTTATACTATTATCATTGCATCATGTACATTAGATTCAACATCAACATCAATACATGTTTTTATCTATATCAAGATCATGTTCAATGCCAATATCTGAATTAAAACCCTCATCATAAACATCATCCCTAATATATGTTGTAATAGATGATGACTATGCCTACTCTTTTAAATATACCTCTCATTAGATGATAATCAATCACTAGGCATATATTTTAATCCTAATCAGGGTGATGAAGTCATAACAGATTTATTGAAAGATTTATCTATCAAATATTGTCATAGTGGATATAATCCTAATTTAGATTCATTTACTATAGTTAGTCTTAGTGATCCTTTTATTGATCATGAGGATATTTTCTTTGATGTCAAAACTAGGTCTCTTAGGAACATTACAAAGACTATGTTTCGCCATCGCCACTCATTGACCTCATTATAACATCTCCCCCACCTTTATATATTATATAACCATTCCTTCATATCAATTATGATTTAATCACCACCCTCCACAAGGGTGAACAAGAGCATACACCATTAGACCCTTACTTGAAAAATATAATATGTGCCATATATACAAAGGCCCAAGACCATATTGAAAAGCCCATACATGATAATCAAATCATCTTTGATCCTATAATTAAAAATGAAGAAAATCAAAATCATTGGCATAATATTAAAGTGTTTCCCCTTAGTGAAGCCCCATATTAGTCACTAATGGACCATCAATGCCAAACTAATCATCATTTATCAAGTTAAAAACCAATCTCCTCCAGTGAAGCCCAAAGTTAGGCACGATGGGGAATTCAAGATATAATCTAGTCTCAAGATCAAAACAATGTAAAAATAATTATTAATATGGATGATAATAATTCAAATAATTATATTAAGATAAACCATAAATTCAAAATATCTTGGATTTCTTAAAGTCTTTTTCCAACTGGCACCAATCAAATACAAAATGTTCAACATCTCCAATGATGTATGTGACTACTAGTCCTCATCCTAAAACACCCATCACCTATACCTATCATGATCGCATGATCCCATAAATTCATAACATCCATTCTATTCCACTACACCCCCATCAAAATCAAGATCTAATCCACTTTACAACTCACATCACACTCCTATGTAGTATTTTCTCTCATAAGGGTGACAAAGACACTTGGTCTAGATATCTTGAGGGGTCTCAATCAAGCATAAGAAGATATCACATGGACATCATTACATTTAATGGAATAAACATGTTCCTAACATCACACATATCTATAAAATATGTTATTTGAAAGACCAATAAATCATGTGAAGTCCTACATCTCACCCACCTCTAATAAATCAAGCCCTTAAAAAATTAAAAGTAAAAAATTTAAAAATAAAATAAAAATCATTTGTCCAATGGTGAAAACTAATACTCTCTCACCTTGGGTAAGTGCCATGATGAAAACTGATTTCCAACATCATGGTAAAATAATCTATTATCTGCATCTTACATCAACACTTGGGGGTAACATATATCCTTTATAAATCCCCTCTATGTTATCCATGTCATATACCTTTGTCCATTATACCTACCAATAATATTTCATCATATCATGCATCCTATCTCTCATTCCTTCCCATCTTTACATTCGTAAGGATGTAGAAGGTGTCTTGAGAAATGATCTAGAATCATCTTAGCATATCCTCTAATCAAAACTTGGGTAACCAAACATTTGGTTCCTTCACTATGTATCCATAGTCAATTATTATTTGGCCCTCATCCCATTTTTATCATCACCATTATCCTTCTATCATCCCATCCATCATTTCATCCATCGTTCTCCTAGTTTCTAGGATTGGTATTCCCTTTGCTAGTAAACCCTTTTGTATAGTGTACATACATATCCCAAAAAGACCTAAAAGTTGAAATATTATAAAAAATCCTAAAAATATAAAATTCACAAAATCCAAAAATTCCTAAGTGGTCTTGTCTTTTGTCATCTTGGCATAAGTCCTTTGTACCCCAAACATGTTATCTAATGTCTTATCTATATTCACATTTTGCCTTGTCCCAGCATATTATTCATCCAGTCCTATGTCTTCATCATCCATATCCTTATGAGAAATATTTATCCTAATCCTAATCTATATCCTTATCCAAATAACATACTTATCCATATACTTATCTTAATCCAAGGCCCTAGTCTATTATGAGTCCATACCTATTCCAAGTTCTAATCCCAAATCCATACCCTACTAATCGTCATCCAATTCTACTCCAAGTATATATCTTATCTAGTTGTATATCCTCAAACCACTTTAACATCATGATCATCTTATTACAATTCATCATCTAATTAATTATCCCATTGACTCTAATTATGATAATTTGATAAGACACACTAACATTGCATGTGTATACTTGTGTGTGTTACTTTTTTGTTATTTGACTTATTTGCATGTCTAATATCATGTAAATATTTAATTGTCTTTGTATTTTGTATTTTGTTTATTTCATGTCTCTTTTTGACTATTGGGTAGTGAATTAGGATGTTTTGAGCTCACCAAAGCTACAATAATGCTCATAAGTGCCCTTAATAATGTATAATTCATTATTTGCCACACACTTTGGCACAATGTCCTCTTTCTCATACTTATATCATGGGGCATACTTCAAGTGACATTTATTTTATTGATTAGAATATGATTAGCCTTATTAAAATAATGATTTCTTGGTAATTTCTCCTAAACTTCTCATCATCCTTATCCCATCACCAATTCCATGATCCTAGTCCACTCATCTATTATTCAATCATTCCTCTAAGTCCTTTTATCATCACATACATATCCTCTAACCAATCATCTATCATCTCTTTAATAGTCCACATCTAACATTTCAACTCATTTATCATTCCAATCATCATAATTAACATCTATCTAACAAATAACATGTCCATAAATCATTATCACCCTAATATAATAATCCATCATCATCATTATCATCCTTTAGTCTATCTTATCCTCTATCATCTAATCTAAACTACATTAGCCTAAGGTCTCTTTAGACTATGTAGGTAGAACTAGGCCACCTTTTAGTGCCTTAAGATAGCTTGGCCACTATCTCCTCTTTCATCATAATTCATTGTCACATATATTTTGTCACTCGTCATCATGGTATCTTGCATCAATCCAATGCTTGAGCTATAATATTATCCATTACCTAGTCCATCTATCAACCAATCACCTAACCATAATCATCTCCCTAATCATTTCCATTAATCATCTACACCTATTCATTTGGCCTGAAAATTCACAACATCCATCCTTTCTTCCATTATTCATCCATTATCATTGATTGTTTAATTCATCATTTATCATTCATGATTCCTCCCTTGATTGGGGCATAATTAGGACCATAACTTTATCTCTCACTCCCTTGCATGTGTCTTTACAAGGGTAATCATTGTTATTATTTGCATTATAGATCATTGATTTGGTCCTTATCCATCATATTTTGGCCACTCGATCATATTATTTATTTTATAGCATCACCTTTATCATATCTCTTGACTTTAGCATTGAGTTATACTCATCAGTCATCTTATCAAATAATTGTCTTATCTTGGATAACAACTCTCCCTTACATGCATCCTTGATTGGGATACATTTAAAGCTTATGGCCTTTTATCCTATCACAAATGTGTTATGGTTGATTGCCCCTTTGGATGTATCAACAATCATGACATCTTTGTTTCCACTCCCTATGCATATGTCTTTACCAGGGGCATCTTCAATCTGTAGCTCACTGACCAAGTCAAATTCATCTTCTTTATTATATATATCTCACATATTTCATCCCATCTCCTTGTCTATTCATCACATACCACCCCTCACTTCCTCTTTTGAGGGTCCATATATATCATTCTTCCCCACATGTCCACTCTAGGGGGAATCATATCCGTTAACATAATCTACTAACATTCATTCATGTTATGGTTTTTCATTGAAATACCATTTCTCCTTCCACTTTGCTCCACTCACAATGCCCTTTTAAAAAGGGGGAAAATGTATGCACGTAAATCTACTCACCTTAATCCTTTTAATTTATCCCATTTATCCAAATCATAGTCATTTATCTAATATCCCCCTAACCATTTCCTCATTTACTAACCTTATTCTTCCCCACTTCATTAATTCTCCTAAATCTACATTATCTTATCCTAACTCCACTTATACATTATTTGGGAATTTTAAATTCCCATGACCCACCTACCCACCTACTAATCCTAGTATGAGGCTCTCATACACCCCTAGTCCCTAATTACCCACTTAATCCCTATATAATCCCTTACCTAATCCCAACTAATCCCTAAGAGGACTATAAAATACTCCAATTCTATAATCCTCTCTAACTTATCCTTCCCCCTCTAGAATCTTCTATTTTAGAGGCTTCCAAGGAAATTTTAATTCTTTGAAAATTTATCAACCATTGATCCCAATGGCCCAAGATTGAATATGATCTATTGATTCTTCCCTCCATGTTATATATAAACAAAGCCACTCCTCTATGGAAACTAACTATAATCCTCATGTCAACTAGAAACGATTAGAGCCATACAATCTCCATGTTAAATACATAATCCATAATCATTGATCAAGCAATCATAATGTCAAAATTATGATCCTACTGGTAATCTAAAATCAATAATCCATTTGAATATCTTAGAGGGAAGCTAGCTAAAGTAAGGAATTGGTAATAATGTTTCCGTCTATTCTAATTTACTTCCATAGTCTCTTCTATAAATTTATTTGATATTTTGGGTTTAAATTACATATTTTAATATATTTGGTCAAAATTCCTACTACATAGATGGATGTTTGTTTCTATATGGGAATTGTGTATATAAATATCTTGATTTGGTTATAATGTATAGTTTTATATGTGTTTGATTATTTTCATTGTGTTAAATGGTGATAATGGATTATAGTATGTGTGTAAGTAATGGAAATTAATTTTATATATGTTTATAAATGTTTAAATAGACATGTATAGTGGACTAGGAATGTTATTTTTTAGTGTATGTATTACAATAATCTCATAGTATATCTATGTGTGTATCATGTAACTATGATATGAACTATCTAAACCAAGATGGCATGGTGAACAAATAACCATAATTCTCATGTTGTATCATTGTAAAATTAGACTTTATATCTAATACATCATGTGGTACACTATTAATATCTAAGTGTGTAAACTTTATAGAAAAGAGATTTATTAGCTACCATACTAAAACTATGATCTGAGCTCTAATATCTCTAGAAAATATCTTGAATGGATACTAGACTATGCTCTAATTTCTATGATCTCTTGAAAATATCTTGATCAGTGGGAAAATTGATACTATGCTATAATCTCTATGATTATTTCCAAATATATTAATCAATGGGTGAATTGAGACTATGCTTTGATCTTTATGATTGTTTCCAAAGATATTAATTAGTGGGTGAACTGAGACTATGCTCTGATCTCTATGAATTTTTACAAATATATTAATTGGTGGGTTAACTTAGACTATGATTTAATCTTTATGATTGGTTTCCATCTCTATTAAATCTATGGTGTAAGAGATCTCTCGTAAACAAGTCTCCTATAAACCACATGGCTCATACAATGAGAAAGTAATGGCTCCCTGAATGGAATGTCTTGGGGTAAATTGATCATATAAGAGTGTGATCTAGGAGACTATTTAGTATGATATCTTGGTGCCACTATTTGAATCATATAATGCCTCTACTTACATATTGGTTAGTATAATTTTAGATTTCATAACAATTGTCTAAATATTTGTTTATCTTACGAACATTACAAAATGGCTTATTTTTTATCTTATACAAATGGTGTGATGGATGGTGATGAGTAAAAGGAAGTGTGATCATCTCCTTATCTAATAATGTAAGAAAGATATCATAAGGTGTATGTCTATTTGAAAATTATATAATGCTTGTATTTGTGTAATGTTCTCTCCTCATTGTAGGAGGTGTATTATGAATTGGATCTTTACACTTGATAAGTAATCTTATTGGTTATTAATATTACACTAGTCTTTTAATCATAAGTTGAGTAAGTTATTGTACCATGTTAGATGATTGTAGATATAGGAAACCTACATCCAAAATTACCTATAAATTTGTAGCAATTGATCCCAATTCTATCTCTAATTCTATAGTTGTGTTACATATATGCTAGAATAATTTGGATGTCTTATATAATAATCTATACTTAAGAGTAAAAATGAGGCCTCTATCAAAGATGTATTCTACCTCTAAATCTATTGACTATTAAATCAACTAATACATACATGACTTAAATCTTATAATGTATTTAGTTATTAGTTCTATCTCAACCTAGTGTAATGAAGGTAACCTCTCATGTGTAACCTAAAGTGGCTTATTATGTATGTAGTGTCTGAGAAATATTGCTTCTAACTCATCATACATATGTATTGACCAACTAGGGAGTGCATGATGAAACCAATTTAGTGACTCCCCTTATAGGGACTTTGTAAATAACTATAGTAGACTCAAATTGTTGGTGACATATTCCATGACTTTCCCATAAGCTTGTAGGTAAAAGTATGGGTATCCATACTCATCAAATTTTGGTAACATGGGTATATAAATTTTGGGTGGTAAATTTATGGTGAAAATTATGAGTGGAATAGGATTTTTGTGGATGGTATTGGAATCAGATTGAGAGTGGTATGATTTACTCTTGAATGTGAGATAGTGTACTTTTTTTTATAACACACCCATGACACACATCAAGGATATTACCTCTTATGAATGTATATTATCATCATCAAGGGGATTATTTAACTCCTTAAATATGTTATTTATCTCATCTATTGCTATATTGTATTGAGTATTTTTTTAGGGAGGATTAGTTTTCTCTCTGTAACCTTTAGAGTGATGATAGCCTATACCTAGTTAGAGAGAAATGAGTTATAACCCTTATGTAGGTTAGGTTGAGAAACATGTTCTACTATAGTAAGGGGGTTAAGGGAGATTAATTTTTATTTCTTATTTTTTTATGTTCCAGAGAAGAATCACATGATAATAGAATACATGGTACTTTATTATCATGTGAATGTATGTTATGTAAATTATCAGGATAAGAATAAATGTGTGTGTTTTTAGCATTTTTCCTAAAATTAGTTTGAACATGAGAAATGGGTGAAGTAGGGGGAGAATTTTAAGGTGTATATTCATTGTAATCTTCACCATAATCATAGTAATCATCATTATTTTAATGTTCATTAAAATAAGAGATTAATTCACTTGTAGAAGTAAGAGTAGAAGAAGTATCATTCACATGCTCACTATGATAGAGAGTAAGAGAAGATTTTAAATTTTCACTACTATGCAATATATCATCATGTGTGGGTATAATGCAATATATTTATTCATTACTTATGTGTGGAGTGCATGAATGATTATTAATTTCACTATTGTAGTCAACGACATAAGTAGAATTCATTTTTTCATTTGGAATATTATGACATGCAATAGAAAAGTTAGAGATATTTACATTATCAATATTTTTCAAAGAATGATTGCATTGAGCTTTGAATGTAAAATAAGGTGATAAAATAATTTAATCTAATTTAGTTTGTGCATTGGTAAAAAGTGTAATATTATTTGTACATGCTTTTTCAAATTTAACTAAGAAGGGTAAAGAAGATGCATTGCTCTTTTATATTTTCTTGAATCACACAAAAGCTGATTTCATGTATTGCAATGGTATTTATTTAATTTAAGTAAGGAGGTAGCAAAAGTAGTTGAAAATCTATGATCACATTGGAAAAAATAACTACCAATAAGAGGTTATTTTGGCATTATATTGTTTGCTTGATTTTTAAGTGTAGGAGAAGAGGGAGAGAAAAGAGAATAAGATGCATCTAGTATATCTTTATCAATACTTCCATTACCATGCTCATAGTAATCCTCATATCCATCATTACAATATTAGTCATCATCATCATCATCATCATTATAAATGAAATAATTATCATGTGGTAATGTGTAATATTAAAAATTTGTCCATTCATTATTATAATTATGATAAAAATTCATAAATTCATCAAATGGGTGAGGGGTAAGAGGCTTCTTAGATGTCATTTTAAACTTTCCAAGAAGATAATGTAAATAATGAATAAAAATCACATAATATGTAGAATGTAATCTAACATAGGTATATGTGTAACTATGAGAAATATTCAACCCAATTTGTAATAGAAATCAAGATTGTACTTGAAACCCTAATTACTAGTATTTGGATGTATAGGGACCTAGTATGTGGAGCTAGGGTTTGAATGAGCTAGGTTGTGCATAAAATAGAAAAAATAGAATGTTGTAACCCTAATTTAGTGCACCAAAATTAAAGGTAAAACTAGGGTTTTAAACAATATTTGATGTAAGATGGGTTTACCAAATGTTTTAAATATTTAGGAGTTAGTGTTCACAAATATTAAGTTTTTAAAGGGTCTATTATAGTAATAAATTGGAATGAAAATAGGAAATAATTTATTTCACAAACCTTTCCCAGAATATAAAAAATGTAAAGAAAGTGTACTTATCTAGAGTAAAATAGGTCTTTTTATGACTAATGAGGTTGAAATAGGCTTGATAATCAGCTAGACATATTTAATTTCATTATTGTATCTAAAATTAGGATTCAAATAGTATCACCATGTGGTGTTAATGTCTGATTATGTTGTAATTTTCCTTGAAGGAGATGTCTAAAACTTTTAGGGAAGATACATGATATGTTGGGGGACCTATAGGTGATTTTTTTTCTTGAAAAATCTTTTGTGTGTCATTATTTTTCCTTAATGTATTCAAAAATCCTCATGAATCCCTATTCACATGAAGTAATAACTAGATAAAATAAAGAAAGGGAATAGCTAGGCTATGGGATATTATGATCATGTAGAATACAACCTTTGTTGTCCTAGACACTACCGACATTAAACTCAATTCTAGGTGTCTCATATAACATGCATTTCTCCCTTAGGAAACATGCATAATTAACATGCAAGGTATTTTATAATGACTTTCACTTAGGCCATTCTTTAATCAAGCATACAAGACATGATTTGATAGATGAGTAATATGTAAAGTATAGATATGTACTATTGATTTATTATATGTAATTATATGCCAAGATAGTAATTTACATATTTAAAATTCCTTTTGAGGATATTTATATAGAGGGAACTTTGATTTAAATGTAATACCTTATTTGTTGGTTGACAAGATGCAAAATAGGGATAAAAACATAAGATAAGGCTCAAGGTAGGGTTAGGAAACAAAACATGGGATAAAATGATCCTTAGATAGTATCACCACACGGTGATACTATCCATATAAAAGTGTTATTGTCTTGAGGCCTAAAAATAGAGTTAAGATTGGGTAGGATATGTAAGGGACCCCTAGGGCAGGGAGGAGGTGATGCAGGACCAAATGGAGTGAAATGAATGCAAAAAATAAGACATAAAAAAGATCAAAAGACCCAAAATGATTATTCAAATAAGGGATATATTCTTCATAAAGACCAAAAAAATACATACTACTTACGATTTCTTGATCAAATTAGGGTGTATACAGATATTCAAAAAATAGAACAAATCATGCAATGATTTGATAGAATTCCATAGTAGTTACTTGGGTCAATATCATTAGATGTTAAATTAGGACCCAAATAGTACCTAATTTATTTCAGGTTATGCCTATTCCTATAAATTATTTAAAAATATTGAGTGACCTTGGATACATACTATAAATGCATTCCTCTCTACATTGAACAAATTTGTGAAATTTAAGCATGATAGTTATTTATATACATTTCCCATAGATGTCATTCCTTTTTTATATTACAAAGTGACATAATATAATAATCAAAGTCAATCAAATTTTGGTAATTATTATATAGTACTAACATCATAACCCATCCCATTAAAATATATGCATACATATGGGGTGGATGATTCAATTTAGTTAAATGATAAAGAACTAGTTATGCACATTAATGAATATACAAATGAGACACCACAAGTTACCATTGGGAAAAAAGATATTATCTTAGATCTCCTTATTTTGGTCAATTCAAAATATCCTAAGTTCATAGTTATAAATTGGTATTATAATGATAATGATAATGATATTCAATATATAACACATGAATTTTTTTCAAGATAAATATCAATCTCATTGATCTAGATAAGTAATTATCTCATAAAATGTTTATACCTAGTTAGCTTGGAAAGTATCAAGATAATTCATATGTAAATGACATTCATATTTCAAAGTTTACCATTCAAAATCAATCCAATATTGAGAAATAAAATTCCATAATTCAAAATAATCATCATAATCAAAGTGAAAGCATTGTTGCATTGTTAGCTCACAACATTAGCAAAATCAAAGTCAATATTTATGTCTAAGGTTCACGTCACTTGAGGATAATATTACACATGTCACAATACTATTCATGATAATTTCATTTTCAACTTTGCTTCTCCATTACATATGTTTGTGCCTCAAATTATTTCATCTCAATTATGGTTTAAAAAATAATACATATGTAATCTATGATTCAAATAATTTCCACAAGATTAATAAGAATCTAAGTGAACTTCTATTTCAAATAATTTAATCACTTTTCAAAAATACCAAATACTATTGTGTATATCATAGAATTCATGGAAATCATAAGAATATTTTTTTAGCATTACAATAGTTTATTAACAAATAAGGCATGATTACAGTAATAAAATCACCATCTATCCATGATACACATAATATTGTTATATTTTTCAAAATGAAAAAAACATATAGTGATTAATCTTAGACCCATACATAAATATCCAAATTAGTTCAACATATAGACATATAAATTAATATATATTTATAAAAAAATACACTTATGACCATCCTCTTAAACATACTTAGCCCATTTCTAATTCCATGGTTTCAACCCACCATTCTTCTACTTCTATGTAGATGACCATTGCCCTTAATCAATTCCAATACATGATGTTACTATTCTTCATTCCAAGCAGATTAAACTTGTTATTATACTAATCCATAGTTCTAATTTATTTTTTATTTTCTCCAAAAACAAGGATACTCCTTCAAATTATCCTACTTTGTGGTAGTGTCTAAAATTTATTAGTCACATCATCCCACTAAATAATGGCTATTTTATCAAATTAAAATCCACCTAACAAGTCATCCCACATGTTTTGTAAGTCCCATTTGATGAATTTACAAAGATTTCATTATAAAGTGACATTTTGTAACCATTGTTTAATAGAGTATCATATGATTTAAAATCACTAGAACATCTAACTACATTTTGAGAGTAAAGCTCAAATTCTTCCCAATTATAAATCCACATAGCCATAATATCCTTTAATTAAGTACTAATGCACTTATAAGGTCATAAGTCATCATGCAAGAACATAATTACAATGTGATTACACTAGGATATAACATTACACTAGAATTTTACACACACCACTATAGCATATTATAAATATATACATGTTTATCCCACTTCTAAGCATTGGTATGTAGTCAATGTTCCACATAAGGTGTGTTAAGGTCAAGTATAACTTCATGCACTAGCCCATTTTCCCATTTATTTATTTTATTCCTCATGTTCCATTGAGATAAGGTTCCAATTAAATAATAGTTCATAAAATATAAATTTTAGTGAATCCCACATATCTCATTATACCCATGACCAACATACAAAGGCACATAGATCTATTTTTTACACAAAAAGATAAAATTGTACCAAACACTATCATTCCATATACACATGAATATAATGTGCCTATTTTTGAATAACATGAATTTATCCAAAACAGATTACTTGTTTGTGATTCAAAATTAACTCATATAACTATATAACTAATTTCATACTCATAGTCACAATCTAGCATATTTTATTTATAGCTAAGTTATTCCTCTTTGGGATTTTTCCCAATTAGCATATTTATGTATTTATCAAGTTCTAAATTAGTTTTTGTGATTTATTATATATTTAATTTATTATAATTTTAAATAATAATTTGTCATATTTAGTATTCAATATCTCTTTATTTACTTTTTTATTATAAAAAATGTTGGAGTATTGTTGCATCTTAGTCTCTAAGACAAGCCACTATGTATTCCCCCTCTTTTAAGGTGAGTTGTGAAGCCTTCACAATAAGTAAGCTCAAAAGAATAAAGTTACATAACTCATGCTACACAAAATATTTAAATTTAGAGTAAAATTTACAACATATATCTCAACATGACACTATCTATGTTTGGTTTTACATGCATATTACATTATTATATTGTTTAGTTTATCGATGATGATTTTATGATCTCCAATGATATAATTATTACTCTATATTTAAATATTTTATATAACATCATTCATAAATCATTATTATTTTAATCTCAATTAATTCAAAATCTTCCCAAATCACCTCAAAAGAAGTGGCACATAGTGTATTTCCTTAGAGACTAAGATGCAAATATACACTCCAAAGACAAAAATCTTAGTTTTTCTCAATTGATCATAGTTCATACCTAGATTTTACTCAAAAATTATTTTTATACAATAACACTATCTTTGGATGAGGGAAAAGGTCATTGATGTAAAAAAACAAATTTTTGATGTCCTCATATTCTAAAAACTATATTATCCATAATTTATCATAATCATAATCAGTTATAGGGTAGTTTATAATAGATATCTAGAATTATTTCAAATGAATACTAAGATTTGTCTCAGATTTAGGGAATTATGTGAAACATGTGTTCTAAGTTAACACACAGGTTTTTTCTCATAAAATCACTTGATATTACTCAATTACAAATTCTATAAACACCCAGATATTAGATTAGGGGCATGTGCATGGCACACAACCACATCTTTTCCTAGTTTTGCCACTATTTTTCACAAAAAGATTAGAAATCCATGTCATTATGCGTGATTTATTCCATTAAACATAGATAATACTATTTTTCACAAATTTTTCACAATGTCTAAATTAGAAATGAATCTTATTATGTTTTTAGTAGTTGATTCACCTTTTCACTAGTTTTTATTCCATAATGATCTATTAGAGTTCATACAAGAATTCCAGGGTACTCTACTACCTCGAGTATTAAATGATGGAGTAAAAAACATATTTATTTATTGATCACACTCTCATTTCACTAAGTATTGATGCATGAATATTCAAATCCAAGTGTTTAAATGTAGAAATATTTAGGGGTCCTACCCTCTATAATCACCAATTTTACACTAGAAAAACACAAATTTTTGCATACCCACATGGGTATATTTGTTCCTTATTATTTAATTAGTAATATTTCTTGTCTTAAATTTCAATTTTTCATTATATTTAAATACTAATTTATAAATTTTTCATTTCAAATTCATATGAAGTATAGTCTAGTATGTGGCCTATTAGTGCCCAAAATTGCACTTAAGCAATTGGGCCCTTATCTAATACAAATTCCACTTATCCCAACTTATGTTCCCAAGTGTTATTTTACAAGTTCAATTTCATGTGAAAATTGTCTAATTCATAATTTGGTCATTTCTTGGTAAATGTGTCTTTCCCTTAGATTTTTTTAGGCTTTTTGTGTAAACACAATGTCTAATGAAAATAAGTCTTTGGGAATTTTTATCTTAGAGAAAAAATTTGAAGACTTATTTATGTCAGACATTTTATCCACTACAAAAATTCTAAAGGAATTCAATGTCTTCACCAAGTCCAATTTGATTTGGGCTAAGTGTTTCTCTAAAAATCCAAAGGTAACTTTCCCTATGGCAAAAGAGATAAGTCCAATTCATTTGGGAAAAGTGTAAGGTCCATTTATTTCAGACCTTTTGTCCATGGAAAAAAGTTTCAAGGGCACTTTCTATTTGAGAATTTTTCCCATATCATAAAATCCCAAAATAAAATTTTGGATTCCTTTGGAAAATATGTAAAGTCCTTATTTGTTTCAGACTTTTTATCTATTGAAAAAAGTTTGAATGGCACTTGCCCTTAGAGAATTTTACCCGCACAAAAGGCCAAATGAAAAGTCTTCTCTTTGATAAAATTGTTCACTCAAATTATCTAAACACCATATTATTTGGGGAATTTTGTCCACACATAAATCCTAAAGTGCTATTTATTTTAGGCATTTTGTCCACACAAAAATCTTGAAGGGCTTTTTTCATTATTTTGCATAAATTGTAGACTTATTTATTTTGGCCAAAGTACTCTCAAAAAGTTTGAATGGTTAATTCCTTCAGGCATTTTTCCTATGAATTTTTTTTTAAGGGTTAATTCAGTAGGGAATTTTTCCCACATAAAAATTCCAAAATAATTATCTCGATAAAATAATTGAAAGGATTATTCCAAAAAAAAATTTGAAGGCATGATATCCCAAATATAAAATACCCAAAAATAATTATACAATAGTCTCATAGACATCATTGATGGTTTTGTGAATGTATTTGATGGTCATGAGGATGTCAAAATTATGCGTAGGCTAAAAAATACAAGGGATTAAATTTTGATGGTCTCACAGACATCATTGACTGTCATGTGAACATCTTTGATAGTTGTGAGGATGTCAAAATTAAGCCCTGGCTAAAAATAATAGGGGTTTAAATTTTGATGGTCTCATAGATGTCATTGATGATCACATGAATGCCATTGACAATCACATAGATGTCAGAAATGAGATAGATAGATATCAAAGGTAAATATTTGATCTTTGATTCAAGGGATTAATAGAGGTGGGAATCCAATCTACATCATATAGAAGACATAAGTGTACAAGTGATCATGTCCACAATAATGAGCCATTGAATGGAAGAAACTGCATTTCAAGGTTCTACAATATATTAAATTATTTCCATTTAATCATGGATGTAGGCTTTGTTTTGAGTTAGTGTAGGGATTTGGTTTATTTCTTTATTGTTCTTCCTTTCTTATCCCTTATTTATATATATCACGTATAGGTTATTTCTTTACCTTCTCTTATGTTTTTATTTTCTCTTAATAAGTATTTTTAAGACAGTCCTCAACACGAGTTTCATCCAGTCACTCAAAAAAGGATTTCTCAAGTTGGGAGTGAAAGTGTAAAGGGACTATGGGTTTGAAATGTGAGCTTGATGTTTTAAATTTTAGGGAGATTGGTAAAGAAAAATGAATGGACTAATTATTCCCTAAAATCTTTAACTTTATTTTGATCTAAGCTTGACTTTGATAAGGTTTGCATATGTAGGATGAAATTTTAAATTATTGAAGCATAGTCATGTTTGCACTTAAATAGCATTCATTTCTTGGGGTATAGTTTGAAACCAAATATGATTTCCTTAAGATCAGACACATGACAAAATCCCAAAACTTGGCTAATTTGGTTCCCAACCTTTACTAGAAAGCTAATAATGGTTTATAAAAATAAAATAATACAAAAATAAGAGCTCATTGCAAATGTCAAAAGGAAATTTTTAAGCAAAGGTGATTCGAATAATCTCCATTGGGCTATGGATGCTTAAATGGTAGTGGAACAAGGCCTTAAATGGAGCCAAAGTCATCTCTATTAGGGATATGGATGCCTAGTTGGTAGCAAAGCAATGACGAAGCCTTCCATAATCTAAAAGCATGGTTTTTAATGAATATTCAAACATGATATAAGTCAATGTCAATGGTTACAGACATGAAGTCTAAAAATTTATTTCTAAATCTCATGGAAAATAGTAAGTAGAATAAAATCACACACACATCATGACTAGGTTTTCATATTTGATCCAAATTTTGCATGCATGAAGCTTAATTTAAACATGACTAGGTATTAATAATGGTGCTTGATCAAGTGGAATGAATAGCCTAGTTGTAAGTTTGAACCATAATCTCTAAATTTTAAAACATAGTGCTATGAAAATTCACTTAATAAAGGTGTTACTAGTATGTTTGCACATTGTATTTTTTTGAATATCATCCACACCTAGTTTTCTTGGCATATTTGTGCATGATTTTGGTTTAGCTCTTATCTTAGTTTACTAACATTGGATTTCTGAGTTTCAGATTTATAAGTTTAATGGAACCCTCCTTGAAAATGAATTATGTCTAGGTTTCATGATTTAAAGTCAATATTTGTCTTTTAATAGCCTTTGGTTTGTCAAAGGTTGAGTTAAGTTCATTTTGATTACCCTATAACCTTGATTGCAATTACCTTGGACTAAGTCTATCCATTTGAATTCAAAATTGGTGGGAACATTTTTATGCAGGAGAATTTTAAAATGCCATAGACTTAGTTAAATTTTTATACTAAGTCTTGGTCATGTTTATTTACACAACCAAACCCTAGTCTAAAAATACATGCTTGGTTCATTTTATGTCCTGAGATCACTTATCCTATGTTCCTCATGGTCAAAACTAACGCATGATCCTTTTTATTTAGTAGAATCCCATTTTATTTTGACTCAGTCTAAACTTTAGCCTAAGATATTAATTTTTATATATTAATATGAATTAAAACCATGGTCTAAGTTCATAGCCAAAATATTACATTATTTCCAATCTCTAACCTAGTTATATTTTTCACTATTCATGGTCACCAATCATGTTTTGACCTAATAGATTCTAATTAGAAACCTGAGTTTGCTCAGGTAATAGAGATTAGATGGTGTGAGTTTAAATTCAATATTTCAAGTCTGTAGTGCATGATAAGGCTCGAGCATGTTCCCATCGATTAATGATATGCATTTAAGTGTACATTTTCTTATTGGTAGGACATATTAAGTTAGTATTTCAAACCGATCCCAAAGTCAACACATGATGACATGCATCATAATCATATTAGATAGACTATTGAGTAGCTAATGATGTTTGATCCTTTGGATCAAAATATAATAGTATGCATTAATATGGCCTAGCAAGATCCAATAACACAAGATCAAAGGGTCCCTTTTATTTATGCTTTAACTTGGTCTATGGCTTTACCCTAAAGTTTCATTCTATTTATTAATACAATGAAACCTTAGGTTAAAACCTTATGATATGTCCCTTTTTATTAAGCATGGGTTCCCCTTTTATTATGTCTTGATCTTAGTCTAAACTTTGGCCTAAACTTTTATTCATGTTTATCAACATAAATAATATCTCAATCAAAACACTTTAGCTTAAGGCTTTATGTTGTTAATCAAGTTTTAAACTTAGATAATTTTATTGTTTTTAGGAATAGATCATGATGAATATCATGGATTAAAATCTAATGATGAATGTTTTATCAAAAGAAGATAGGTAATGATATGAGGGAATTATTGAAAATTTAATACATGCTCTTATTCTAAATATTGAACATGTTCTTAGAGATCGATGGTACATGTTTAAGAATACACTATCTGATCTATGGTGCATATTAAATCAAGACTTTTCAATGAATCCGAAAATGAATGTGGGATTGCCAATTGGATAGATCATGTTACCCTAATGGAATTGATAAAGAAAGATCCAAAAAATCCCATGGAGATACCAAGTGGTACCATTTTGGGATAAGACCCATAAAAAACTAATGGTATTTGATCCATTGGATCAATATCAATGGAACACATTTGCTCGAGCGAGTAGATCTAATGGTGTGATCCAAGATGAACTTTTTAAAGGGCTCAAGGCTAATAAGTAAGTGGCACATGCCAAAATTAGATCCAATTAATTAACCTAGTTAGTTTTAAACCTCACAAGTGCCTAATTAGATCCAATATGGCATGCCAAGTGTCAATATCAGCTGGGAAGCCAAAGATTAAGTGTTATTCCATAAATGGGTAATTATTCAAAGCATAGAAGGAGGTTTATAGGCCATTCCAAATCATATTTTTCAATCATAACCATGTATAATTTTCTATTTACTCCATGAATAGATCATTCACATGCCATCATTATATAATTAGGTTGTTCCATGGTATACAATAAGGAAAAGGTAGTTGTCCAGGAGATTCCAAATGTGTAGACAAGTAATCAAGAGCTTATCTAGATGATTGCACATGAGGATAAAGTTTGTTTGGACCTTGACCATAAATATTCTCCTTCCATATTTAATTAAGATATTTATATCCATTAATTCAAAGAGTTTTTTGTAAAATCTCCATCATTCATTGTAGAGGTGGCTAGAGAAATGATTCTTTTCTTGTAAATGGATGAAGATCTTAGGCATGGAATGGAATATTTTATAGCTAAGAACATCTTGGTGGGACTTAAAATTTTGTTATTTAAGTCTAAAAATTGCAACCTATAGGTCCAAATTTTAAAAGGATTGATAAATGTATAAATATGGGGCTTTTCTTCTATTCAAGGTTGTTGTTGGTCGTTGATATTAGTCCTTGCTTTCTCTGAGTCTAGGTTCTAACAATTTTCTAGGATCAATTATTGTGTGTAGATATTGTCTCTCTTACTAAGGTGGTTACATTTGTACAACCATTGGCAAGCTTTGAGAGCATGTTTATATGTATCCCTTGTCAAAATAGCAAACTCACCATGCTTGTCCCCTTGGCAATATTTTGAATAATTGATGTGTGTAAAGTTTATTTTCAATATTAATGAAAATGCTTGTGTTTCTTTGCTCTTTATTGTTGATGAAGTAAAATAATATGGCTCTTGCTAATTGGATATTTGGATTTATGCTCACTATTGGTTGTCATATTGAGCATAGATCTAGGTTATAAATCCCTTTCTATATTTTAAATTTGAAAATGTGTTATTGAATGACCTTCTAGGGCACCCTAAGTCTACAAATTTGATAGGAAAAAGTTTATTGAAATTTTATTTTTAGTGTATGCTCTAGATTTTTCAAGGATCATTTGGTATTTCTCATTATCTTATATTTGAGTCTTTTCTATATCTTTTTTATAAGGATAATTTAATGAAAATTGTAAGAGACCTTGATTTTTAAAACATGCCACCATTATGCCACCTTCCATTTTTATATAATCATCTAACTATTGTACCTCATCCCAGCCTATAAATAATACACCCTTTGCATATTATAAGTTTTATTTACCTTGTAAATGCATGAGATCTTTCATACATGAGATGTGTTTCCAGTTTATGTTTTAAAGTTTGAAATTATAGTCTTTTATTTTATGATTATATTTTCAAGATTCTTTAGAATAGAAGTTGTAGTTAGATACATATGTATCTTTAGTAGCTTCAATGTGACCTAGTACATGTATCCATTACTTATGACAACACTTCCTAGGTGGAGTGTGCAAGTTTTATTATCTCTATGTCACATTTGTGTCTCTTTATGCCAATAGTCCCCATGGAGGTTGAACTACATAATCTCTCTATCTGATCAAGCTACCCCTTAGGTCCTCTCACCTTAGTTTAGGAAGAGCCAAAAGTAGCAAGGAGCTAACCATACCCATTTTCAGTGCCTATTAGTCATTTTCTCAGTCTAGTCTATTCTTGATGTCCAACCCTTCTGTAGCTATAATAACACACTACTAGGTTCCTCATCATTATTTGTCATTTTATTCAAATGTGAAAGGATAGGATAGAGAGGTGCACAACTGGAAACCAACACTCAACTATCACCATTATTGAGGACTAAACTAAACTTCTAGTCACTTGTGTTGTAAAAAATTCTTACAGAGAGTTGTGATTATTTCATCTTGTGAAGTTCTCTATTGTTAATAAATTGATTTGACTATCTTGGCTGTCAACATCAAAACATTCCACTAGGGACATGATAAGAAGTTTTTAAGGTTAGACAATTTGACTTCGGATGAGTCTATTGCAAATAAATTTTAACATTACATGTTAAAAGGTGTTTTTCCCATTTTGAACATTATTATAAAAACATCAGTGTATTTGTTCTCTATCTCATTATTATTTAATAAATCTAATTTTAGCATGTATCACAATAGTTAGTCAACCATTATATTCTAGAAGTTTGGTTCTAGTGGTGACTCTAACTTTATTTTCTAGTTTTAAGGAAGGATGGTGCCTATTCTGAATATTTTGATAACTTTTAGTTTTGAGTATCTTCTTATTTACAAATCTAGAAGGATTGAGATCATCTTTTAGAGGTGACCCATCCAAGAAACTCATCTCTCCTTTGATTATTCCTTAAAAAAGAGGGAGATAAGTTTGAAATCCTATTAAAGGGTAGAGCTTAGCTACTAAAGGTTATCTAGATTTTTATAATCTTGAGATATTTCCTGACCCACCTATTTTTTATGATTATCATACCTATTCTACTAATTTTAAAACACATAGTGCCATTTATTTTCCATCTCCTTCTCAACTAGTTGAATCCCTTTCAATGTCTGATCTACCAAGTCCACCTCATTCACCCCATCATATCCCTTTACCATTTATTATTGAACCTCCTATTGAACTAATCATCATGCATAGGGGCTAAGATGAGAATGTACATATTACATTATACATTCCTAGATTTAGACATATCATCTTCTATTAAAAGGAAGGCTATCCTAATGATGTCCTAAATGAAGTTAGAAAGTGCCTCCCAAAATTCCAAGGGAACAATGTATTGATCAGTGATCAGCATCTGAGGGCCTTTCAAAATATCATTTAATATTATGAGGTTGAGTATGAGGATGTGTGAATTAAAATGTTTGTGCACATGCTAGAAGAAGATACTCATTAATGGTTTAATTCCCTTCCCACTAGATGTATTGATTTGTGGGAAGAGATGTAGAATGTTTTTAGAATTCAGTATGGTGCTAGGATTGATCCATGTTTTCTCTTGGATAAATTTGAAAATATAAAAAATAATCCTAATGAGTGTGTGTAGGACTTCAACACTTGACTTAATAAGACTATGATGTGGTTATCTGAATACATCAAGCCCAGTGATACAACATGATTGATAAAGTATTATGATGCCTTTGATAAGAAGGTTGCATACTACTTAAGGGATAAGGATCCTATTAACCTATAATTGGCATTAAATATGGCAATCCAAATTGAGAACAACATAAAGGATGTGGAAAATCACATGAACAAGTAGGTTGATTTGAAGTTAGTCAATCTAGAAAAGACATAGGCCATAAATACAATCAAGTTAGAGGAAACTATCAAAACTTTGGCCTTTGTTATCAAATAAATGTCAAAAAAGGGTTCCATCATATGTCTACCAGATACAAGTGAGATCCAAATATGAATCAAGCATTAAGGGGGTCTGCATCCAAAATAAAGATAATGAAAAAGGGAAGAAGCCTACACATGAAGAAATAATAGAAATAAATCAGAGTAGAGGGTTCAAAAAATAAGTGTCTAATCCTTGAAATGCCAAAGTGAATGATAAATATTGTGACATTGATATTGATTGGTGTCACAAGTTCTTCATTTCACATCCCCCATGTGATAAACTAAATTGATTGATGAAGATTTAGATGAACTTTAGGTTGCATCATCTGATGGTGAGATCTTAATGTTCAATTTTCAAAGCCCCCAAAGTGAGATGACTAACTCCATGGAATTACTGAGTGTTATTACTATGTATCAATTTTTGGATTGTAGTTGAGAAGGTAAATGTCCTTACACCTAAATTTGATTATGATGTTAATATGGAATAATAATATGAATTTCCCACTCATGACTTCAATTTACTATGTTCTATGATGTTTAATAAATATGATGGGGGAAATCCATTAGTTGAGGATAGGCAACTATTAATCAATGTAGAAATTGCCTAAGATAAGGAGTATCACTTAAGAATCAAATATCAAGTTGCTTCTCATCAAGACACTACCCTTACAAATCCCAAAGGAGGGTATGTTACTAAGGATGATAAGAAAACTATAATAGTCCCTAAAGCTTCTAAACTATTTCCCATTTCCCAATCTGCTAATCCTAGAGATACTCTATTTAAGAATAGAGAATCCATATTGTCTAGTATCCCAAATGGTGTTAATGAAACAAAACAAAATACACCTCTAAAGGCTACTGATAAGAATGAAAATCCACTTGAACCTACTCTAATTTAAACCTTAAGTTATTGTATTCTAGTTGAAAGTGTTGGCATTCTTCCACCAAATACTCCTCTTCCTTGGTCTATCATATGTGATATGGCCCAAGTCTTGAGCCAACTAAAAATCACTATGTCACTTGTTGAATTATTAAGAATACCTAAACATAGGAAGATATCATTTACGTACTTGAAGTTTGGTGAGAAGTCAACTATGAATGTAATAGAGTTACACCAAACACCCCAAAAAAGTGATGAAGAATAAAAAGGGGTTGTTGAACCTACTTCAGAGGTCTATTTGGGGACTGCATTGGTAGAAAGTTAGCTTAATGTGGATCCATTTTATACAACCCTAATAATTAATGGTCTCATTGTTCACAACTACATGTTTAACTTTGGAGCTTCTTATAATATGATGCCCCTAGGTGTCCTAAATGAAATTGAAGTTAATATTACGTTAGCATTTGGTAAGTGTTATGCTATAGACTCACAATAGTTTTTAGTTGTTAAATAATTTAAGGGATTAGTTATACAGTTCTTAGTTCATCTTCTTAAGTATTTGAATATGGATGTGGTAGTTATAGACTAGTTCCCTAAGTGGGGGATGTTGTTGTCATGAAAATGAGCTACTACCATGGGTCAAAGTGTATAGATGGACTTGTATTAGGGGACTATTCTATTAGAGGGTAAAAAGGTCAAGATTTATAGAGAGTCAAAGATGATACATGTGATTGAAAATATAAAATGTGATCTCAATGAAATTTTGTACATAGATGTTGAATTGGGTAACTTTGTTGGGAATATCGATACTAGTGAACAACCTATTATTCTTGATGTTTAACTTGACAAAGAAAATGTATTCTGGAAGATGTGTTTTGATGGGGCTTACTCCAGTCTTGGAAATGGAGTTGGGTTTATCTTCTATGCCCCCAATGGTATATTTTTTATGTTTTCTTTTTAATTTTCCTTTGAGTGTATGAATAATACTATTGAGTATGAGGCACTCTTGCCTTGTTTAAGGATTGCACACAAATATGGAATTAAAAGTTTGATTATCAAGGGTGATTCTAAGTTAGTGATTAAGTAGATCTAAAATGATTATGCCACAAAGAATAAAAAGTTGAAATAATATCATAATGTTTCTTGGGATTTAATTGAATTCTTTGATGAATTCAATGTTTGTTATCATGACAGGAGTTTCAACCATGAATCTAATAGACTTGTAGGGTTAGGTGTTCAATTTGATACTGCAAATATGATCCCTCATTATTATTATTATCAAGTAGAAGTGATTTTTAGGCATTTAGTCCCAAACAATGTTCATCATTGGTACATGTTTCAAGATGATAATTAGATCAAAAGCTTTCTAAATTATGAGACTAGGTTCCATAATCAACTCATAGACTTGGAATAAATGGTTCAATTTTGTGATAGAAAATAAACCATGTTTGGGAAGGAAATTATTTATTTGAAGACAAACATGTTCCCTAGAGGACTGGTAAGATTAGAATCATATTTTTATGGAGCTAATAGAATCAAGTAAAGAGACTCATTTGTTTCAAAAGACGTGACTAAGTTTAACTTGGGTTCTCATGATAATCCAAGAAAGGTTTGGCTGGGTACTCACTTAAGTGTAGTTGAGAAGAAAGCCTACATGCAACTACTAAAGAAGTACCAAGATTACTTAGCATGGTCATATTTTGAGCTGAAAGCATATTGGGAAGACTTATTCTAGAATATCATCTGATTACATCCTAATAGAAATCCTTTTAGGTAGAAATAGGTACTCATTAACCCCCATCTTGGCCACTAAGATGTAAGATGAATTAAAGAAGCTAATGGAAGGTGGTAACATTCATCCCATCAGGTATTCATCATGGGTTGCAAAACTAATCCCTATACTAAATAAAAATAATGAAATTCACTTATGTGTGGATTTAAAAATATAAAAAAATATTCTTTAAAAGACAATTATCCCTTACCCAATATGGAGAACCTACTACAAAGTGTTACTAGATTAGAGATATTGTCCACATTAGATAGCTTCTTAGGATATAACCAGGTTGTGGTGAAAGAATATGAGATATACATGAGGATGCCTTTTGGGTTGATGAATGATGGCATAATGTTCTAGTAAGTTATAGATGTTGCTTTTGTAGAGATAATTAACTAGTTCATTATTATGTATTAGGATGCCATTAATATGTACTCCAAGACTAGATAAGAACATTTGGATCATTTAAAAAAGGTGTTGATCAAATGTAGGGAGTTTTGGATTTCACTTAATCCTAAGAAGTACCACTTTGGAGTACAAAAGGCTAAGCTTCTAGGACACATACTATCCAAATATGGTATCATGATTGACCCCAAAAGGGCTAAAGCCATTGACAAAGTTCCTATATTGTAGTCCATGAAAGGAATTCAATCTTTTTTAGACAAATTAACTTTGTAAGGAGGTTTATGTATAGTTTTGTAGAGATTACTCTGTCTATTACTTCCATGCTAAAAATGAACTATATCTTCAAGTGGGAGGAGAAGGTTGTGCAAGCATTTAGTGACATCAAGGGAGATTTAAAGTTTACCCCTATTTTGGATAGTCCTAATTACACAAAGTTATTATAGATATTCTAGTTTGCATCATACAATATTGTTTCTATAGTTCTATTATAACATAATGAGTAAGGTCATGAGCAGCCCATAGATTTCTTTATAAAATCTATGAAAAGTCTTAAACTAAACTATAATATCATGGAACAAAAGGCTTTTACTCTTTTAAATGATGTTAATTAATACATTTAGGCTATATCTTCTAAGTTCAAATATTATTACCTATTTCCCACACACCATGGTTAAGGATATTTTAACATAGACTAAAGTGTCTAGTAAGACGTACAGGTGGGTCAATAATATATAAGAGTATGACATGGATATCTATAACACCAAGTTAGTAAGAGGGATGGGTTTAGCCAAGCTTATGGCTAAGACCAATTTGCAAGTTGTTGAGGTAAACACTACTATTGTTAAGGTTGATGATTCTTTGAGTCAATTTAACATATCTTCATGGTATAGAGATATTGTTTACTACATGAAAAATTTAAGTTGTCCCCTTGACATAGATAAGAATAAAAGAAAATACTCTTAATCTTGTGTCCTTAAAAATACATCTTGACTGAGAATAGACTAGCATGGAATAATCTGGATTAGGTTCTCCTAAGATGTGTGATAGAAGAAAAAACAATTGACATAATTAAATACTTCCATATTAGAATATGTGTTGGTCATTCTATACCTAAGGTTACAACTCATAAAATTATAAGAGCTAGTTATTGGTGGCCATCAATGTTTAAGGATGTTTCTCAAATAGTCAAAAAATGTGAGAAATGTCAATGTTTTATTGGGAGGATGAAAGCTTTAGGTTCTCTTCCTTACAACCCATGATGATTGAAGGCCTATTTAGACAATAGGGAATGGATTTAATTGGATAAATTATTGATTTGTCAAGTTTTGGACATAGATGGATACTATTTATAAATGACTACTTCATGAAATGGGTTGAGGAAATCCCTATAAAAAATGTAATGCACAAAATAGTTATGGATTTTTTATGAAATCAATTTTTTTATGGATTTGCTATGCCTATCAAGATAAGTTTTGATAATTCCATGAGCTTCAAAGCCAAACCTTTGGTGGAAATGTGAAAACACTATGGGATTGAATTTACCTATGCTTATAAATACAATCCTTAAAGGAATGGGCAAGCAGAATCAAGTAATAAAAACTTTCTCAAGATCATTAGGTGAACTTTAGAATCAAATAAGTAGGTTGAACAACTAAAATTTGCCTTGTGTGCTGACAGGATTATGCCAAAGAGAGATATAGGCAAAAGCCCTTTTGAGCTTGGTTATGGGGATAAATTAGTTTTTCCTATCAGTTTTTCGTTTCCTACCTATCAACTCAAGCAATAACTAGGGGATGATGAGTAGATTAACCACTATGAAAGTAGGATGAACCAGATTATTGAGCTTGATAATTTGAAGACAATATCATGAAAGACACCTGAAGTTTAATGAAAAGATAAAGAAAATATTTGATAGGAAGGTCACTCCATGAACCTTGTAAGTAGGTGATCTATTTGTACTTTGGGATAATAGACATGAGGAAAAAAGAAAAAATGGAAAGTTTGATGCCTTGTGGATAGGTCCCTATTACATTAACTTCTGTATTCGGGAGCATACTTTTTATTGAGATACTTGGATGGTGAAATACTAGAGCTACTAGTTAATTGAAGACATTTAAAACACTTCCTTTATTAATTTCATCTACAATTATGTATATATTGTATAGAGTTTTATCTTTCTATTGTTTTATTATGTTATTACCCCTCGACTTTTGGCCTTGTTTGTAAATTTTGCCTTTGTGTTTTGTTGTGTGTTCATTTTCTCATCCTCCTAATTTATTTTTGTAAGTCTACCATGTTTTGTTGAGCCTTCATGTAAGTTCACTAAAAATTTTTAAGTCTTAGCTCTATAGCCCAATGGATTGGCACCTATTCTTATGTTTTGGGGTTCTTTAAACACCCATAAGGGGTATGCATCCTTGAGAAAGATCCAATGTTAATTCCTAGAATTTCATTAAAGCAATTGGGCCCTTATCTAATACCAATTCCACTTCTCCCAAACTACATATCCAAGTGTTCTTTTTGAAGGTCAAGTTCATGTGAAAATTGGCTAAGTCTTAATTTGTTATTTTTTTGGCAAATGTTTCTTTCCCTTAGACTTTTTTAGGATTTTTATGTTAAAACAATGTCCAATGGAAATAGGTCTTTAGGATTTTTGTCTCAAACAAAAAGTTTGAAGACTTATTTCCATCAAATATTTTATCCACTATAAAAAGTCTGAAGGAATTGAATGTCTTGGCCAAGTCCCATTTACATCAAGCTAACTGTTTCACAAAAGATCTAAATGGTAATTATACTTCGATAAAAGATATAAGTCCAATTCCTTTAGGAAAATTGTAAGGTCCATTTGTTTTGGACTTTTTATCTACGATAAAAATTTTGAAGGGCACGTGCCTTTGAGCATTTTGGTCACAACATAAAAGACTAAAAGAAAAGTCTAAATTCCTTTAGAGAAGATGTAAGTTCCTTATTTGTTTTAGACTTTTTATCCATGGAAAATTTTTGAAAGGGCACTTGCCTTTCAAGAATTTCTCCTACATCAAAGGCCCAAAGTAAAGTCCTTTCTTAGGCAAAAGCATTCGTTCAAATTTTTTGAAGGTCATATTCTTTCAAGCATGTTGTCTACACAAAAACTTTGAATGGCTATTTCCTTCAAAAAATTTGTTCACACAAAAATATTGAAGGGTTATTTACATTATTTTAGGTAAATTCTAAGGACTTATTTAATTTAGCAAAAGTGTTTACAAAATTTTTGATGGGCTAATTCCTTCAGGAATTTTTATTGTGTAAAAATTTCAAAAGGTTAATTCCTTTAGGCATTTTTCCCATGTAAAAGTCTTGAAATAATTATCCTAACAAAACACTCAAAAGGATTATTCCTAAATGAAAAAGCCAAATGTATGATTGCCTAAATAAAAAAGACCCCAAAATAGTATTATTATAGTCCCATAGACATCATTGATGGTCATGTGAATGTCTTTGACAATCACAAAGACCACAAAATTAAGCTTAGGTTAAAATCCATAAGAGTTTCAATTTTGACGGTCTTACCTATGTCATTGATGGTCGTGTGAATGTCTTTGATAGTCACAAGGATGCCAAAATTAATCCCAAGCTAAAAAAAATAGGGGTTTAAATTTTTAGGGTCTTAAAAACATCATTGATGCTCATGTAGATGTCATTGATGATCACATAGATACCAGAAATGAGCCAAGTATATATCAATGGTTTGCATTTGATCCTAGGTTCAAGGGATCAATGGAGTTAGGAATACAAGCTACATCATATAGAAGACATAAGCATACAAGTGATCCTATCCAAAAAGAGGATCCATTAAATGGAATTAACTACATTTCAAGGTTCTATAATAGATTAAATGATTTCCATTTGATCTTGGAGGTAGGCTCTTTTTTAAGTTATTGTAGGGCTTTGGTTTGTTTCTTTTTGATTCTTAATTTCTTGTCCCTTGTTTATATATAGCGCCTACATATTTTTTTGGTTGCCTTCTTTTATGTTTTTCTTTGATTTTAATAAGTTTTTTCGAGACATTTTTAGCTTAGGTTTCATCCAGTCTCTCAAAAAAGGATTTATCAAGTTGGGAGTGCAAGTGTAAATAGACTATGGGTCTGAAATATGATCTTGATGTTTTTAATTTTAGTGAGATTAGTAAGGATGAATGAATGGACTAATTTCTCCCTAAAATCTTGAAATTGATTCAATTATAAGCTTGATTCTAATAAGGTTTACGCATGTAGGATGAAATTTTAAATTATTGAAGCACAATCATGCTTGCACTTAAACAACATTCACTACCTAGGATAAATTTTGAGACCAATGTTGATTATCTAAAGATCAAACACTTGACTATATCCCAAAACTGAGATAACTTGGTTCTTAACCTCTGTTAGAAAGCTTAATATGATTTATAAAATAAAAAATATATAAAAATAAAATCTCATTACAAATTTTGAAAGGAATTTTTTAAGCAAAGGTTATTCAGGTGATCTCCACCAAGGTTATGGATGCCTAGATGGTAGTGACGTAAGGCCCTAAATGGAGCCAATGTTATCTTTATAAAGGTTATGGATGTTTGTTTGGTAGTATAGTAATTCCCAAGCCTTTCCAAAGCTAAAATCATGGTTCTTAATGAATATTCAAACTTGTTGTAAGTCAATGTCAATGGTTAAAGACATAAAGTCTAGAAATTTCTCTCTAAACATCATAGAAAATAGTAAGTGGAATCAAAGCACACACACATGAATAGGTTTTGATATTTGGTCCCAATTTTTCTTGTGTGAGGCTTGTTTTAAACATGACTAGGTCTTAATAATGGCACTTGATCAATTTAAATGAATAGCCTAGTTTTAAGTTTGAACCATAATCTCTGAATTTTAAAACATAGTGTTGTGGAAATTCACTTAGTTAGGGTGATACTAGTATGTTTGCACATTATATTTATTTGAATATCATCCACACTTAGTTTGGTTGGCATATTTGTGCATGATTCTAGTTTATATCTTATCTTAGTTTGCTAACATTAGTTCTCTAAGTTTTAGAAATATAGGTTTAGTGGATCCCTCCATGAAAATGGATTATGTATGGGTTTCATGATTTAATTTCAATATTAGTCTTTTACTAGCCTTTAATTTGTTAATGGTTGAGTTGAATTCATTTCAATCACCTTGAAACCTTGATTCTAATTACCCTAGCCCAAGTCTTTCCATTTGAATTCAAAATTGGTAGGAACATTTTTACATGGGAGAATTTTAAAATGAGATGAACTTAGTTAAATTTTTATAGTAAACATTGGTCATGTTTATTTACATGTCTAAACCATAGTCTAAAATCCATGATTTGTCCCTTTTAGGTCTCAATATCCCTTAGCCTATATTCCTCATGGTTTGAACTAACACATGGTCCTTTATATTTAGTAGAGCCCCATTGTATTTCAAGATTAGTATAAACTTTAGACTAAGGTATTAATTCATATTTATTAATATGAATCAAAACATTGTTATAAGATTCTATGCTAAGTATTATGTTATTTCTAAGCTCTAACTTAGTTATATGTTTCACTATCAGCATGCACCAATCATGTTTTAACCTAATGGATTGAAATCAATAACCTACATTTTCTCAAGCAATCAAGATCAGATGGTGCAAGTTCAAAGTCAAAATTTCAAGCTTGTAGTGCATGATAAGACTCGAGCATGTTCCCATTAATCTATGGTATGCAATTAAGTGTACACCTTTTGATTGATGGGGTTTATTAAGTCTATTTCAAACTAATCCCCAAGTGAATTTGGTAATGACATGCATTATAACCACATTAGACAAAGTTTTGAGAAGCCAATGGCATTTGATCTTTTCGATTGAAATATAATAGCATACATTGATCTAGCTTAGTAATATCCAATGGTGAAATATCAAAGGGTCCCTTTTATTAATGTTTGGACTTGGTCTAGGGATTTATGCT
Organism: Torreya grandis; assembly: GCA_037957365.1. NCBI lineage: Eukaryota > Viridiplantae > Streptophyta > Pinopsida > Cupressales > Taxaceae > Torreya > Torreya grandis. The sequence goes on along the minus strand of JARHVA010001254.1, from coordinate 3,508,329 downwards.
AAATTTTCATCATATTTATTAATACAATAAAACCTCAGGTTAAAACCTTATGCTATGTCCCTTTTTATTAAACATGGGGCCCCCTTTTATTATGTCTTGATCTTAGTAAAAACTTTGGCCTAAACTTTTATTCATGTTCATTAACATAAATAAGTTATTTCTCCAAAGACTTTAACTTAAGGATTTATATTGTTATTCATGTTTTAAACATAGACATTTTTATTATTTGTAGGAAAAATCGTGCTCAATCTCATGGATTGCAATCTGATAATGTGTGTTTGATCAGATGAAGAGATCTAATGGCATGAAAGAATGGTTTAAAAGTTAATACATGGTCTCAAGATAAAGATAAAGCATGTTATTAGAGATTTATAATGCACATTCAAGCATACACTATCTGATTTACAACATGTATTAAATCAAGGCTTTTCAAAAAAATCTAGAATGAATGTAGGACCCCCACTTGTTAAGAGTGCATTATCCTAATAGGACTGACAAAGCTAGATGAAAAAAACCCACAAAGTTGACAAGTTGCACCATTTAATTATAAGACCCATAGACAACTAATGCCATTTGTCCTTTTGGATCAAGATTAATGACATGTATTTTCTGAAGTGAGAAGATCTAATGGTGTGATCCAAGATGGAATTTTCAAAGGGCTCAAGGTTGATAAGCAAGTGACACACGCCCAGATTAGAGAAAGTTAAGTAACCTAGTTAATTTTAAACCTCACAAGTGTCTAATTATATCTAATGTGGCATGTTAAGTTTTAATATTGGCTAGGAATCCAAAGATTAAGTTTTATTAAATGTATGGGAAATGATTCAAAGCACATAGGGAGGTCTATAAGCCATTCCAAAGTATATTTTTCAATCATAACCATGGATAATTTTTTGTTAACACCATAACTAGATCATTCACATTCCATCATTATAAAATCAAGTTTTTACATGGCATGCACTAAGGAAAATTTAACTATCCAAGAGATTCCAAATGTGCATACAAGTGATCAAGAGCTTCTCTAGATGGTTGTATATGAGGAAAAGTTTATTTATCCCTTGACCACAAATATTCTCTTTCTAGATAAAATGAAGATATTTATAGCCATGGAATTAAAGAGTTTGCTAAAAAATCTCTATCACTCATTGTAGAGTCAGCTAGAGAAATGATTCTTTTCTTGAAAATGGATGAAGATCTCAATTGTGGCATCAAATATTTTCTAGCTAGGAGCATCTTGGTAGGACTTGAAAGTTTTTTTACAATTATACAAATTGTAACCTACAAGTCTAGATTTGAAAAGGATTGACAAATTTATAAATAGTGGGGTTCTCCTCTATTCAAGGTTGTTGTTGGTCATTTCTATTAGTCCTTTCTTTCTCTAAGCCTAGGTTCTAAATTTTTTACAAGATCAATTGTTATGTGTAGATCTTGTCTCTCTTGATAAGGTGGTTATAGTTGTATACCCATTAGTAATCTTTGAGGTCATGTTTATATGTATCCTTTTTCATAATATCAAACTCACCATGCTTATCCCCTTGGCATCATTTTGAAAAATTGATTTGTGTAAAGATTTTTTTCAATACTAATGAAAATGTTTGTGGTTCTTTATTCTTTCTTGTTGATGAAGTGCAATAATATGTCTTACAAATCCTATTGATTGGATATTTGGATTTATGTTCACTAATGGTTGTCATCTTGAGCATAGATATAGGTTATAAATCCCTTTCTATATTTTAAATTTGAAAATGTGTTATTGAATAACCTTTTAGGTTACCCTAGGTCTATAAATTTGACAAGAAATTTTTTATTGAAAGTTTAGTTATAGTGTATGCTCTTAGTTTTTAAGAACCATTTGGTATTTCTCATTAGATTGTATTTGAGTCTTTTCTACATATTTTTACTAGGGACAGTGTCACAAACATTGTAAGAAACCTATATTTTTGAAACAAGACACAAACACACCACCTTCCATTTTTATATAATCATCTAGATATCCTACCTCATCCCACCCTACAAATAATACAACCTTTTCATATTATAAATCTTATTTACCACTTGCAAAAGAATGAGATCTTGCATACTTGAAACATGTTTATATTTTATGTTTTAAATTTTATAATTACAATCTTTTATTCAAACCTTATATATTAAAGATTCTTCAAAATTAAATTTGTAGTCATATACATATCTATCTTTAGTAGCTTGAATGTGACCTAGTGCATTTTTGCATTCCTTGTGATAACCTTTCCTAGGTAGAGTGTGTAGGTTTGGTTATGTCCAAGTCACATATATGTCTCTTTGTGCCAATAATCCTCATGGTGGAATTTCATAATTTATCCATGTGATAAATTTACCCCTTATGTCCTCTCACCTTGGTTTAAGTAGAGATAAAAGTAGCAGGGAGCTGACCATACCCATTTCTAGTACCTCTCAATAATTTTCTTAGTCTAGTCCATTCTTGATGTCCAAACCTTGCCTAGATATAATTACATACTAGTGGGTTATATTCATTATTTTATATTTTTTTCAAGTGTGCAAGGCAAAGTTAGAGAGGTGCACAACTCAAAACCAACATGGCCTACATCCAAGACTATTATTCATGGGTAAGTTTGAGTATAAATATTTTCTATTTAATATATTTTTTTCAATTTTTTGCATTAATATAGTAAATGGGGGGATGTAGACATATAATTAAACATTTATTTATAAAAAAATCACTTGTTACCATCATCTTATACACACTTAGTTCATGCCCAATTTCACTATTCTAAGCCACCATTCCTCTACTTCTATGTGGATAACCCTTAACATTACATAATTATAATACATAATGTTCTTATTATTAAATTAAGATAGCCTAAAATCATTATTATACTTATCCACACTTTTAGTTTAGTTATCTCTACTTCTTAGATGAGGTTATTCCTTCAAGACTATCCTACTTACTGTAGTGTTTGAATCATCTTGCATGTTTTGTAAGTCCCATTTGATGAATTTATGAAAATATCATTGTTTTATTATTTTTAGGAAATTAGGCGTTTAATTCATATGTAAATAAATGTTCTGAGCAATGTAAATTAGTAAATATATATTCTTTGATTAACCTACTAATTTGTGTAATTAAATAATATTTTGTATTTTTAAAAATATAGCAGTGTGTGAGAGAAATTAGAAATTAGCCTATTTTAGCTAATATGGACTGAGACAGAGTCTGATACTAGAAGAATAGGACTATAAAATATGATAAAATAGGTTCCTAAACTTCATTTCTGAGTTGGACATGAACACCAAAAGTGGGCACCCTACTATCTGGTGCTATAGTCTTATTTTGGTGTTGTTGTCTAGAGGTTGAAAGATTTTTGGGTTTTGTCTAATAGGTTTGTGTTACCTTGTGTATGAAATTTTAAGGCCTATAAGCCTATAGATCTTACTAAGTCTTTTATTTAATATTTGAAACCCTTAAGATCTCTTGATGCTTAAACTTGAATTGAAACTATGTCAAAGAAGAGAAGGGGTTAGTGTGTAATGGATACACTAGATGCACTTCACACCATGTATGTGGGCACACTACCTACATACCATTACTCTGAAGAGGGATCAAACTAATGTATTTATCCCATTAAATTACTTAGTGCAATAATGTGTGATGCATGTAACTAAATGTATTTTGGATGACTATGGACTAGTATGAGTGCTTGAAAAATCTTAAAATGATCTTGGAAGTCTATATGTAGAGAATAGGGAAAAGTGTTTGAGTATACTTGTTTGTATTCTTATTTCTTTCCTATAAATGAGTTCCAACCCTCTTAAATGGACTTTTAATGGTATTTCATATGGTAATTAATGATCATGGGTTAGATGAACTTTGTATTAGGTCGATATGGAAAAAATAAAGATTTGAGGAAATATGAACATTTGAGGTAAAAATGAACTTAGATAATAGCCCTAAAAATAGAATGCATTGAGTTATGATGCTCATGTATAACTTGGTCACTATTGTCCTAAGGAGATCAGACCTAGTGGGATAAATCTAGGCCTAAGAGGGCTACCTAGGTTTTAAAAATATTAGTCTAGAAAGCTATTGATGACTAGGAATCAGTGAAAGACTAATCAAGAAGGCTTACATGAATAAGAAGGGGACCTATAGGTTAGGTACTATTAGCCATGCTTAGTTCATCCAATTTTGAATTTTATATGACTACATTTTGCCCCCCTTTATTATAGTGATGAAATAAATTGAAATACTAGGATAAAGGAAATATATAAAACATACCTAAACTTACTTGTAAGGGATAAGCTCATGAAGCTATGTGATGCTAAATGTGCATAGATATAGCACACTATGAAGTGTGAACCTAAAAATGAAAATATAAATTAGATCAATTCTTAATAGATACACTATATGTATAATAATAATGTATAAAGATAAGTAAGATGAAGAGAAAGGAATAAATACACCTCATTAGGTATGTGAACAAATACAAAACATGTTGTGATGTTGGATTATGTTGAGTATGTATTGAATGAAAAGTAATATCATGAATAGAGATAAGTGCTTAATTCCCTAGAATGTGGCTCAATAATGTAAAGTTTGGCCCTTTAGATACATTCTCACCAACTAAGTGAAGTTAATGAATCGTGCATGTTATAATGAATGTCTAGATTGTATTTCCAATCCCTCTAAATAGGTGGCTCATGAATACAAAGCTTAGCCCTTTGGTTCCATCATTTCCCTATGAAGAAAATCTATGAATTGATACCAATATTGAATATATGGCATATGCGATGGATCGTGGGGCCTATGGATGTGATAGAAATCTTGAAAATGTGGCATGGATAGCTGAATGTGCACTAGAAACTAGGCCATTGTTGGCCATTTTGAAAGATGAAGGTTAAGCTTGTATGAAATCCAATCTAAACTGATGTACTAGGCTTATATGAAATCCAAATTTGGAACTTGGGTACTCAAAAATTTAAACTTGTATGAAATTTCAACTTGAATATGTCAACTACCTATAGATAAAGTAAGGCACAGAACTACTGAGAATGCTTGGAATAAACTGAAACTTAGAATAAAATAAAATTAGTGTACCACACATATTGCCCCAAATAATTGATGTTTAGAACATGAATTCTAATATATAAATTATGTTAACTACCTAATCTGAATTTTAATTGATAACTATCATGCCATGCATGATAACCCCTTGTATCTAAGAAAACTATATTGAAACTATTGAATATGACTGATCTAAAAGTGCAAAAACTATCCCTAAACAAATTTTTTTTCCTCTTTATATAATCCCTAAGTGTTTTTATACCCAAATAAAAGCACCAAAATTTGGACACCCATATGTTTGTCACTACTATCTATTTCTAACACTGTTGTCTTGTGTAAAAATTGTCTACTAATTTGAAATTGCCACTATTTTTTTCTCTAATTTGACCAATTTGACTTCTAGATTCTATGCTAAGTGTTATAAATGATACTATTTTAATTTTTAGGAGGTCTAATATCTATGACAAAACCCCTATTTTATGTCCCCTATTTTGAGGGTAGGAATTATGAACCTACAATGACTACCCTTAAAAGAAAAGAGTCTTGCAAGTGTATTAAGCTATATAGATATATGATATAACATTTATATTTTACAAGATATATCTAGATATAGAAATTTTTTTATTATGAGATTGTTAGATCAATAGGGGTATGCCTATATAGACATAACAATGTTAAAACATGCACAAATTACTAAACTAAAAATGTTAGATGTTAGTTGTTTGGTTGTTAGTTGTTACTTGGAGGGATGGAGCATGATGTCCATCATGGAATCTAAGAAATCAAGGTAAATGCATGATATGGATCATGGTATTACACACAATGAGAAACAAACAAGAAATCAAGTAACAAGTAAGAAGCATATAAGAATGGCCAAATGGCCATACAAACAAGGGACATGTGCACATGCCACTCACACTAGAAGATAAACATGGAAGGCATGTTCAAATGTCATATACACATATAAATGAATAAGAAAATTTTGGTATAAGGGCCATATGCACATAAAAGAGTAAAAACAAAGGACATTGAAAAATATCCTAAGTCACACTCATGAATAAAAACAAAGGTCATTTATAAATGTCCTAAGGTACAAATAAGAGACAAGCTAGAATGGGAAATGCAATCACATAAGCTATGCTAAGTAATAAAAGTAATAATGTAAGAAATGGAAAGATACAAAGACATAAATAATCAAAGCAAATGTGAGAGTATGCAAAACATGTTTATTATAATACTAGGTATATGTTGAGAGATACACAAGTGCTAGATACTAGTGAAATGTCAATATAGTATTTTGTGTAAGCTATAAAGTAATGTGCATCAGTATGATAACTCAGAGTGTGTGGTGTAATAATGACATAATCTAGATGGTGTAGTATTGTAGAAGATGCCCCTAGTGGGTGTGTATAATAATGAGTGTCTTGAATGTAGAATTAGGAATGCCCCCTTAGTGGGTAAAATGAAGTAATCAAAGAGTTGGATGTCACTACACACACTCAAAGAAGATCAATTGAAGCATAGTAATGTATAAAATTGACATACAATAGCATGCAATAATAAATGTAAAGTCTTATCATGATAGTAGTAATATAAATCATGGATTATGCATACAATCAAAATGTTTTTCATATTTTGAATTTCTAAATTATGTATAATCAATCAAGAGAGACATTGTACAAGAAATTGAAAAAGAAATATGTAAAATCAAACAAAAGTAAGATATGTATAACGAATGCTATGAAGAAATGATACTAACTTATGAGTCTCATGGGAGACTCCCTATCATGTTTTCCTATATCAAGAAGAATGATCATGCATGATCATGAATCATGATGTAAATGCTAAGAATATGGCTCTAAAATCTATATATGTTGCAAATGCTTTGAAATATCTATAGTGGAAACCAACTATGGGGTCCCTTTGTAACTTTGAGAAGTGGATGCAACTATAGGGCTCTTAAGGACCCATCTAGTAGTATGATAATCTCTCTAAATATGTGATTTATATGTAGATGCATAAGATCTCAATGAGACTACCTTGGGTGTAAATATGGTAGCTAAAAGTTGTCTAGAATCTTGAATCTATGTAGGTGTATGAACTCTTTGTGTTGATGATGAAGGTCTTGACTATGGTTGAATTTGCACTCAAGGAAGAACTGTAATAGGTGGAGGAGATAAAATTAGATCTAAATGGGTGTTAACCTAAGTGAAAAATCTATAAATATTAGTGTAATCAATGTACCAATCTTTGTAAACTTGGGTGATAACATGTACCACATAATATACTATAGGCATAAATCTGGTATTAGGTATAGGATAAAATATAGATGAACCAAGTTTTAAGAGAGGGATATATATAACCACTAGTGTTTGCTTTTGTCTATTAGTGATATGGAAATACTTAAAAGTAGTCAAATAGTTAGATACATCTAAGTAGAAACCATGTATAGAAATATGTTTATAAATAACACTCCACATGATACATAGCAAACAAGGGATAGAGAACATGGAATTGTGTATTAATGCATAGAAAACATTGACTTGAATCATGACATTTCTAATGTGTTTAGAATGATAAGATTGAAAATTTTTCCACATGAGGAATAGAAAGCAAAGGATAGAGAACATGAATTTTTTCATAAATGAATATAAATTTTTGACATGCAACATAATATTTTGAATGCATTTAGCAAAATGGATTTGCTAATTATTCTATATGAGCAAAAGAGAATATGCAAAAATAATTTTGAATCCTTGTGCATTTTTTTCATTAAAGTCTATAATATCATCCCATATAATGAAACATAAACATGAAATTAAAAATATCAAGCTTTGTACTAACATATGATATACTTCATCATTCATATACATGATAGGTCCCACTATGGTTTGCTTGTTGTTTGCAATAAATGTAAAATAAATTATACATAAGTGAGAATCATTTTTACAATTTGATTATGTATATAAGGTGATACCTCAAGAAGAAAAATAGGAGATAATATATGCAACTAGATATTTTAAAAAAATATTTTTGCAAAATATAATTATTTTTTCAAATTTGAAGTAATTTTTTGATTTTAATATGAAACTAAAATTTTAAAAAATGATTGAAAATTTACTGAGACTTTAGTTGATGTGACTAGGGTTTTGAAAGAGTTTTTTGAAAATTAGTGCAATAATTTAAAAATTTTAGACAAAATCTATACAATTTTTCTTGAAAAATTTAGGAAAAATTAGAAAATATTTCTAAAGTTAGCAATATATTTTTCCTAGTGTGTTGAAGGTGTTTGTATGCAAAAAAGACCTAGAATGTGCAAATTAGGGTTTGAACAAAATATGTGATATTTTTGCAATGAATTGATAGATTTATGATTTTTAAATTTAGGAAAAATGAATGAATTATGGAAAAAAAAAAAATTATCCTTAGGGTTTCTAGGGGTTTTGTTCAAAAGTTGGAAGTGAGTCAGGTTTACCAGATGTTTTATTCTTTTTAGGAAATTAGGTGTTTAATTCATAAGCAAATAAAGTGTCTAAGCAACGTAAATCATTAAATAGATATGCCTTATTTAGCCTACTAATTTGTTTAAATAGATGATGTCTTTTTTAAATATAGTAGTGTGTGAGAGAAATTAGAACTTCACTTATTCTGGCTAATCTGGACTGAGACAGTCTAATATTGGAAAAACAAGACTAGAAAATAGGCTGGAATAGGTTCCTAAACTTCATTTATAAGTTTGACAAGAGCACCAAAAGTGGATAGCCTACTATTCAGTGCTATAGTAATATTTCAGTGTTATTGTCCTAAGGCTAAAAGCTTTATAGCTTATGTCTGGTAGGTTTGTGTTACCCTGTCTATGAAATTTTGAGGCTTAGAAGTTTGCAAATCTCACTATGTGTCTAATTAAATATTTAAAACCCTTAGGAAATCTTGATGTTTAAAATTTAATTAAAACTTAGGGAAATAAGGGAATGGGTTAGTGTGTAAAGGATACACTAGACGTACTTCACACCTCGTGTGTGGGCATGTTGTCTACATATCAATACTCCAAAGAAGGATCAAGCTAATGTAGTTCTCTAATTGAAGTACTTGGTGCAATAATGTGTTATGTATGTAACTAGGTGAAAAACTAGATGTACTTTGGATGACCAGGGACTAGTATGAGTGATTCAATAGGCTTGAAATGATCTTGGAAGGCTATATGTAGAGAATAGGGAAGAGTGCTTGAATGTACTTGCTTGTATGCTTGCTTATTTCCTATAAATGAGTTCCAACCCTTATAAATAGAATTTGAATTTAATTTTATAGGGTAATTAATGACCACGGATTAGATTAACTTTGAATTAGGCTAACAAGGCAAAAGATATGGATTTGGGGAAATTTGACTATTTGAGGTAAATCTAAACTTGGACAATAATGCTAGAAATAAGACACCCTGAGTTATAACACTCTTATCTAAGTTTGGTACTATTATCCTAAGGGGATGAGACCTAGGGGGATAGGTCTAGGCCTGAGAGGACTACTTGGGTCTCAAAAAGCTTAGTTTGGAAAGCTACAGATGACTGAGAATCAGTGAAAGACTAATCGAGAAGGGTTGTGTGAGCAAGAAAGAGGACCTATAGGTTGGGTGCTATTAGCCATGCCTAAGTCATCCAATTTCATATTTTATATGACTAAAATCAAAATAAATCACATTTTCTAATCATTTTTCACTATGACATATATTTCTAAATTGATAGAAAAAAACCAATTCTGAGTCCACACAAACCTATTATCCTTGAGCTAAGTTTGAATACACCTCCAATGTCACAAGTAATTTTCAAATCACATAATTACACTATCAATTTATACACACCATCATGGAATGGGATAAATACATTGATTTTTATCTATCTTAATATATTTTGTATGTAGAAACCACTCAAAACATGTGGTGTACAAGTCAAAACCAATTTCAGCCATTAAATAGTTTTTTCTCATTTATTCATTTTATTATTTTTGATATATTGAACTAGGGTTACAATTAGATAATAATTCACACATTCGATTCCATAGTGAATCACATAGATCTAATCATACACACAAGACCATTTTTTGACCAAAATTTAAAACCCTATTGGATGCCAATGTGCCCTATAAAAGCAATTGCAAGCCAGTCATGTATGAATAGTGTGCAAGTAGATGTGAATATTTGATCATAATTAATAATGACATTATACATCCATACAATGAATTTCATAATTAAACTCACAATCTGACATATCTAATATCTAGATAAGTTATTCATCTTTGACATTTTCCCATTTTACCATATTTATATAGTTAACAAGTTTTAAATTTGTTTATGTGATTTATTACATATTTTATTCATTTTGATTTTACACAACAGTTTGTCATAATTAGGTTTTTGCATTTGTCTATCCCAATTTTATATAGATAGAATTATTTTCATCTAGATAGTAACACAATACTCTCTTGTCTGATTCAAGTGGACTTGTCCTAGTGAACACATGCTTTAACTTTTCATATTCAAAATGGTCACAAGGCTTATAAAACTTGTTTACATCTCAACAAGTTCACTAAGGGAATCCTTTTAAACATTTTTATTCATTATTTGACTATCCTTATAGTTCATAATTTAATACATTAATGTAGACACCTAACATTGGACACTCTATGTTGATTTTAACTATCTTTTAACATTGTCCTAAATTATTTAAGTAATTATTATATTTTCACTAACTTTGATAGTCACTCATTAGTCATCCCTCTTGATCAATTAATTTTTTCTTCCATGATCACAACCAATCCCACAAAATCACATCACATTGTATTATTTAATTAATCTCAATTAATTAACTAATCTTCATCTAATGGGAAAATTAATGATATTTAAAATATCTCCATTTTCCCAATTCATCTAATCCTAATTTCCATTTCAATTCATGACATCATCCATCATGACATCATCATCCTCTTTTTAAGTCAATGTCAATACAATGAGATAAGTGCTTCAAAAATTTATGACATGGTTTTACACACTCCAAGTCCTCAACAAGTCATCCTCTCACACACTCTAAACTTGCATGAGTGGATTTATTACACACACAACATCTCTCATTTATGAGGTGTAGGATATATTCTCAACCATTGAGATTGTCCTTCATCCAATGGTCCATAATCACTCTAAAAATAGATAATGGAAGGACCATATTCTATTCTCCAAAAATATTGTGGTAAACTTATGTTGTCAATCCTTAATATAGTTTCCACTATTTCTTCCACTTTCTCATCCAATCATTCATATCAAAAGAGAAAATTTCATATAAGTTACTTCATGACAATTCCAAAGACCTAAAATGCTATATTTATACTAATCCAAACTTCAATTTTGACTAGAAGTATACATCCACAAGGAAGTGATAATCATTTGATGTTATCTTATATTTTTTAGTCACTTTGTAGGCCTTGCCCAATATGAGAACATGTGCCTAGAATGTTATTTTTTTATTGTTTATATTTGAATTTCATGCTAATAAGAAACTAACCTCCATTTAAATCATGTAATCACATATAACCCACTCAATGTGCCATATATGATCACATGATTATAAAAGAGCTTATCTTTTCGTTAGCATGAAAATAAAACTATAAAAATATAAAAGTAACATCCTATGAACATATCATCACATTGGGAAAGATCTAGGTAGTTAAAAAAAACCAAATAGAATATAAATTTAAATTATTATACCTTTTTAATGGATATATTCTTATAGCTATAATTCAAATCTAGATTAGCATAGATATAATGCTTCAAGTCTTTGGTAATGTCATAAAGTAATGACATCACCCCTTATGTTATGCCTGATTATATGATCAATGTGAATGGCATGCACAGTTGGACATAGTTTGAAGCTAAAAAAAACATTTATAGCAATGAGAACTATTAGTTTCATACCTAAAGTAACTACAAATCAACATGGATATCCCAAGGAATCAGGTTTTTGTTCCTTTTAATGATGGAATCCATCTCAATTTGGCCCAATATGATGATATTCCAACCTCAAAACTAAAAAAAAATACCATATTTCATAAGTGAAGATCAAACTACACCCATAGAGCATATCAAAGATGTGGCTAACTTATGTTCAGTCCACCATATTACCCAGAAGAATGTTTCCATCCATTTACTTATTTCATCCTTCAAAGGAAAGGAATTTCAGTGGTATATGAACCTTCCCTTGAACTCCATAGCCACTTGGGATGATTTAGGTGAAATAATATGTAAACAATTTAAAGATAAATTAGACCATCTATCTTTTGTTTGATAAATCACTAACATGAAGAGAGTAACAAATGAATTTATGACTAATTTCAATCTTAGATTTTAGAAAACATGGAACAAAATACCTCCCATGATAAGGTCATCTCTTAAACATGTTTTTCTATACTTTTTGAGAGCTTTGAATTCTGATACTTCAATTATGATTCAGTTTATGGTGGTAGGACACTCTCAAATGCCTATGAGGTTGCAATTAATGCTTAAAATATTAATATTTTAATATATTAAACTTAAAACTAGGCCTCTAATTCTAATTTTTCTAAAATTATAACATTTTCTACCTCATCAATATTCATCAATAGCCCAATTTACAACCCCTCAAGGTCAAGTTCAAGATCTTCATAGTCAATCTAGTGAGCTTGCTAAAATAAAAGGTATGATTAAATATTTTTTTAATGAGTTAATTGAGTTTAAGAGAAAAAAATATGAAGCTAATAGGCCTCTATATCAATCAAAAGGATCCATTATACCAACCAAACCATATGTTTCAATTAATCCTAATGTTCCTTCCTCAACCAAGGCCCTTATTCTAGAATAAAATAATTTGATATAAGATTTAGGTTGGCATCCTTATAACATAAATAATGTGTAGAATAAATATTTAGTATCATAAAATATGTAAATTATTCAAATAACACAATATGAATCAAATCATGTATAAGTACAGTCTGGTGCAATCTTGGTAAATATTCAAGTTGATAATCATGTGGTAGTAAATCAATTTGATAAGCTTAGAAAATAAATGAAATTTGTTTTAGAAATTAAAATTTATAATATAAAGGATATATATGAGCCCCAAGATGTAATCCATGATTAAAATTTTCTTAATATGATTTATAAAAGTATTAATGATCAGCTCTATACCCCTTTGACTCATAAAAATCAGCAGGTTAAAGCAAACAATATTCACCAAGTACCAAAAGTTCAAGAGCAACCAATAATGAATTATATTCCTATTCCATAAAATATAATATATTTACCTACCACCATATCCATTTTTGAAGGAGGACCTATTATATGTAAGCCAAAAGAACATCCAAGTAAAAAGGAAAACTTATTAAGAGAGGATGATCAAGAGTTGTTTTGGTCAAATGAGCTTCAACTTAGCTTAGAAGAAGATCATTTTATATCCATTCAAGAGCCATTAAAGAATAAAATTAAAAAATTAAGTGAGCATCAATAATCCTATCATGAAGATGATATAGAATAAATGGTAGAAACTAGTGAGATTGTAGTAGTCATTTTCCAGGTAAAAGTCTTAAACATGAGCTAAATAAAGATAAAAAAGAATATGTAGTGACTCATAGTGAACCTCAAGAAGATAAAAGTGAAATGTAAAGATTTTTATGACATATGGTAGTATTAATTTAAGTTGATTCAATACTTTCATAATCTTTATAGGCCTACATTTCCTTGTGAAGACATTTATAAAGTGGTTGTGAAGGTAAATTAGAATGCGGTTACATTAGAAATCTTTCTTAGTTTAAAAGAGAAACATGAGGTGAGTATTAAACCACATGATGAGTTTATTTATATTGAATATATGTTTGAATCATTTGACTAATTTTAAGACAAGATAAATAGATTTATAATAAGGAAAATAGTTGATCTAACCAGAATGGCACTCACACAATAATTTATCTATCATCTTCATCAACCACGTGGAAAGGATCTATGATGTTTTTACTTTGATACAGCTTAATTTTGAGTGATTATATATAATATTTTTATATTTTATTTTACTCCAAGTATTTTTATGGATATGTTCTATTAGTAGCGATAGTTTGCATTTCTTCAAAGTGTTATCTTGCACATCTTTCAATTGGTAGTTATTCAAGTTTTTAATTAAATAAGTGATTATGCACAAGTGTTTTAATTAATTAAGTAATAAATTTTAAGTTTAATATATATTTTTTTTAATTTTTATTACTTCATATATTAATAGATATATCTAATGTTCTTAACTGTTTAGTAAATAAACATCCCAATAAAGTGTCCAAGAATGTTGATAATTTTGCCATCATTGGTCAAAATTGCTTATGTTAAGGTTTTAAAAAATAGTCCATTCATGGATTAAAGCTACAAAAAGGTATTTAAAAAATTATAAAACATTAATAAATACAAAATCATGCTTAGGAACAACTCATAAGTCCAAATTTTGATAAATGTTTCTTTTATTCTCTAACTAGTTAGTTGTAACCTAGTGAAGGCAATTTTTAGATGTTCGGTATATGAAGATGAATAATATTTGGTTTGAAAATTAAAATAATTTGTTTTATTTTAAAATTTATTAACTTTATGAACAATCGTTAAGAAGAATAGGTGCTTGAAAACCCTTCTTAAACCCTTATTTGCTCGATTTTAAGAAGCATGCTTGTATTTTTTAGTTATTTATTGAAAATAGTCTAATTCAAGCTAGTAAACTTGTACCTAGAACTATAATTCCACTTTTTATAGAATTAAATCCTATTCTACCTCCTCAATCTCCATTAATATCCCAAATTCCATCCTATCAAGGTCAAGTTCAATATCCTCATAGTCAATCTAGTGATCTTGGTGAACTAAAAGGTATGTTGAAATATTTTGGTAATAAGTTTATTGAGTTGAAGAGGTAAATATATCAAGCTAATATGATTACATATCAAGTTCAAGGAGCCATTATACCTTCCAAACCATATGTTTCAATTAATTCTAACTTTCCTTCCTCAACCAAGGCTGTTATTCTACAACAAAATAAATTTATACAAGATTCAATTTGGAAACTTTTTAACATTAATGATGTGAAGAATAAATAGTTATTAACACAAAATAAGGATATTATTAAAATAATAAAATAGTAATCAAATCATATAAAAGTACAATCAGAAGTAATCTTGGTGAATTTTCAAGTTGATGATCATGTGGTAGTAAAAAAGATTGATGAGACTTTCAAATCAAATAACTTTTTTCAGCCATTATAAGATCCAAGAGAAAGGCTATAGATGAGAAATAAGAAGTAATTTATGATTAAAATGTTTATAATATGGTTTATAAAAGTATGAATGATCAGATTGTTGCCCCTCTAACTCAAAAAAAATCAGCATGTTGAAGCAAACAAGATTCACCAAGTTCCTCAAGTTCAATATTAGCCAATAATGACTTATATTTCTATGAAACCAAATGGAATATATTTCCCTCCCACAATTTACATTTTTAAAAAAGGACCTATTTTATGTAAGGTAAAAGAAGAACTTCTAGGTAAAAAGGAAAATTAGTCAAGAGAAGATGATCAAGAGTTGTGTTGGTCAAATGATTTTCAATTTGGCATAGAAGGAGATCATGTTACAACCCTTAAAAAGACATTAAATAGTCAAATTTAAGAACTATGTGATCCTCAATAATCCTATAAAGATGATGTTCTAGAAGAAATGGAAGAATCTAGTGAGATTGTAGTACTAGTTTCACAAGGTAACATTCCTAGATATGAGCTAAACAAAAATATAAAAGAAGATGTAGTGACTCATAGTGGACTTCAAGAATTTATAAGTGAGGACCTGAAAGGTTTTTATTACTTATGATAGTATTATTTTGAGTTGATTCAAGACTTATATAATCCTTGTAGGCCTACATTGCCTTGTGAAGACATTGATAAAGCGGTTGTAAAGGTGAATCATAATGTTATTACATTAGAAAGATTTCTTAGTGTGAAAGAGAAATATGAGATGAATAATGACCCACATGATGTGTTTGATTATATTTGAGATATTTTTTATTCATTTTATTCACTTGAATATAAGATAAAAAGGTTGAAAATAAGAAAAAGAGCTGATCCAACTAGAATGGCACTCACACAACAACTTGCTCATCATCTTCTTCAACCACACATAAAGGAACTAAGAGGTTTTTGCTTTGATCCAGGTGGATTTTGAGTGATTTTAAACAGTAGTGTTAAATTCAATTTCCATCCAAGTTATTTTATGCACATGTTATATTAGTAGATTTAGTTTTTAGTTCCTCTAAGTGTTATTTTGTACATCTTTTAGTCGGTAGTTGCTCTAGTTTTTAATTTAATAAGCACTTATGAAAAAGTATTTTAATTGATTTAGGAGTAAATTTTTATTTTCATATTTTTTGATATTTTCATTACTTCATATCCTAATGCATATATTTGTTTTTCTTGAGTGTTTAGCAAGCAAACATCCTAGCAAAGTCATCAAGAATGTTGATAATTTTGACACCATTGGTCAAAATTAGTTATGTGTAGGTTTTCAAGAAGAATAAATTCATATATTAAACATAAAAATAGGTATTAAAATTATATTACAACATTAATCATATGAAAATAATTCTCAATAATAAAACACAATCTCAAATTTTGACAGAGGTTTCTTTTATTCTCTATCTAGCTAGTTGTAAGCTAGTGAAGGCAATTTTTAGATGCTTGGTACATGATGGTGAATAATATATAGTTATAAAATTATTATTGGTATTATAGGGAACATATTAAATAAATATTAAATGATTTTTTTTCATGTTAAAATTTCATAAATTTATGAACAATAATTAAGAAGAATAGGTTCTCTAAAACCCTTCTTAAACCTTCATTTGCTCAATTTTAAGTAGTATGTTTGCATTGTTTAGTTCCTTATTAAAAAATAAAATTGGTGTGAGATACTATTGGTAATATAATAAATTTATACACCTTCATAAATCAAAATTTTATTAAAAATTATGGATAAATGCAAAGGATCAAGCATCAATGTTTTAAGCAAGCAAGGGAGATAGTCATAAAAGTCAAGTTTTCAGTGGTTTAAGAACATAAAATTATTAGAATTATAGAAATATTTATTAAATTTCATAATAATAAAATAATTATGTATTTAATCCTCATAAAACTCAATAAAATATAAAAATACAAACCTATAGGCAATCAAAAATGAAATTAGGCAAGCTAGTCAACACCAAAAAGTCCAAATTATGAGTTTTTTTAATAAAAACTATTGAAATTTTACATGGGGGTATTTTTTTTTATGTAATAAATTTTAAAATTGTTTTAAATTCTGTAATTTACCTTAGGTGATAAAAAATTTCAATATACATGTCTGATTATGAAGGGAATGAAGGTTTCTTCAACGTTTTGCTCATAAATAGAGTTGGGAATGGGTGTTTCAGGTAACTGTAATGGAAAAAATGATTTTAAATTATTAATAGTTAATTTAAATGTATAAATAAATTATAATTAAATTAAAACCAATTTAAAATATGCTCATCTTAGTGAAAAACATCTTCAGGTCATCCTCAGGGCAACAAGCAGGCACTTTTTGTGAATTTTTATTATGGAGTTTGGTGAAGATTTTTAGAGAATTTAGAAATTTTAAATATATTACCTACTTATAAATATATAAAAAATAATATGAATAGTATTTTTTTATTCCTTAAAATCATTTTAGACCCCCTAATCTAAACTAGGGTTTCTTGAGAACAAGAAAGCATATGAGAGCATAAAATGGTGTTTTTTGGTGTTGTACATGGTTTTTAGAGATAATTTTTTTTATGGTCTATAACACCATGGTTATTATGTTCCAATAATATTTTTTATCCTTATATATTCTAATTATGAATATCCATCAAGTTTTTAGCTCTAATAGTTCATTCAAGAAGCTTGTCAAAGTTGCACATGATAAGCATATGGAAGAAGAACCAGTTTGGAATGCTGATTTGGTCATAATCAAGTGAATAAATATCAATAATATTAAATTGATAATTAAACATCCAAATTATCCTCTATCTAACTTGGGCACCCCATTTTGGGCTAATTTTAACAACTACAATCTATCTTTAAAGAGCTTTCAATTAGCCCTAAAAAAGTGGAGTTCCACAATGTACAAACATGGATAAGTGGAGTTAAGGTATTGATAAAATTTATATCCCTATTTTTAATAAATATAT
>JARHVA010001254.1:3362500-3485000 GCA_037957365.1 Torreya grandis | reverse complement strand
TTCTTAGAATTATAGTTGGTTATAGGGAAGTTTGAAAGAAGTATCCATAATTATTTCAAAGGAATACTTGAATTCTGATAGGATTAGGGGCATCATGCATGACATGTGTTCTAGGTTATAACATTTTTTTTAATTATAAAATCACTTGGTATTACCTAGTTCCAAAATCTATATACATCTAGATATTAGATAGAGGCCATGTTGTAATACATGACCACCTCCTTGCTTGATTTTGACACCAACTTTTTTATATTAAATGTAAATCCATGGAATTATATATGTTACATACATGAGACTTATATCATGTTATTTTTTACTAAAAATTAATCTTATTCCATTTATAATGGTTGATTCTCCATTTTTCACTAATTTTTGTACCAAAATGATCAATTTTAATTTATATAAGGATTCCAAGTTACTCTACTACCTTGGGTATGTAATGATGGAGATATTCAAACTTTTATTTATTAAAAATTATCTCCTTATAATTATTATTGTGTCACGAACAATCTAATACATGTATTTCAACAAAGAAATATCCAAGGGTTCTACCCTGTATAGTCACCAATTTTACACTAGAAAAACACAATGGTTTGCATATTTGAATAGGAGTGTTCATTGATTATTATTTAATAAATAAATTATCACGTCTTTAGTTAAAATTTACATTATAAATAAATAATAATTTATACATGTTTCATTGAAATTTTACATGAATTATAAATTAGTGTATAGCTTACATTTAAAATTGTTCTTCATAGGGAAGTTAAGGTATAACTCTTTTCAGTTTACTCTTGTATTTTCAATTCATTGGATTATTAAGATAAAATGGGGAATTTAGACACATAAATTAACATTAATTACTAAAATAATTTATTTTTTACCATCTTCTTATACACACTTAAATCATGCCCAATTCCATGGTTCCAAACTATAATTTATCTACTATTATGTGGATGGCCCTTACCCTTAAATTTTTTTGATACATAATGTTTTTATTATTCATTCCAAGAAGCATAAAATAATTATTATACTAATACACATGTCCAATTTGTCTATTTTTTCTCATAAAAAAAGGTTGATCCTCTAGGATTATCTTGCTTTCCAATAATTTTACAATCCACCAATCATGTCCTACAGAATAACAACTATTTTTTAAAATGAAAATCCATCTAACAAGTCATACAACATGCTTAATAAGTCCCATTATACTAATTTTAAAATATATCACTATAAATCCATATTTCCTAACCATTTTCCACTATATGTTCATATCATTTAGAATAACTTTTGCATGTAACTACAAATTAAGAGGAAAACACCAATTCTAGCTCCACACAGTCCTAGTAGCCATGAGATAAGTATAAATATGCTTTAAATGTCAAAAGTCATTTTTGAATCACATAATTAAAACATTATTTCATCATCATATCACATTACACCATTATTTCACACACACCACCATAGCATATGATAGAAACATGGAGTTTTATCACTCTTAAGAGAATTTGTATGTAGGAAATACTCAACATAGGAGATGTTGAGGTCAAACACAAAAACACCTAATAACCCATTTTTTCTATTTATTTTTTTATTACTTATGGTTTGCTGAGCTAGGGTTTCAAGTGAATAATAAGGTACATAATATATTCTATATAAAATCACACAAATATGATCACACACACACATAACCAATAGGTGAATGAACACCAATCTATGTTTATATAAAATAGAAAAACCCTATTTGGATGCCAATGTGCCCTATTGATGCTAGTGTAGGCCAGTCATGTTTGAATAGCATAGCCTTATCCAAGATAGATGTGAATCCTTATCTCTGATTCATAGTGGCCTTGTACAGACATAAATTCAAATTCACACTTGTAGTCATAGTGTGGAATATCTAATTTCTAGTTAAGTCATTATTCTTTGATATTTTCCCATTTTATCAAATTTATATACTTAATAAGTTCCAAATTAGTTTTTTTTATTTATTACATATAATATTCATTATTAATTTACATATCAAATTTTCATAAATAGGATTTAGTATCTTTCTTTCCCATTTTTTGATAAAACACAAGCATAATCTATAGTGAATAGTTTTTTTCCTATTTTCTAGATTTATTATGTTATCTATTTATTTTATTTTGACACATAAATGTACATATGTTCTTACATTAATCATTATTATATCCTTTGGATTTGGTTTTGCTTTGCCTTCACCTTCTTGATATTTAGCATTATATATACATTTGTGACACCTTTCAAAAAATGATTCTAGTGCACCTTCTGTGTGGCATATTACTTGCTCATTCCTACATATTAACTATTTATATGTGATATGGATTACATTGAGCTTGTATGATCACATACATTTATATATACGTATTAAAGGAGCATACGTTTATTTTTCCCGTTAGGAGCATGATTATCCTTAACTTCATAACCAATTTTAATCTATGCTGTTGTAATTTTAATATACAATGGGGGCATGTTTCTTTCTTTGACTTCATCCAAATTTCCATTTTATTATAATGAGTTCACACTATTCCTTGACATATGTTGTGGGCTATTTGTATCCCTCCAATTATTATTTTTTTGGAGCCTTAATACTTGACCTTTCTTGAATATATTGTTTTATGTCAAAGTTTTAAATATTAAAAAAATACATAAAAGATAATAAATATAAAAAAATGTAAAAACATTCAAATATTCAAAAAAATTAGGAATTAAGCATGACACAATTTCTAGTTTCATTTTTCATAAATGTTATTTATCACATGTTTGGTAGATTACATATTGGTTCTATACAGACATTTATTTCATGGAATATATGATTGATATGCAGGGCATATAGATACACATGATACATGGATATATAGATGTTAGACTATTCCTATATAAAAAGGGCCATACCAATGCTAGGGGCATATTATCCCACGTGTTAAACTATTACAAGTTATATATTTTTTTGACCTTTCCATTTACCATGTTGATCTTCTTATATTTATTACACATTTCTTATTATTTATAATACTTTTTATAGTATTATGTGGATATGTTATTTTACTCAATTGTGACATCTACATAATTTGATGGTGTAGACAATTGTATCTGTTCTATTCTTAATTAATGTTTTTGATTAAATAAAGGAGTAGTCATTGCTTATATATTAATGTGGCCCCTTACCTTTATGTGTACGAAATGTATTTCCCCTTAGATTTAGCTCCTTATCCTTGTGTGCATGCAATTTATTTCCCCTTGTTTACATATCATTATCCTTATATGTGTGGAATTTATTTCCATTTTTTGTGGCTTCTTACACTTTTATGTGTAACATTTATCATCTCTGTCTTTTTACCCTTGCACTTATATGTGACATTTCATGCTATTTTGTGTGTCATGGCCATGACAATATTTTTTTATATTATTGTGATTTATGAGATTTTGGTTATTATTGTCTATGTTTCCCACCTCCACCTAATGTGTGGTTCCATATCATCCACCTTTATTATGTAGTCTTACTAATTAAATTTATCAGTGATGATTCTTAATGCATGCCTGATTTCTATATACTTCCTTAAATTACATTTTTATGCCTTGCATTAATCATGATTTGATGACATATTCATTACTATGATAACGTATTCTCCACATGTTGATATAATTATATGTGTTTAAATCTATATACATAACATGATACAATTTAATATTTATTTTAATATGAGTTATTTGTAGGATAAGTCCCTTACCTCAAAAGGGGGGCATATTATTCGGATGTTCATTGATACTTAATCCTTCATGATCAAAGAGCACAAATTTTAGCACAAATTTTATAGATTACAATGATTTAATATTGGTTTATACATAAAAAATGGATAGATATTAAAAGCTTACAAAGTAATTAGGGGCATATACACTAAATTTATAGGGAATGATTTATAAGTTTATAATATATGCACATATTCATATACATTTTGGGGAATATGAAAGGAATATGAACTTGATTTATAGGACATGAATTATAGGGTTTCATATTTTGTAAATATAAAACATAAATGGCACATATGTAGCATTCTATATCATATTGGCACCAAAGGGTTTAGATTATCAGGCACAAATTATTTCTATGCATACACATTGCCATAATTCATAATGATTGTAATGTCTATGGGTTTTGAATATTATTCATGCATAGTCAAACTATTAAAAAAATTATTTTTCGAGAACATTCCATGGTACCTAGTCATAAGAACCATGAATCTATAAGTTCATCTGTAATAATTGATTTATATTTAAAATTAGTAATAAAGTCAAGTTTTAGTAACATTAATGGCCTTAGAATTAACATACAAGACTAATTTTTATCTCTCACTTTCGACCTTGGGGTTACAATATTAGTTTAATATTAGTCAAATGGGTTAGTACAATGTATGTTTTTAAAATGTTCAATGGCCTTGGCACTACATCCTTTTATTTTTTCAATGAGGGTTGGGGAATTTTCCTTCCAAATCCATGGCATTACCTTAGTTATATAAAATTGGGGATCAATCACCTTGAATATCCAAAAGGGTTTATCAAGAGGAACCATTCTCTAATTATTCACAAAGGAAGCATCATCTCCAACAAACTATAGGGAAACAGGGTTTGCCCACCTGCATGGGTTTTATTTAATTTATATTAAATTTTAAGTTTTTATTTATGCATTTTTATATTTCATTTTGTAGACATTAACTACTACATTTTCATTTCAAGTTTTCTTATAGCAAGATGCATGTTTGTATCATCTCATAAATATAAAGTGTGTTTTAAAGACTTAGGTAAATATATTTATTATTCTACTCTAATATTTATATTACATTTTAATACTATAATAAAATGGGGGAATTTTTAGAAACTAAAATATGATAACTAATACTTCAAAATTTCAATTTTTTCCTACCTTAGCCATACATTACTTGTGTGTACATAAATGACACTCATTTTCCATTCTCTCACATCCACATACCTTCTACAAGTCTAATCATCCCAATTTATTATTAATAACCTATAATAATTCCTCAAATTTATGCCAAACTAGCTAATTATGATATTTAGACATGTCTAAATCATAAGATCAATGTTATTGTCTTATAAACATTAACATTAGACTCAGTATATATATTCTAATAGTAAAATATAGATTGATGGCATGATAAATAACCCAAAGAGTCTTATGAAAATAAAAAATAGGTATAGGTTTATTGTAAATATACCAATCATCAAAGATACATATATACACACATTCACATTTAAGATTACTACCCTATTATTCCTAATTTACCAATCAGTCACTAGGAGGTGGTCTTATCCAAGTCTAAAGAACTTAATATCCAAGCCAAATTTTTCAATTTCCAAGTATAAATGGCTAGATTATAGGTTGCAACCATTGAATGAGGATTTTTTCACACATTCACATAATGGGTATAATTAT
Source organism: Torreya grandis (assembly GCA_037957365.1). Taxonomy (NCBI): domain Eukaryota; kingdom Viridiplantae; phylum Streptophyta; class Pinopsida; order Cupressales; family Taxaceae; genus Torreya; species Torreya grandis. Next base: position 3,479,527 of record JARHVA010001254.1, on the reverse strand, counting down.
ATGCATTTTGAATTCCTTCTTCAGGGTGTTTGAAATGTGGGTATCTTTCCATTATTCAACATGGATTTGTTATGGTTAGCTATAACCCACCTTCCATCCCATTTTTTAGAACTAAATCTATCATTACAAGTTTACATATTGTTTTAAGTTAATGAGATATATTTAGGAATGTAATTCACATAGTCACACCTCATGATCTAGCCAAAATACAAGTAGGAACACTTATATGTATTGAAACATAGGTTTAAAATATATAGAGACGAAATAGTCTAACTTGAAATATAATATTATATTATAGCGATTAAAAGATTTTGATAGTTTTATAATGTAAAACTAATTTAAAATCTTGATTTGAGAGGTTAAAAATCCATTATTCCACATTTCATGTCACCTACATGTAGTCTTATTCATATAAAATATAGTTAACTATAGAGTGTATACGCACAATATCTTTAAACATTATCATTTACTAATAGTTTATCTCTTGTAACAACCTTTCAAGTTTCAATCTCTTTGAGTTCACATTTAAATGGTACACCAAAAAAGGGGTGGGTAGGTATTTGGTGTTTTTTTAGAGATATTTTTCCCTATTGATTAGGCCTACATCCATTCTAGCTCCCTCAAATTTCATCCCCTAAATTTGATCCTTCTATATTGCATCCTCTAACTATATTAGAACACATAATTTCCTACTATATTGGTCTAATTGATGTAGTTTTATCTATCATTTATCTCATCCTAAATACATTAATCATATTGATTTAATGTTAAATGTTACAATGTAATATTCACAACTAGATCATCTCGGCTTACCTAGTTCAAGTTTAGTCAACCCATTTATAATTAATTTGAGTTTCTTGATAGTGTTGGATTAATAATTTAAAGGTATTCAGATCATTCAACACTATAAATAAAATCTATTATTTCATTCCAATATAGAGGAAATTTCATTTATTCATTTTTATTGCTTTTATTTTTACCTTAAGTATCCATTTAGAGGAGTTATTACTTAGATCCTGTATTGAATGAAAGCTTGTCTTTAGAGTATTGGATGAAATATGAGAAGGTTTAGACAAGAGCTTGATTCAGACTTTAATATCTATACAAACCCAAAAATCTCTTGTAATTCACCATTGGATAAGGGTTATATTGAGGATTGACATATCTTATTCAAGCTAATTATATTATAAGCCTATATATTTCATTTAATAGATAAAAGTTGTATAATTGATTGCTTAATGAATGTATATCTCCTTATTTAAACATTATTTACACTTATAATTAGTGTGGATACATGATTTTTTGAAAATTTCATTTATACACCTTATGTAGCCTAGGATTCCATTTGCCTACCATGGCTTCTTAACCATTTTTATATGTTCATAACCCTTCCCCCTTACCTATGTTTCTTGATTGAAATATTAGATTACTTACAAAATCAAGACTTAGTTAGGGATAATTCATTATGTTAATTTTATATAGGATTTGGAACCCTTTCTATTGAAATTTTATTGTAGGTGATCCTCTTACTAGGTTTCTAGATCCATTTGGTCTTATCTCGATTCATCAAGTATCAATTGGATATTTTTGACTTACCTTATTTAGTTTTGTACCTTTATATAGGATATGTTCTAGTCAATCCTATCTAATTTCATACATTTTAGTGAACCTAACATGAAGCTAACCATTCCCTTCACTTCTTTAGAAAACTATATCAAATATATTAATACAATTTTATTTCTACATTTTTAACAAACTATATCAGCTAGTGCAATACAGTTCCATCTTTAGATATATTTATAGCCAAATGTATCACATAGATCGATACAATTCCATCTTCATATTTTTATCAAATTTATCCCTAGTGAACTATATCAAACAAGTTGATATAGTTTTATTCAATCATCTTTTCAAATAACTTTCTTAGCAATTATGATAGTTTCTGGTATCTCAATTTTTCTCTAGTTAACTATATCTAATAGGCTGATATAGTTATGTTCAAACCTTATTTTCAATCAACTATATCAATCTAATTGATATAGTTTTGTATTTATAATTTTTTTTTCTTTTTGAGATTATTTCCAATCAATTGCATAGATCAGATTAATTTAGTTTTGTATTAAAATTCTTTTTAGTAAACTACATCGATCAATTTTATTTAATATTTTTTTTATTAACTACAACTCTATATAAATAGAATGTATCAATCTAATTGATATAGTTATGTAATTTATGTACAATTGCATCAACCAACACTGAAATAATTATATTTATTTTAATTTTCAAGCATAAGTAATGAAAATTAAATTTTTAATTCAAAATTTATTCACACATTTCATTTTGAGTTGACTACCTATTTATTTCAATTCACTTAATAATAGAAAACTAGTTTACTATATTTATTTTATAACTTTATTTTTTATTTTTTTATCTTTTCCTATAAATTATGTCCTAAATTTTTTCAAACTATTTAGATACTATTATGAAGGGATACATGGTGTTTTATTTACAATCCTAATCTATTTTATAAAAACATCATTCTTTAAGGGGATTTTCCCAATACTAACAGCCTTACTACAAAGCTAAACACTAAATTTAGTTTTCACATACATCACAATATATAAAATATGATTAGGATTTTCTTTTTTATTGAACTTTAAGAAGACATACATTTGTCTAATTCTATATCATATCAATTAGCAATCAACACTAAGAATTTACTCTTAGCTTACCCTCAAACCCAAGTTTAGTGGGATATGGTAATGCTAATTACATATTTAATTCTCTAAAACATTGGGTCAAAACTATCCAATGAATGAGTTAGTATCTATGAGAACAAATGAATTAGTCAAATCATTTAGTAAATCTATCTGATATTATTCTTAAAAATTAGTTATAAAAAACAATTATATTTTAATTTCTTTTTATCTATTATATTTTGTATTATAGATTATATTAGCTAGTATCAATACAGTTTTGTGTTGATTTTGTAACTACATTGACTAGTTTAAATATAGTTACCTATGTGTGTAGTCTACATTGACTAGATAAATATAGTCTCATATGTTTGCATCCATGAATGCGTTAAATAGATTTAATTGGTATATATTTATATACCCCTCTACCTATTTGATTGTATCTAACATCTTGATATAATTCAGTTTTTCTAACCACTTATTTTACAAATCACATAAAATATATTTAAGTAGTTTATTTCTTATTACACTTAAGTCTCTGAGATTAGACTATATTGACAACCTCAATCTAGTTTGTATCTCATCATTACCTATCTATGTGACTATTTCAAATAGCTCAATGTAGTTCACTTCTATTCATTTACATCAAATTTCTTACCAAACTATATTGAATAGACTGATACAGTTAGTTCAACCTAAAAATCATTTATTTCAACTTTATTATCATATTGTATGAGTCTAACTGATATAGTTGTATCTTGATTGACTTCAAACTAATTATATTATGCTATCTGATATCATTAATTTTATATAGGCTACCCTTTATATGTCAATATAATTAACATCATTAGGTCACCTATCATGATTTTTGTTGATAGCCTCAACCCACTAAAATTTTAAACAGGTTACTCCTTTATATATACCTTATACATCATTAAAGATAGCATTTCATGGTGTAATTATTCCAAAAATACATCTAAATCCATTGAATGTAACATGGTTTAAATCACTAAATCATAGCTACATCATATGAGATAAGGAAAAAAGTTTAAAAATGGAGAGAGCAAGTGGGAAAAAGTTTTGAACAATAATTGAGAGAGGGATAAGGGTGATGGAGATGGATTTGACCAACTATTTGGAATAGATGACATTGTGGGACCTTTATTTAGGGAAAGTATCAATTTGAATAGACTCAATCCAAAACAATGGGGCCCTTCTATTATAAAAGAGGAAGAAAGGGCTAACAAAGTGGAAGTCAAATATTCAAACATGGCTTTCAAAGGTATGTTTTCTTAGGTGTCAAAAATTAAAGGAAAACTTGTTTAAGAAAAATAAATACAACCAAATGGGGAACTCTATACTACTAAAGATACAAGCAAATTTCACATTAAAATTATTGATTCTTTTATTCAAATAGCTTCTTCAATAATGGAATGTGCACTCGTTATAAAATTTATAAGTACAATACCCAATATAGATGTTTTTAGATAGTGGGAAATGAGGAAATGGAATCCTAAGGGTCATGTGGATATTTTACCTATGACTAATGGAATTTTTTATTTAGTTTAATAGTAATGAGGACCATGCCCAAATTTTTGTGGGAGGGCCCTAGTTTTTGGGTTTCCTTAGACTTCTTTAGGAAATGGTAGTCTAGATTTGACCCTAAAAATGAGGACACAAACATTATTCCCATATGGATTAGTCTACTAGATCTCCCTATTAAACTATGTGAAAAATATCTATTTATTAGTGTGGGTGAGAGCTTTGGGTATTTGATTTATTTTGATGTAGATACAAAGTATAGATCCAAATTCGTGCACGTATTATTTTTCTCAATGCTTTTATCAACCAAGAGATTACCTTATCATTTTTCCTACACCCATCTAAAAGAGAATAGATTCATATAATAGAATATGAAAACTAATATTTAAAATATTATAGATATAGGAAGTTAGGGAATTTGACTAAGTTATTCCCATCCTAAATAAAGATAAAATCTTCTTATTTTTACAAAAAATATTTTCCATTTTAGAAATAGAAGGTTATCAAGAAATATGGACGTGTTTCAGAAAAGTGTGAGGAATAGATCATAAATTTAAGTAATAAGGATGAGATATTTGTGCCTAGAGGTGAAATTGGATGGAATGCTTACATAATGATCTTAGGAGTGATGAAAAAAATATCAAGAAAGGAGGGACCAATAGTGGAAATATTCGTTAGCACCTTGGAGGAGTCTCTCCCAGAATACAAATCTAGGAAATATGTCTACTAGTCAACCATGTTCTAAGAATATGGTAGATATCTCAAGTCTTTAAATATAAATTAGATATATGGAGGAAGACTTAAGAGTTATTTAACCATGAATAGGGGATGATTTTAAGGTGGGAAATTATCATTCAAAATTTTTTAGGTGGAATGTAATAAAAATTAGGGATATTTAAAGGTCAATAATATTGCAAAAAATATTGTTAAATATTGTTAGCAGAGGTTCCTGAACCATTAGAACATGTTAAGGATGAGGATAAATATGAGATACTTTATGTGCGTAGAATATTTATCATAAAAAGGATAAGAATTTTGATGATAGAAACATAAGAAGCATTACTTATTCTAGGTTATTAAGTAATTTAAAAATAATTAGTATTTCATAAACTCAAATAATGAATTCAAAATAGTTTAGATAGAAAGTAGCCAAGACATTACACATGATAATTCATGCAAGGAACATAACAAAAAATCATGTAGGTAACCATAGCCAAAAAATCTCTATTGATCTCTTCTAAAAATTAGAACCCTCTTCTCCTTACAAACAAAAGTATATATAGATGTTTCCAATGTATGACTATTCATATTATTCTCATACTTGGCACAAAAATTGGGGTATCTTCATATTCTAGCCTATTACAAGTCATGAAGATAAGATAAAATAGACTATACAGTGATAAAATGAGTGCATAACACACACATATTGGACACATATCCTACGCATCTTTACATTCGATGTTATTGTACCAATACTTTCTCAAGCTTAAAATGTTTTGTCATCCTAAGACAATGTTGTAATATATTATAATAATTCCTAATTTATAGTGAAATAAATAAATGATTGGACTAGTAAGAGTCATGATAATCTCTTAAGGCACCATTTCCAATTTTAACCTCTTATGTACTACTTAGCCACCCTTTTGGGCTTTCAACTAAGTAATGTACCAACCTAATGACCTTTGCAGGTTTTCAATAGGATAACATAGCTAGGTTTCTACCCTTTACAGGGTTCAACCAACTTGGGCTTGTTTATCTTACTATGTCTTCTATAATACAAAAATTTATACCAAATTTTCAAAATTTATACTTTGTGAAATACTTAGCTTTAAGGTGGTGGCATGGATGTAAATAAAGATTGACCAAAAGAGTATTTGGACTGGGACTATGTAACCTTACATCATGTGATGATCTTCTAAATCTCTAAATGTGGCCTATAAGCAGGTATATGGACAATATGTACAATTGAACTAGTGAAAGAAGTCAGATATATTTTGTATGCATTCTAGTACATCCTCACTTCTTATATTAGATGTAGTAGGGTCCATAATAGATCATGGTGGCTGATGATATGATTGAAGTTTACATCATTAGTTATGTTCAAGCTAGCTTTGGAGTTAACAACCCTTGTTTGAATCTCTCTACTTAGTTACTTCATCTTATCTATGTGTCTTTGAGCTTGGAGGCCTATGAATGAATTTCCCAATAGCTATCTCTATCAATTTTAAAGGTTATCATGAAAAATATCCCTAGCATTCAGTGATTCTTGGAGTGTTCGATCATTTTCTTCCCTAGCTGTAATATGATTTTTCATGGTTTTTTGGTTGTGGTGATCTTTGCGTAGTCCATACTAGAACTAGATAACATGGTATCCAAGTGTTGATTTTAATCCAACAAGTTGTGTGTGACCTATTGATATTGAAGTGTGTTAGTATCAAGTATTCCTTAGTATTCCTCTAATAGAGTGATGAGTGTGATAAACTTAGACTTGACATCTTGTCCCAATGTTCCCACTATCCATAATTTTTATGTTGCATACCAATATTTTATTAACTTATATATAAGTGTCTTGAGTCTTCACTATTTAGACATTATTTTATCCTTTATTGCTCTAGTGACCAACTTAGGACAACTATCCTAAATGAGCTTTGAAGTTTCACGTAGTTAGGCCTTGAACTCAATGTTCTCATCCTTAGATTGATCAATCTCCTATTCTAGAGAGGTGATCTTATATGTGATGGAATCTTAGAATGTTTTAGTACCCTATAACTAATTATTTAATGATAACCTAGAAACATATAATGATTTTTTTTGATGAAGTGAGAATGCTACCAAAGTTTTTATGGTCATTAAAGGATCAGGTCAAGGCATGGTCAAAAGTGGAAGTGATAAGGTGGTGTGTCATGTACCCAAAGTTGGTATATACTATATCTAGACTCCTCTTCAAGGTAAGACTAGTTGTTTCTCACTTGTAGTTATAGGTTTAACCTCTTCTTGCACTAACTACTCTCACCCACCTTGTTATTATTGTTCAAGTAATTGTTATTATTATGCCTTACAATCTTCTCTAGTCTATAATTATTTTGAAACATATTCATATTATTTTCTCTTGGATTATTTTGATACTTTCCTATTGAGATCTTGTTTTGTTTATTTCTTATTTTCTTTTTCCTCCTACTACTTATACATGTGCTCTTTATATAGATATAATACTTTTATCTTTTATCAAATATTGATGTTTTATGTCTTGAAAAAATGTATCAAGACTCAAACTATCTAAGTGTACACCCTAAAGGGTGTAATAATAAAGGGGTGGGTAGACCTTTGATACTTTTAAATATTGTTGTACCTTATTGCCACATTATTACCAATCTAACTAGCTCTTAAAATCATTCCCTAATCTGTTACTCCTCCCTTGCACACTAATCCAATATTTTCCCCTTTCCATCCTCCTTTTATTTTCTTAATTACCTTTTTAATTATTAGATGTACTAGGTTGACCATGGATGACCCTATACAGTTTAGGGTATTTTTCACTTTTTGGGTTTGTTAACCTTTCGACTGACCTAGCTTAGACCTAGTGAATTATCCAAGAAAACATATAGGGTTGACCATGGCAAACCCTATATAGCTGACACTTTTAGGATGATTTATGGAAAGATACACCTATAAATACAAGATCATCTCCATCATTATTAGAATATGTAATCAAGAGTTATTATTCATTCACACTTCCTCATAATTTAATCTTCCACCATTCTACTTGAGGAGTCTTAGCTTAGAGTTTCTACTTGGAGAATCTAGTCTTATGGATAAGTCTTGGATGATTTGGCCTTTCTTATTTATCCATGTAAACCAAAAAAACCACTTACAAAGACCCTTTCTCTAGAGATTTAGTCTATATGGATTCGCATTCAAGTAAATTTATTCTAACTTTTTTCTCCTCTCTTTAGTAGATATAAGTAGCGTAAGTGTTAGCTTCATATTATTAAGGTCTTACTCATACTTATATTAATCAAGATTATCTTATAAATAGTTTTATTTATTAATATCCCCTTTTATTATGCCACCAACTTTGGTGTACACTAGATTATATTTACTTTTTTGTTTATTAGCATAGGTGAAATATTAAACCTTAAGACTCTTTTAGGGTTATTACATGTTTGTTTTCGACTATAGGTTTTGGAACCCTACCTCACATGGTATATTGTGATAATTTATCCCTTAATTGGGTCTAGTGGATCCCCATATTGGTCATGCTCCCATTTAACAAATCTATATCTAATTGGAAGTGTAGGTATGCTCTATTTTTTTAAAGCCAAGATTGATTTATAAACATGATGCATTTATTATTGCATACATTATAGTGAATCTAATATGAAACTAATGCTTGTAGGTTTTATTTCACTTTCTTTCATTCATTTTTAACATTTTTTTATCATATATCTATCATACTAGATCAACTTTACTGACCTAGTTGTAATCATTGTGCACAAGTTTTCAAGAATAGGCAAATAGATCAACTCAAACAACCTAGTATAGGTTTATAGACTTCTAGTTCAAACTAATATGTTAACCCAGTTGACCCTATACACTTTCTAGCATCCAAACAATATACTAGGTCAACCCTAGTTGATCTTGTACATTTTTAGGCTTCTACAATAGGTCCCTGCATAGCTTGATCGACCTAGTTGACCTAATTAGTAGGTTTCATCAGCATTCTTCAAGGTTCTTGATCAATAATCTTTATTTTTCATATCTTTTATCCACAAAGGTTATTATATATCTCTATTTCTCTCTTTTAATATATTTACTTTCATAGTTTGTAGTCTTCAAAATTGTTCCTGCATAGTCAATTAGATCAACCTTCTCAACCTAGTTCTTTGTTTTGTGTCCTTTCTAAAATAACTAGGCTGACCCTGGTTAACATTGTACATTTTTAGACCTAACTTTTATAGTATAGGTTTGAACCTATCTACCTTGTTCTATACTTTTTACATAATGTGCCAACACTATACCTTGTTTTAACTTAGAATTAATCTATATATGTTAGTAGTTAGTTCACACCTTTATTTTCTTATTACCTACATGTTTAAATAGTTTACATAGTCTAATTAAGGTTTTTTTAATGAATCATTTAGATCCACTTTTTTTATTCTATGCGCACATGGATAAATCACAAAATATAAATAATCACTTTAGCATTTGTATATCCAAGGCTAACCTTCTTGGATTTCATCACCAAGGGGGAAGCCAACTTGATACTTTGGTCAAATATAAAACATGGTTAATGGTATATTATAGATAAGCACCTGACATCCTTATTATTGTGATGTGTGAAGTGAGGGGGTATGCCCCAATACCAAGCCTATATCATTTTTAATATGGTCCCTTTCATCCTAAACTACTTGAAACCATCCTAAGATTGTTATCTAGTTCATTTCTTTACATCCATCTTCCCATCACATTTAAAATCATTTATTTATAATATAATAAAACATCTTAGGTTGAAAAATTATATAGATCTCTAATTTTCAAGTTGATTACTTTTTCTTTGCTCAATTATGTGTATAAAAACTTGCATTACCCTATATTAGTGAAAGATTTTATATTGTGTGCTTCAATTGGATTAGCCATCATTGATCCAATTGACTATTTATTTCCCTTCAGTGATTAATTTCCTAGATTATCTACAAAAATTATCTTATTTCAGTTTATAACATGTTATCAAACTTTCCTTTTTCCCTATCAATTATACTAGGTTGACCCATTCAACCCTATACCTTTTTCAACCCCTTTTCACCATACTAGATTGACGTAATTGACCATATATAGTTTGCAAAACCTTTTACCTATTTTTTCTACCTCTATTTATTATAATAGATCAATCCAGTTGACCCTATATAGTTCATAAGCCCCATTTTATATGCTAAGGTAACCTAGTTGAACATGTACTATTTTTTCTTTCCCTATTCATCAATTTGGTTCCCTATCTTTCCAATTTTGAATTATATTCATCTCCCTTCAATCAAAATGAAGTCTCCTATCAAAATCTTCCTGGATAACTTAAATCCATTTCAATACTATATGGGATGTTCATTTCTCCCTCTCTTTTTTCTTTGAAGAGCACCATCAATATTGGGGCACCTCTTCTCCCCCTCCATCCATGACCTATAACATGGTGCAAATAACAACTCAATATAAAGTTGATGGATCTAATCCCTTCCTTATCAAGAAACTTCTCATCTTTAAAATATTCAAACTAATGTGGGAGTGATTTATACAAGTTTACTTAACAATACCACTATTAATTCTTCTTATATCAATCTTATCCTTAACACTAATTTAGGGAGTGCTCCTATGAACACCAACCCACCTCTTGATACAACCCAACTTTTATCCCAAGTCATTTAAAAGTAAACATTATGAAAAATTATAACACCCATCAAATGATGGAACTATAACAACATATAATAAATGTATCTATCAACCTCCAACTATCCATCCTCAAGCTAATCCCAATTTCATTCCTCCACCTCTTCAAAATGCTTCGGGGAATGTTGTTCCTCAACCCATAATGAATAACAAGATGATTCAAACTATTCAAAATGAGACTTTAACCCATATTATTGTATCCATTTATATTGGTAACATATCTCCAACTATCAAATATGATGGGACTAAATACCCTACTTCATTTTTCAAAGCCTTTGGTAACCTTTACAAAGAGTGGATCCAAACTAGTACCTTTGCTGTAGCTAAACTCTTAGTTAAAAATTTTACTAGTGATGTATTAGAATGGTATAATCAACTTCCCTAACATTTTATTTTGTAATTTAAATAGTTGTTTAATCCTTTGGTTAAATACTTTCAACACAATGATCTTCCCAAAAATTGTCTTAACCACTTCATTAATGCTAAGTAATCTCCCATTCAATTGGCTCATGACTTTATCAAAAGATGGAGATATTTAGATCATAAATCTAGGCATAACATGATTGATGATAACCTATTCAAACTCTTTATCACCATTTTAAATCATACTCTCCAATATAAGGTTCTAACCTTTTCTCCCCAAACACTAAAGGAAGCTCTTGATCAAGCTAAACATCAAGAATTTCTCATGAAGAAATTCAAACCTAATTCCAAACTCTTTAAAAGATATTTCCAAACATCTAATGATATCACTAGTAATGCTCCACAAACCAAACAAGGATTTGTCAAAACTAATCTTCCTTCACCTTCTCATACACCTCTTACAGTTCAACAAATGAAAAAAAATTAATTGCCCTCAAAACCATTCATCTATCTGAATGCTCCTCTTAAGTGGTATGGCCCCAATCTATTTTATTGGCTCCATGTCAACACTGGGCATTCTCATGAATCTTGTAGAGGGATCACTAAATTTTTTATCTCTTATGTTCTTGGTGATTCATTCAACCATGAAGCTATAATCAATCTTCATCATCAAGAGTGCATTGTTGCCTTTCAAAAATGACAAACTTTTAAAGCTTCTAATTTAAATAACCAAAAATATGCTTCAAATAATCAATCAACTTCTAAGGATTTTTGTGCCATTGATGCTAATTATGACCAATAATTTAACAATTCTCAATATTTCAACATTGTTAAGGATAATTGTCATCATTAACTAGCTCATAAATATCATGTTACCAAGCTTAAAAAATCATCTTTAGAAGAACAATTACTTAAAGACACTACCATTAAAAATCCTGATTTGAAAGCACCTAAGGAAAAACTTCCTCCTTTTGATCCTCCAACCATATATATTCCACCAAAGTCTAATTTACCTTATAAACCTCATGTTTGTTCTTATAAATATAACTGAAATTTTCTTAAAGAACTCAACTCTATGCCTTGTAAGATTCCACTTATGGAGTTGGTTTAAACTTCACCCTATCATCATAAACTCCTTATGAAATAACTTCAAAAAATTGAAGATCCTTAATCCATGGATGAAGAACCACCTTTTATTGAATCTCAACCTACCAACATAAATACCATTGAAACCATGTGTCCTTCTTCCAATCCCTCTATTGAATTCCTTAAAGAGGACATGATCAATGATGAAAAAAAATCACTGATGATCTACCACACTTTATTAAATTATCCACTAATACGGCTCTTATCCAAAAATTTCTAGTTGATGAAGGCGCTGGTATTAATTTTAGATATTTATGGCTTATACAATAACTTGGTTATAATAAGGATCATCTTAAACAAACTCATCTTACCTATCATGGTTTTGATAAAACCAATAAAACTCCACTTGCTTGTATTTATCTTACATTAACCATTAAACCTAAAATATTTTGAACCAAGCTTATGGTCCTTGATCTTATTTTATCTTATAACATACTCCTTAGTCATTTATAGACTCATCAAATGAGGCCCATCACTTCTCCCAGTAGTCAATGTATTAAATTCTTGCATAATGTAAAATGGTATAAGGATGAATCAAATCCTAATCCATGGAGTATTCAACTTCCTAATCCTAAATCACAATATCATGTTCCTACAATTCCTAAGATCAATAGTGCTCATGTACCTAAATTAATCAACATTAATATTGATTTACAATTTACTCTTATGGATTACAATGATGATGAACCCAATGAGTTGCAACATACTTACAATACTACCATGTTACTTTCATACATTTCACAATGGCTTCCTCCTTCTCTCTTACCAAGAGATTGTACTATTCCTCACATGGATGAGATTATCAATCTCCCCCCTGCATGTAATGCTTAGGATCCTTATTTACCAGAATATGCCTTCAATTGAAATAATTTTTGAGTGGCTAAATTATTTCATGATCCTCTCATCATGTCTCCTTGTACATTTAGTAATATCAGAATTTCATCCTCTAAAACTCCCCTTAATTCTCAATCTTGTATAATTTCTCCAACATATGATGACAACTATATCATAGCCTAAGTTCAATATAGAGACTTGGATATCTAGAATTATATATTTAAAAAAGCCCAAATTCATGCTTTTAATCAAGATGTTCATACAATTTTTATAGATAATACCTTAGATCCTAAGGGTCATGTACCTCCCATTGATATTCCTCTTATTGATACTCCTTGGGTGGTAGAATAAATTATAACTTTAGAATATCTAGACGTTACTATAACTCCTTTACCAAATTTAGATCCAATCATTACATTCAATAATTATCCCATCACCAAATTCACTAACACACCAATCTCTTCTACTCCATCTATTCTTCTGCTCCTGAAATTACACTTGATGCCAAGACCACAGATGTTTATCAAATACACTCTGAGTCTAATTGCCATGGAAATAAAATCTTAGATCTTGAAGTATATGTCAATTATTATGGTCCACTTCCTACCTTGCCTAGTGATGAAGCTATCCTTGAATTATTTTATGCTCGAGAACCTCAACTTCCTTAGTAGCATCAAAAACTTGGAAATTTAAAAACTAAAACTACTTGATTTGACAACTTTGTTGCTAGCATTGATCCTAAAACAAATTCAATTTTTTCCTTGCCCAATGCACCATATCACTTTCAAGATGTAAATGACATTCTTATCAAAGAAACCACTCACATTAAATATGGCAATCCATCTTTTTCTTGACCTATAAGAGTTTATTGAGAACTCTCACCTTCTAAACATGATAATTCTAGCTTATTCTTTGACAAATATCATGAAGCTTTGCTTGTTCCTATAAGGACATACCTAGAATTGACCCTAGCATCATGGTGCATAATATAATTACTTATCTTTATTTCAAGCCTCTACATTAAAAATAAAGAAAATTTCCACCTAAATTTTCAACTCTATATCATAAGGAAATCATCAAATTACTTGATACTAAATCTGTTAAACCAATGGATTATTCTGAATGGGTTTCCAACATTTTTCCCATTCAAAATAAAATCACTATGGTTATTCACATTTTTATTGATTTTTAAAATATTAATATTGATTTTCCCAAGGATAACTTCCCCTTACCTTCAATAAATGTCGTTTTTGATTCCATATCTAGTTATAAAATGTTATCTCTTATGGATTGCTTCTTGAGATACAATCAAATACATATTTCCCCTGAGGACAAACATAAGAAAACTTTCACCATGGAATGGGGCACCTATTACTATGTCAAAATTCCCTTTGGCCTCAAAAATGTTGGAGCTACTTACTAATGAGAAATGACTCACTTTTTTCATGATCTCATTAACAAAATTGTTGAAACCTATCTGGATGATCTTATTGGTAATATAAACGTCATAAAAATCATATTTTCTATCTTGTTATCATATTTGACCATCTCCTTAAATATAAAGTTAGACTTAATCCTTTAAAATGTGTCTTTAAGGCCACATCAAGAAAATTGTTAGGATTCTTACTCTCTTGCCATGGCATTAATGTTTATCCTACCAAAATTAGTGCCATCATCAAAATTACCATTCCTCATTCCATTCTTGACAGTCATACTTATTTAGTCAAGCTTGGGGCAATTAGATTATTCATCCTATAAATTTCATACCAAATTCACTCTATCAATTCCCTTTTGAATAAAGGTAATAATTTAGAATGGATGGATCCATGTCAAAAAAACTTTGATAGCATAAAAGAGTCATTGATTCATCCACCTACACTTCATCCTCCTTCCATTGATAAACCTATGATTATATATACCTCTTCCACAACTATATTAGTTAGGTAAATGCTTTCTGAACAAGATGATATAGGGAAAGAGTATGTTATCTACTATATTAGTCAAGGCCTCATTAACTATGATACATGTTATACCAAAATTGAGCATCATTACCTCACCATCTATTATTTAGGTCAAAAGCTTTGCCACTATATGATTTACCAAACTAATTATGTCATTATTCATTCTAACCCCCTTCATCATTTCTTCTCAAAATCATTTCTTCATAGAGATATAATTATCAAATGGATGGTCTTACTTATGGAATTTGATCTTCGCATCATTACTCAAATAATTGTCAAAGGGCAAGTCATAACTGATAAACTTGTTGTAGCTCTTATTCCAGCCACTTCCCCTCTTCAAGATGATCTTCTAGATGAAAATATCCTTTATATTAAAGGTATCAATCAAGTTATTTCTCTCAAAGATTACTTTTATACATTTACCATCAATATTTAAGCCAATCAACTTGATGAATCTTCCACTCCCTTTGATACTACTAAACCAAAAGTAGTTATCAAGGAGATCCCTAAAATTAATGTTGACTTCCATGAGGATACTTGGACCCTTTACTTTGATGGTGATAAATGCCTTTAAGGAGCAGGGGAAAGTTAAATTATAATGAGTTCTCTTGGCAAGATCATTCCTTTAGATTTTTTCTTCACCTTTGATGTCACAAATAATATGGCTAAATATGAAGCTCTCATCTTAGGCATGAGAGCTGCTCTTGATTTAGACATTCAATACCTTGATTCTTTAGGTGATTCTCAAATTATTTTCCATCAAGTTAGTGGTGATTACAATGTAAAATTGAAAATCTCATCACATATCATCAAACTACAAGCACTCTTGCTAAGTATTTTATCTCTTTCACTATTGAACCCATTCTTAAAGATCAAAATTCCATTGTTGATTCTCTTTCCTCTTTAGCCTCTCTATTTCATCCACATCATGTTATTTCTATTCCTTATTTTCTTATAAAAATAAGAAAACCCCCATCTTCTACTCAACCACTATATTTGCTATCTATCATATTGAGGTTATCACCATTTGACAAAGCCCATGGTACCAAGATATCATTCAATTCAAAGAACACCAAACTTATCCTCTTAATTTAAACTCTTTTGAAAAGACACACATTCATAAACAAGATTTCAAGTATGTATTTCAACACAACATCCTTTATTATCATAATGCTAAAGGTACCTTACTCAATTATGTTATATAAGATGCGGTCCCTCCTTTTCTGAATGAGCACAAGGGGCAATTTGTGGTGGCCACTATAGTAGACATGCTACAGCTCATAAATGCCTATGTATGGGTTAATTTTGGCCTACTCTTGAAAAAAATGTAATAAAATATAATAAAAAGTCTAATCCTTATCAGCTTCATGATGATCTAATCCATTCACCTATAGTAAAACTACAAACTATCAAATCTCATTGGTCATTTTCCACTTGGGAATTTGATCTCATTGGTAAACTTCCTTGTTCTTATGATAGACATGTGTTTATCATCACCGGTACCAAATATTTTACCAAGTGAGTAGAAACCATTCCTCTTGTTAATGTAATTAGTCCTAAAATTTCCAAATTTATTCCTAATCAAATTATTTTCCATTTTTGTGTTCCCCATACCATCATTTCAGACAATGGTGGTAATTTCAAAAACAAACATGTTAAACATTTTTACAACAAATTCAAAATTAATTACAAATTTTTCACACCTTATCATCCATACTCCAATGGTCAATCTAAGGACACCAATAAAATTATCAAAAAAATTCTCCAAAATATAACTCATGAAACCCACATGGATTAGCATCTTCATCTTTACCCTACACTTTGGGCCTATCAGACTAGCATATGTACTACCATTGGGGCAATACCATTTTCTCTAGTCTATGGCTCTGAGTCAATTTTTCATTTAGAAGTTAAGATTCCAGCCCTTCATATATCCCTTCATGTTATTATTATCGATGAATAATTACATGAATATCATCTTCATTCTCTTGATATACTTGATGAACACAATTTTTTAGCCTTACAACATAACTACAAATACAAGGATCACATTTCTTGACAACATAACAAACATGTTAAAGTTTGCACTTTTAATGTTGGTGATATTGTCCTTAAATTAGACTACACCCATGATAAAGAAGGTAAATACACCCAAAAATGGTGGGGCCCATATTTAGTCAATGACATTCTTAGTCCAAGCAGCTACCATCTTCAAACTAATGAATACCATGTTTTCAAAGAGCCCACCAATGCTCAATTCCTTAAAAATTAATTTTCCTAAACATTTCACTCTTTTCATGCTTTATATCTACATATATGTAACTTTTTGTAGGTTAATTAAGCATGGGTCTCTCCCTCTGTAGTAGGTTCCTTCTTTTCACAAACATTTAGTCCTCCCTTTTGGTATTTTGGTTTCTTGATGTACCATAGTCTTCTTTATCTTTCATTTTTTATTGTTTTCTCACCCCTTGGGTTTTTATTTTATGAGTTATAGTATAAGACCATGGATAGGACACAACATTCCTCACAAAACCACCTCTATTTACTTATTTATTACCAATATTATTTTGGTATCCCTTGGGTTTTTCTTATGTGAGTTGCTTTGTAAGACCATGGATAAGATCTGATGTCCCACAAAAAACTACCATCTTGTTCACTTCATCTTTCACTTTCTTATTGTCATCCCTTAGGTTTTTATTTTATATAGTTGTAGTCTAAGACCATAGATAGGACCTGGCCCTCCTCACAAAATTATCACCTTTATCATCCTTGTTCTCAACTTTAGTTATTTATTCTTTCGTTAGATGAAATCTACAAAAAAAAATATGTGATCATGTTTTCCTTTGTTTAACTCATTCTTATGATAATGAATCGCTCTTTACTATCATTATATCCCTATTTTCCCTTTGTCACATTTCTTTTGTAATTTAAAGTAATTTAGATTATTCCATGTGTCACTCCTCTTGATTTACCCTTCCTTTCATCTCCACATTAAATAAAACAAGGTCTAAGTCAAGATAGAGCTTTTATTTTACCTATATTTATGAGACTCTTCGACCTCATGTTCTTTAAAGTTTCTCTCTCTTAGAAACCTTGTCCCAAGTATTCAAATGAAAGTCATCTTTAACACCCATGTTTGGTCTTCCAAATCTATATGGAGGAGGAATCTATAAAAATCCATCAAGGAAGTTAAAATCCAAATCATTTTAAAACAAAATGAAATGATATCTAAAAGGCAACATACAGATCTCAAAATTCAAAATCACATCAAAATATGTGATTTCAAGCACATCTCCTCTATCCAATCAAAGCTCAAACTCCATAATTGGCCTTGCATATAGTTGAGGTCCTTTGGGGTGTGGTAGGCTAGTAGATTGGAATAGGGGAATTAAAAAAAATCTATGGTGCTACCTAATGTCTCACAAAATTACTCAATCTTCATTGTAGATTGACAAATATTTAAGGGGTCCTAAGGAATGGGAAACATATTGTGGGAAGGTAGGTCTATTTTAATTTTCATTCATATAGCCTTCATGAGATGATCTATATACTCCATTTATTGACCTAAGACTTGTGTAGCTAAGAGAAGTTATTTAGAGTCCTTAAGGTCAAAAGTCCTCTTATTTTGACAAACCTAATTTAAGTGTCTTCACTTCAAAAGAGAGTTCATATACCTTAGTTTTTTCTTTTATCCATTATTGATTGTGGTTAGATTGTTACTTCTCACTCATCAATGTTGCTTTCCATTTTATGCACCTTTTTGGTTTGTTGAGTGAGATGTAAATTGTTACTACTCACTCATCAATGTTTTTTTACAATTTTGTTTAGTCTTTCACCATCAATTTGTGTTATTTACTATCATGTTTAACATGTATCCTTGGTTTCACTTGGTGAGTTTTCCTTTCTTACTTAAGGATAGCTTGTTTGAATTTTTTAGTCTCTACTAGCCTTGGTTTTTTGGTTACTCAATTTACTCTTGTTGTTTGACTTGGTCATTTGATCTAACATAGTACCTATCACCCTAACTTACCAAATTTCCCAAGTATGTCCTATCCTCATAGTGTTAGGGTGTGGAGCTAAAAGCTTCAACTATGTAGATGAAGAAGAGGAGGTTGCTGAAGTTCCATAAGCATTGGCATCCACAGCATGACCGACATCGGTCAAGTACAGTGTAGAAGGCAACCAGCGTCGGTAGGGAGTCAGCCAATGTCAGTCAGCACTAGACAGACAGGGACTGATGTCGGTCACTTGTGGCAGTTCTAGAACTATTGTTGATGAATAGTCAGTTAAGCAAAGTGAGTGTTTGCATGTTAATAGTCATGAGCTGCGTGTCTAATTATTGTAATTAGAGTTATATTTTTGTATACATGGGATTCTATTTAAAGACCCATGAGGCATGTATTGTAAATCAAGTAGGCAAGTAAAAGCATTGAAGCAAGGAAGCAAAGTCAAGGAGATCTATAGGTGTAAGGTCAAGGAGATCAACTAAAGCATTCAAGGAGGGGATAACAACTCAGGTTGTTGAGTTGGTTATGGTTGAGCAAGAGAGAGAGGGAAGAAGGTCTTGAGGTGTGGCAAGCCTTTGAGGTGGAAGAAGAAGTGGCATCTTCTTTATTGTATTTTATTCTAAGAATATTTAATACAAGATTGTGTATTGTCTCTCAAATTTTTTATTGTCTCAAGTTTCTAGTTACTTAATCATTTTGGTATAATTCCGTGTTTAATTTCTTATAATAAAAGTAATCAATTGTGCTTCCTTAGAGGGGTTCCTAATAGTTGGTATCAGAGCTTGATATCTATCAAATGGTATCAGAGCTAGGTTGGACATTCTCAGAGTGAGTTTGAGTAACAGATGGCCAGATCTAGTTAGTGGTTTGTTGATTACAAGTTACTCACAGGGGTTTCTAATTGAGTGGGAGTATAACAACAGCAGAAGAAGGTAAGCTGAGAATGAAGAAAGCCAGGCATAGGATTAACACCACAAGGAGTGTGGTGGGTAGTTTTCAAGTGCGAGCTTGAAGAGGAATACAAGCCAGGATGTAGATTAGATAGAGTACTAGTTTAGGTACAGGTGCAGCTATTTATCTCCAAGTGGGAGATTGTTAGGGTGTGGATTTAAAAGCTTCACCTTAATGTAAACTAGGAGATTTTTGAGCATGATAGTTTCCAGTGTTGATAGGCCACAACCAACGTCGGTCAGGGGATAGTGCAAAAGGAAACTAGCATTAGCAGGGATCGGCCAGCGTTGGTCACCTCCAATCAGACAGGGACCAACGTTGGTCGCCTATGGTGGTCAGAACTGTTGTTGATGAATAGTCAGTTAAGTGAATGGAGAGTTTACATGATGAAGACTAGTTTGAGTCTTGAGCCGCTTGTCTAAATTAGTGTATGCATGAGATCTATAAAATAGACTCATGGGCTGTATTGTTAAGCGAAGAACTATGTATAACTTGGAGAGTTCTTCCCATGGTGGAATCAATTAGGATTCCTCATGTATGTAAGATCAGGTTTGATATGCAGGGTGTTGCAGGATCATGGTGGGGATCTACATGTGATAAGTAAGATCAGGTTGGTTTGTAGGGGTGTGTGTATGCGAGGGTCGAATAGAGATTGGTGGGGGAGCAAGATCCAAGGTGACAAAAATACATCAAGGAGTAGGATCATGGTGAGATCTACTTGGAGTACCAGTTTGTACTCGATTGTACATGTAGTACAATGAGGTGAACAATAGCTTGTGTTAGCTATGTGTTGTGACCTATGAGAGAAGATTACTTAGGTGGGAAGATTACTGGGAGCCCTTGAGGAGGAAGCCTCATAGAGGTGGAAGAAGAGTGTGATCTCTTTATTGTAATTTCCTTTGTAATGAGTTGAATACAATTGTGTGTTGCCTCTCATATTCTATGTGTTTTCTCATTGATAGTTATTTATTCTTCTGTATATTTCCACATGTTTAAGTTGCTTATACAAAGGTAATCATGTGTGCTCTTAAATATGATAAGTTGTGTCAAAGCTTTGGGGAACTTAGGTCCTATCAAATGGTATCAGAGCCATGTTGGACATTCTCAAAGTGAGATTGACTAACAAATGGCTAGATCTGGTTAGTGATTTGTTGATTACAGGTTACTCACAGGGGTTTCTGATTGAGTGGGAGTATAGCAATGGTAGAAGAAAGTAAGCTACGAATGGAGAAGTTTAATGGCAAGAATTATCAACATTAGAGGATTCAGATAGAGGATTATCTATATCAAAAGGATTTGTACTTACCATTGGTGGGACTAGATGCAAGCCCATGGATATGAAGGATGAAGAATGGAATGTTCTTGATCAGAAGGCTCTGGGTTCCATAAGGTTGAGCCTTACATCATTTGTGATTTCCAACTTATCACAGTGTAAGACAACAGAAGAGTTGATAAAATCTTTGGCAAATTTATATGAAAATCCCTCGACTTCAAATAAGGTATTTCTTATGAAGTAGTTATTTACTTTGCAAATGCAGGAAGGTGGATCAGTACATACTCATCTCAGTGATTTCCATGGTTTGGTAAACCAGTTAGCTTTAGTCAATATTGTTTTTGATGATGAAGTAAAGGCTCTTTTAATTTTATGCTCTTTACCTAAAAGTTGGGATAGTTTGGTTATGGTAGTAAGTAATTCTGCGTCTGCTTCTAAAATCTTAAAAGTTGATGATGTTGTGAGTGTGATCTTGAATGAAGAAATATATAGGAGAAGCACAGGTGAATCATCAGGGAATGCTCTAAGTGCAAAAAGCAGGGGAAGGCAAAGAGAGAAGGTCGAGCAAGGGAAATCAAGGTCGAAGGTGGGAAGGAGATCTGAATCCAGAGGTGTCACCTGCTGGTTTTGTGGAAAGAGAGGACACACAAAGAAAGAGTGTTGGTTAAGGGATAAAGAAAATCAACATGAAGGTAATGAAGAAGCAAAAGATGTAAATATTTTGGTACAAGATGATCTCATACTTTCTTTTGATAGTTAGGTAGGATCATGGGTTTTAGATTCTGGTTCTTCTTTTCATGCATCCCCAAATAGAGATTTGTTCCATGAGTATGTCCAGGGAGACTTTGGAGTGCTTTATTTAGGGGATGGTATGCCTTATCCAATAGTTGGCAAAGGGAAAGTGTAGCTAAAATTGTAGATGGACAACAGATGGGTGTTGAAGGAGGTTATGCATGTCCCAGTTCTGAAGGAAAGTTTGGTTTTTGTAGGAAGGTTGGATGATGAGGGATGCACAGTAACCCTCACAATGGATTCTTGGAAGGTTACCAAGGGAGCACTTGTTTTAGCTAGAGGTAAGAAAGTAGGTACTCTTTATCTATCTACTTGTATTACTCATTCTACTTTTGGTTTATCTACTTTAGCTATAGATTCGAAGATGTGGCTTAATAGGCTTGGTCACATGAATAAGAAGGGAATGGTGCAAACTCTCCATTCACTTAACTGACTATTCATCAATAGCCGTTCTGACCACCACAAGTGACTGACGTCACTCCCTATCTGACTGGAGGTGATTGACGCCGGTCAATCCCTACCGATGCCGATTTCCTTCTACGCTATCCCCTGACTGACGTTGGTTGTGGCCTGTCAATGCCGGTGACAATCATGCTCAAAAACCTCCTAGTTTGCATTAAGGTGAAGCTTTTAGCTCCACACCCTAACAATCTCCCACTTGGAGATAAATAGCTGCACCTATACCTAAACCAATACTTTGTCTAATCTACATCTTGGCTTGTATTCCTCTTCAAGCTCCCACTTGAAGACTACCCACCACACTCCTTATGGTGTTAATCCTATGCCTGAGTTTCTTCATTCTTAGCTTACCTTCTTCTGCCACTTGAAGACTAAATTCCCTTTCAAAATATTAATTTTACTAGGTCGACCATGGCCAACCCTGTAGAATTTAGGTTATTTTTCAATTTTTGGGTTTTATGAGCCTTTCAACTAACCTAGCTCAGACCTAGTGAATTATCACTGAAAACATATAGGGTTGACCATGGATGACCCTATATAGCTGATGTTTCTATGAGGATTTAGGGAAATATCTACATATAAATACAAGATCATTTTTGTCAATATTGGAATATGCAATCAAGAGTTATTATTCACTAATGATTTTTCATAATCTACTCTTTCACCATTTTACTTAAGGAATTTCAGCTCAATGTTTCTACTTGGAGAATCTAGTATTGTGGATAAGGCTTGGATGTTTTGGACATTATTATTTATCCTTACAAACCACAAAAACCTCTTACAAATCCCCTTTTTCTAAGGGAGAGATTGAGTCTCGATGGGTTCACATTCAGGTAAGTATATTCTAACATTGTTCTCCTCTCTACAGTGGATAAAAGTAGCATAAGTGTTGGCTAAAATAATATTAATCTTTATATTTCATGTATTAGGGTCTTAATCATACTTAAATTAATTTATATTCTCTTATAAATGTTTTAATTTCTTTACTAACCCATTTTATTTTTCCACAAGCTTTGGTGTGCACTAGATTAGATTTACTTTCTTGTTTATTAGCATAGGTGCAATATTAAACCTTATGAGTCTTTTATAGTTGTTTAATTATGTTAGATTGTATGCTTTGGAATCCTACCTCATACAGTGTATTATGAAAAGTTATATCCTAATTAGGTTTAATGGATCCCTATATTGGTCATGTTCTCACTTAATAAATGTATCCCAAATCAAAGTGTAGGTATGCTCTATCTTCTTCAAGCTAGGACTGATTTATAGACATGATGAATTTATGATTGCATACACTCTTCTTCCTTTTTTATTATTAAAGTGTAGTAGTCTTTTCTTTTTCTTTTCCTTGGCTAGCACCTATGCCTCTAGATTATCTTATGCCTTGGTTACACATGATTGTTCTTTTTATTCTTGAGCCTTTTTTTTGTGTAGTGCTTCATAATTTTCTTCTTTCTTATTCTTTATGGATTCACCAACTTGATGTTGAGTGAGAGTGGCATCCTATAGAGATTTATTTTCATGTGCCTCTATATCTTGTTATTCCTTATCTTCTTCTTCTTTGGCCTTGGTAGTGAGCACAACCTCTTTATTAATCTATTCTTTATCTATATTTTTTTAGTGTGCCTCCTATGCTTACTTTGTTGTATTAGAATCTTATATTTCCTTATTTCCCTCCTTTATATCTTATTGAAATTTATCTTTTACATCATGGGCCTTTTTCTTGGCCTCGGCTTCTTCAGCTTGATTATGTACTTGCTCAGCTTGTTATTATTGGGCCTGCTCCTACCAATTTTTTTTCTTATTGAACTCATCATTCTACTATGCGAGCAACATATTCCCATAAATCATTTTTATCTTAAGTGGTAGGTTGATCTATTATCAACACTTCAACCTATGGGGCTTATTTTTTGGGTGTAAAATTAGCCAGTTGGACAACAAAAATAAACATATATGATTTATTTTTCCCTAAACTAACAATTCTACATTTAGGAGGTGGTAAATTAAGGAAGGAGAAGGTTAAAACTATTACACATTATCTTCCCTAATAAATGTATGTTCTTTAAGGGTAGGATAAATCCTATCCTCTCATTAGGTCCTTATTCTAGAATTAGAAGCTCCTATAGACTTTTAGGCATTGGCACAAATATGTCAATGACTACAAAAGTGGTGGAAGGTTACTACTCAAAGAGTTTGATCATTCTTTACATTTCTACATCCTCTTCATGCATAGTGTCGATAATAATGTATAAAGAGCATGGTGGTAGTTCCACCCAAAGACTTGAGGGAACTTATTACACACATATACTATGCACACCACCTTCCAAAATAACTATTTCTCTTCCTCCATTTCATAAAAGTTACCTATCATATCTGAAATCACCACCTAATAGACCTCCTAATCATCTATCCCCATCTAAGGTAGGTCATAAGAGCATGAAATCTCAGGTACCTTAGGGTCATCAATTAAATTTTTGATAATCATCATCTTGAATTTTAGTGGAGTTGATGGATGTAGTTCTATGGAGATCTAACAATTTCATTTGTACCGCTTTGAGATTATGGATTTAGGTTGTTACTACATTCAAGGAACTATTACACTAGGTGGTATGGCTTGAAGAGGTGTTTCATGCCTAGATGTATATGTTTTTTTCTTGACAACCTTAGCTTTTTCCATGGTCATGGTAAAAATATATGGTAGGGGTCAAAATAACAACTTAGGCATCTCATGTATGTGAATGAAAACACATTTCAAGAATAAAGTAGTAATAACATGTTGTCTTAGACATTGTATGACATCCATTGGCACTCATAGATGTGTAATAATGAGATCTAAACACTCCTCCCATCATGTCTTTAAATTTCCCTCATGATCTAAGATACCTCACTCATGTGTCCATATCAAATTACAAAATTGATATGTTGGCTAGTAGTTGGTGTTTGGGTACACCTCTCCTTTAGGGGACTTCAATTGGGTGAAACATAGTATAAAAAAAATATTGGTATTGGAAGGTCTATCTAGAGTTTTTGCAAGACTTGTTAATATTTTAAATCATCTCTTATACAAAATACTTAGGCCAATTTAATTTCTCATTATGGTGGATCATGTGATGTGTAATGTCAACCACTCCTTTGGGGTTTGCTTCATAGACTTGGTGGTCTAATAGAATCAATGTGTTATGCACTCGATCAAGATACACATTGGTTCATATTTCATATCTTAAATTTATATTACTCTAGACCCTCATACATATATGTCTTGGACTTCTTAAAGGATAAGAAGTATTCTATATTTGTAGGGAGTATGAGAATCACCCTGCATAAACATACCCAAAATTCTAGCCATTGATTTAGTATTGATGATTATGGTGGTATTGGGGTGAATGTAAATGTTTCCCTCATTATAGAGTTTGAGTAGAATTTTTACAATCTCTCCCAAATCACTAAAATTTGGCATCTAAATGTTTGGAACTTGTGTTAGCCATTTTTTTTTACTTTGATAGTATATTAGTTTATATGGATGCATATGCTTTGTAAGTCATCCCATGATCATTTTGTTTTATCCCATATTCATGGGAAGTATTAGTTTCTTAGATTGGAGCTAGTATATAAGTAAGTGTTGAGGCTAATGAAGGCATCCCTAAACTTATTGTATTAAGCTTGCTCAAAGGAGGTTGCCCTCTCAAAGTGGCCTATGATCAATATAATATTTTTGATGTTTCTAATAATTATATAAATCTATTATTTCCTGTATCTTTATTAAATAAATCTATTATTTCATGTATTTTCATTAATTTATTATAGGATTATCCTCTCATTTTGTATCAGAGTGCTTTCTAGGGCCAATTTTTTTCTTAGAACTATTTTTTTGTTCTACTGCATAATTCATTTACGTATTTTTATATATCATAATAATTTATTTTATATTAGGGTAAATACTTATCCACATAACTATGGGAAGTTATTGGTCATAATCCCTAAAATGCATTGTGAGGAGCACCATAGGAACCCCAAAGTAGTTGGCCCATTGAGAGGACCTGCCAATGAAAAGGGAAATGACCCCATCCTAATTGACTAGTTCCCACCCATGAGGAAAGCCATGAGTTGTCATTTAGGGGTAAATATATGGCCAAAATTTTTATGGAGACTCATACTCAATTTAAAACCTTAACTAGCCATGGAAACTTGGGGCCCATTTATATTAGTTTTAGAATATTACCAATAGAGTATCATAAGACTTGTCATATATGATCTTCATATATCACCAGTAGAGTATCAATAAAATTACCATAATAGTTTCAACATATTACTAGTATGTATAAAAAAATTACCATGTCATATATTTGTATATTACCAATAGAGTATAAGAAGACTTGTCATACTAGTTTCAGTATATTACTAGTAGAGTATCCAAAAACTACCATATCAAATTTGCACATATTACCAGTAAAGTATCAAAAGATTTATCATATCAGTTTTAGAATATTCCTAGTAGACTATCAACAAATTATCTTATTCAATCCATGGTAGTAACCTGAACATGAGGAAAAAGCATGGAGGATGAAATTACCATCTTTAAGACCCAGATCAAAGATCTTGATGAAAATATTCTCGGCCACAATCTTCAACATACTACCTTAAACAATAGATGACATATAGAGTCCTCTTTAGACACCAAGTTTTCTTATTTCATGAATTTTTGTGGGATAAATCTTTATTTTCATCAATTCAATGGTGCAGATCCAACTAGATGGATCTGTCAGGCAAACAATATTTTAGTCTGCATGATACCTTTGATGCCAACAAAGTCCTACTTGCATCCTTTCACATGGAACATGAAGCCCTTCAATGGTATCATTTTTATATCAAGGCTCATCATGATCCAATATGGACCAATTTTTTCACCCTCTTTTCAAATGATTTAGCCCTAGTGCTTTTGATGAATTCACTAGATCCCTCACTAAAATTTACCAAATATAAATCATGAGAGAGTATCAAATAGAATTTGAAAAACTATCCAATCATATAGATGGATTGTTTGATGAATTATTTAGGAGTTAATTTTTTATTGGACTCAAAGATGCAATTTGATTTGAGGTCAAAATGTTCAGGCCTAATATGATGACTTAATCCCTAGGATTGGCTAAGTTGGTAGAGGACATGATCATAGCTCAATAGTAATTCAAATTCAATTTTGATCCATTTAGAAATACAACTCCATAATTATCTCAAATAATTCCAACCCCCATAACACTCCTATTAATCATTAGATTGAAGTATATATGTGAGAATGTATAAAAAAAGGACTATGTTATAATTGTGATGACAAATTTAATCAAGGACATTGATCTGCTGAGAAAAAGATCTACTTATTAGATGTGGAATATTCACCTAAAAATGAAGTTTGGGAAGATGTTCAAGATCTAGTATATAATTTATAATAAGCTTAATCGATTGTGGAACCTACTTCTCAGGAATACCAACCATAGATCTCTATATGTGCCTTAGTAGGTTTCACCACTCCATAAATCATGTAGGTTAGGGGTTACTTCAAGAATATCCATCTGAAAATGCTCATTGATTCTAGTAGCACTCATAAATATATTGACCCTCAAATCACCAAATAGGTTAATTATTTTTTCCATCCTTGCTCTAACTTTGAAGGCATGATTGCCAATAGGGGCATATTACCTTGCAAAGGGAAGTGTCACAATGTGCATATCTCTATTGGATATTATAACTTATGATCAGACATGTTTGCCTTACCCTTAGGTAGATGTGATATTGTTTTAGGATCTCAATGGTTACACACATTTGGACCCATCTTATGGGATTTTAATGAACTTTGGATGTAGTTTTTAGACAATGGGTAAAAACACACATTGAAAGACTTACACCTGAGGTCTCTTAGCATCATAAGTTCACATTGCAAAGAAAATTTTCTTATGAATAATTTAAATGACATCATTGTCCATCTCCATTCCATTCAAATTTAACCATCAAAAATCTCCACTACTCTTTCTGATCTACAAATTTTTTTGCATAGGTATATATGTGTATGTGTTGAACTGGTGAGATTACCACCTTCATGGATAGAGGATCATCGTATTTAGTTTCTTCCTAGAATAATTCCTCTAAAAATTAGTCCCTACCATTACCCATTTTATTAAAATACTAAGATAAAGATGTTCATTCGAGACTTACTAAAGAAAGGCATTGTTCACCCTACTACTAGCCCATATTCTTCCCTAGTTATCCTTGTCTAGAAAAAATATGGGTCATGGCACCTTTACATTGAATTTGGAGCACTTAATCACATCATAATCAAGGATAATTTTGTGATCCCTATTATTGATGACATTCTTGATGAGCTTCATGGCTTTCATTTTTCTCCAAGTTGGATCTCCACTTTGGATATCACCAGATCTAACTTCATGAGGATGATATCCAGAAGACAACTTTTCACATGCATGATGGCCACTATGAGTTTTTGGTCATGCCATTTAGACTCACTAATGCTCATTCAACATTATAGGCATTAATAAATGAAATATTATATCCCTACCTATGGAAATTCATTTTAGTCTGAGTGTACCCAAAATTTCATGGTTAGAAATTTTAAGTTACCCCTATTTAAAATTTTGCATTTTGTCTTATGTGAGTCAATTGTCCTTGTTAAACCACTCCCTTCAATAAAGGCTTAGTATTTAGTATTTTTTGTTTTTAATTTCTTATTTTTCCTAATTTTTTACTCTATAAGATTGAAAACATCTAACTAAGGCCATCACTAAGAAACCCATTTACTCATCTTTCCTAGAAGATCATAAAAACTAAGTGTTTGGGTTCATTTTCAATACAACTTGAGTTCTCCAAAATACTTAACTTATTAAACAAGAATACAAATAGTCCTTAATGTCTAAGTTGCACTATATATTTTAATCTATAATTACCAAACAAATTTACTTTGCATCAAAATCTAAGTAAAGTAGTCTCAAAAACCTATTGAAAACTACATAAATCAAACTGTGGTTTTGAAGTAACTTTACATACCTAGAACCATGAGTAACAGTAATGGAAGTTTATGAACCTAAATTACTCACTATTTGAGACAAACTCAAGATTGTAAATATTTTTAACTTTCAAAATCAAAATTAAGTAAATCAGCCTAAGAAACTTGATAAAAATCTAAAGGCTTATGTGGCTCCTTCAATGTCATTAATGCATTAACAAATATAGATATCAATTAATTCCACCTCATTTCCCACTTGGAATTCAATTTTTTTAACCAAGCTATTGCACCTACAAACCTTAACCTACGTTATTTGATCTTTTGGAGTAATTTTCAATCCAACTCTTCATGACCCAATTGCATTTAAGGTACTTATATCATATTGCTTTGTTTTTATGGTTCCATGCTAATCATTTTCTTCTCATTTTTCTTTGGTAATTTTTCATTTTCCACCATGAAGATTCTACTATCTATGCTTATTTTGATTGTATTTATTTATTACATTTACATTCTTGAGTAGTGTTTTTAAAACCCTATAAGAATTCTTAAAAAACTAAGTATGTGAAAAACCCCCCTCAAAATAATACAAATATTGAGCCCTAGATTAAAAACCAAACTATTGAAACTAGATGAGAAACCTAAGTTCTCCATTACTACTTACTTACTCAGGTTTGAAGCACAAGTTACTCAGCTTAGGAAACCCTAGACCCTCAAAGTGTCTTACTAACCTGGGTTTTCTTTAAACTATTACTCACTTAGACTCATGACTACTCATTACTTCTACTTCTATTAGTTTTCCAACCAAAGTTGTTTATATTAGTAAATCCAAATTAGGAAACCTTGATAAACCCATATAAATACCCATGTGGAACCTAAAATTGCAATTACTTATTACTTCTACTTCAGATTTCCCAACCTAAGTTACTTACCTAAATAAACCTAAAGTAGTTTCCCTCAAGAGACCTAGATTCCTCATAACTCATTGCTTTCTTGGAGTCCCATATAAAAGTAACTAGTCCAACTAAACCCAAAGTCACAAGATAAGAAAAACCCAAATTTGTACATTCCTATTACTTATTACTTAGATTCTTGAATGATTAAGACTTGTAGATCATCTAGACCAACCTAAGGTTATGATACACTATTGCTTAGTATGAGTTATTTGATATTTTTTAAGAATTTATACTACTTGAAACCGAAATCTTGTTTAGAGGTATTATTTGAAACAACATGTTGACTCTTTTCTTCAGCCTTTCTAAACTAGTTGAAGTAGTTACCAAGTGTTGAAAAGAACTTATAATGTTCTTTTAGAGTTAGTTAGAAGTAATTTCAAGATAAAAAGGATCATAAGATAAATAAATGGAATAGAAGTGTAAAAAACTTAGATTGAAGAAGTCCCTGAATTAGCACTTGAAAAAATCCAAAAGCCAAGTAGGAAGGGTAAAACAAAAGCTAAGAGATCCAAATATCCAAAGCCAAAGATGAATTATGAGTATAATGGGTATCCCATTGAATCATGTATCACTTCCAAGTTGACTAAAATAAGTGATATAGGTATGGTGCATGTATCTATGATTGAGTTGTTAGAGAGATCCAAGGCTATAGTCAAGAATCCACTCATGCAAGTAATGAGTGATAGTGGGCTTTTGCAAGATATATCTTTCCCAAGCTCATATAAACTTCCTAAGTTTATCTTGGCATGTTCTAAGTATTATGACTCCCTCACTAGGACAATCAAATATACTTTTGGCAATTTAGTAATAAGGTTAGATGTTCAATATTTCAACTATTGTTTGAAGATCCCAACAACATCTAAAATCATAGATGTGACAATGGAAAAATCTAAGAGATAATGGGAGAGTAAGATATAAGAGTGCATTAAAATAATGAACACAAACTACTTAAAGAAAGCCAAACAAGCTTTAAGATTTCAAAAGCAAATAGTAAGATCAAACTTGGTTCAAAAAGTAGATGACATTACTTAGTTGTTATGTAAAATCAATAGAGAAAAGAATGTCAAGTGTTTCTCAACTTGGATTTATGTGTACATCATATCCATTAATGTTAATAGGAGTTTTGTAATGATTTAATGGGCTATGATGATAAGTGATAACATGGACCAATAGTTGCGTAATGTGTTGTAAACTTTTGACTTTAATATGACCTCATATCTAGTATATGCTACAACTTCAAATGGAGCCTTTTAAAGGCTAAATACAAAAGGGATGCTAGAAACTGAGCCAATATATGAATATTATCCTCAATTGGTTCTTTTTTACTACTACAAGCATTATAATATAGTGAATTATGGATTATTCTATGAAATCATTTGCAAGTTAAATGTAGATCTAAAATATAAGAGAGTATCTGATGCAGTATGGGATGTAGTTTCATAATTTGGGCTTATTTTGATTCAGGTCCTCAACTTTGCATACATCACCATTGGGGGATTCTCAATCACATAATTCAAATCACATATATATCCTAGTGATAAGTGGATTCTTATGGAGTTATATCAGTAACTTATTGAATTACATGTCTTATAGTTAAAGTCTCACCATCCCACTATTAATTTTCCTATTATTATTGGGCATTACCATTGTCTTAGTACTTAAAAATCAAACAACCTAAAAAAGGAGATGTACCAAAATTACAATCATATCCATTTTTAAGCCAGGGCCAATTTTGATTGTAGTAGTGTAACCCAAAGTATAATTTTTCTTGAGTACATGTATATTCCTAAACATGAGGACTATTAGATTGATTACAGGGATGAGTTTGATGTGAGAAGAAGGGATAATAGTAGGTTAACTATTTAGAATATTCATAATTTTTATTTACCTACAATTCCATAAGGCATGGAGGATGATGGAATTATAAACAGGGATGCATGTCACGTAATACGAGGAGACAATGCACAACTTCTATAAATTGTTTTTGGTAAAAATCAAGTTAAGACTATTATAAACAAAAATTATTATGCTCTAGCCATGACTTCCACATGGATTCTCAACAAAGGCTACAATGTGAAGGAGTTGATGAAATAAACTACTCATGTAAGGAAAAAAAGGAAAGAAATAGTACAAGGAGAAATAAACCAAGTACTAAAAAAGTTGAAGTTGAATAAAAAATTATGATGATACATATTCCATGGTAAAATATAATGAGCCAATTCACCTAGTTGTTTCCACACCTTCATTGGTCTCTTCTACTAACACCACTATTGGTATTTCCACCATTCCTTATTATACTACACCTATCATAGATCCATCAATACTTAAGCCACCTCCAAAGTCCCAGGGCATCAATCCTTCTAAGAAACCCATTCAAAAGGAAATTGATGTTATTCCTCCTCCTCCTACTCCATCTTTTCCACCTAAGTTTCCAGCTTCACCTCCTTTAGAATATCAACTGACCATTGAAAATGAGCCAGAATAGGTAATTGCCAAAGAAGTGACCCCATCTCAGGGGACACCAAAAGAAAATAAAAAAAGAAGCATTTGAAACTAAGAAGGAGGCTATAGAAGTAGTAAAAGAGTTGGAAAATGGGTAAGATAAGGTAGTAGAGGTGGAGATAGTTACAAAGAAAGAAGAAGAGAAATAAAAACAAGTTGATAAGGAAAAATAAGTAGAATTTGAGAAGCAAGTAGAGAAAGAGGTAGAGAAAGAGATCAAGAAAGTGAAAAAGACCCAAGTAATTCCTTCTCAACAACAAGTGGTTAGGAATAACTAACAAAAAATTTTGATTCATACAAAAACTTCCACTAGTATATATTTCTCTTGATTAGTAATGAAAATAACTCTTGTGTCTAGATAAGTGATAAATATGGATTAAATTGATTTAAAACTATTGAAGAGTTTAGATAAAAAAGGAAAGAAGCCTAAAACCACCAAGTAACATCAAAATTGATAATTAAGCATACAAGATAGAAGTTTATAGAGGTATCAGTTCCACCACAAGGCATGAGCAGAGGTTAAGTCATTGAAGGTGACTTAATATTTATAAAGATATCACTTGGAGAAGTTACCATACAAGGCTTGAATCGGGACATGCAAACCTTGATTAATACACTTATTCAAAATCTTGATGAAGAGAAAGTTACCAAAGCCAAGTTGAAAGAATAAAATGCCTAGTTGTGTGAAATAAAAGATAAAGTTACAAGGTCTATTCCATATAAATCAATTATTTTAGGATATTCCATTGGTTATAAAGTGATAACTAAGGCAGAGGAAATTAGAGATAAATCCAAGACTATTGATGAATGGATGGAGAAGATACATCAAACTACCAAGAAGCTCTTTCTTGAAGTCCCAAGTATTCATGATGATATTTTGAATAAATTAGTAGAGATAAATGTAGTAATAAATGAAATAGAGAATGAAAATGACATTTCTAAGTCGTAATAAGAGAGTCTATAAAGAATAAGTACTTTGAGTGAGAAAATTTTTATTGAAGAGAATGTTACGCCTAAAGGATCAATAAAGAAAGTAAAGTAATAAGAATACCTCCTATCTTTTTGCATGTGTATTATTGAGGTAACATGTGATGAAGTGAAAACTTTAGAGGAAGAAACTCACAATGAAAAGGTGAATCAAGAATATTATATCTTTAGTCTCACTAATATTTGGTTTAATAACATTCTAATGACATATAAATATTTATATCACTAGTTCATGCAATTAATAGATAAGGCCATAACTCCTTTCACAACTAAATCTATAAAGGAGTTAATCAAATGTCAACATGACATTAAAAGACTTGAACCAAGACTTGAAAAGATGCAAGCTCATAGTAGAAGGTTGGAAAAAGAAATGCTAATATTTGGGACTGAAAGGCAATCATTTGCTAAACTAGATGATGCAATAATACACTTGATGATATCTCAGCATATCAAATACAAAGAGAAGTGTAGATCTAAAGTCTAAGATGTGGAATAATTACTATTACTATTCTTCTTAGTAATTTCTTCTTTCTTTTCATATTCTTCCATTTTATTTATAAAGTAAATTTATTAAGAGTAATTACTTTAAACAAAGTCATTTAGTGGAATTACTTGTCAAGGTATATTACTTTGTAAAATTATAAGACTCAAGTAACTTGGTTAAACATGATTACTTGAAGTCATTTTGTAAAATCAAATTACTTTGGTGAAAATTGGTTGGCATGCAAAGTAGTTATGTTCAATCCAAATAGTGAGACCAAGAAATGTTACATGTCATAAGTTGTTACATGCCACATAGGAGAAATTTGTTTTGATTTTTTAGTGCAACACATGGGTTTTGAAAGAGTTATCTCCTTTTTGTCTTTGTCTTCTAAAATCATATAAATATAAATTCAGGCCTGCATGGCTGGGGATGGTAATTCTTGCATAAAAATTGTAATTAAAGCAATCTAAAACTATGTGTTTATATCTTTATGTTTTTTTTTGTATGAAATTGGTTCAAAATGAATGAGAAAGAAGTTGTTTTATGTGGAGCATTACATATTAGGAGATAATTTGGTGGTTTTGTCAAGATTAAAATGGTAAAATTTGTATTACCTT
Organism: Torreya grandis; assembly: GCA_037957365.1. Taxonomy (NCBI): domain Eukaryota; kingdom Viridiplantae; phylum Streptophyta; class Pinopsida; order Cupressales; family Taxaceae; genus Torreya; species Torreya grandis. Next base: position 3,444,516 of record JARHVA010001254.1, on the reverse strand, counting down.
TAAATATTAATGTGAATTATAGTCTTTTTTAATCATTTGTTGAAAATATTATCATCTTTTGAATGTTTATTTACTTGTACAGATTCAATAAGATCTATAAAACTACTTATTGTGAACTGCAACTTCTTTCTTCTCGCATGTTTGAGTCTTTTATTCTTAATTTCCAAAATAGAATTTACACATTCTATGAAAAAGTTACTTACTTTTTACAAAATCACCTTGTTATGGTTTATGAACTCTAGGATTAAAGTAATACCCCAAAAAGAAGACAATTTGAACATGATCTATAAAATCTATGAATTACTGAGAGTTGTAGATAATTTTAAGTGAATAGATATAAACATATGGGAAATTCACCATTAAATGAAGGGGATTTAATCCTATGACATCCTAGGTACTTTTTATATCCCAAAAAATATATATCCAATAGTTTTTGGTGACTCCTCTGGGGATGGAGAACTAAACTCATAGAATCCAAAAATAGATTACTTCTCCAAGTCAAGATAAGTGCAATTAATGTTTAGTTTTCTAAAATTTGTGTGCTTTTCAAACCATTCATCTTAAGCACCACATGCAAAGTAAGTTACACAGCTCTAAGTAAAGTGTGTGCTTGTTGAAATTAATGCCACTTTATTAAAATAGATGTATTAATTTTTATAGGATTATTATATGTCCAAAAGTTACATTTTGTTTAACACCATGTTTATCTTGAACTCATCACATGTCAAGTAACCACCACCTAAGTTTTTATCTATAAACCAAATTAATTGAGTACTCCTACGGATAAATTTTACACTTCAAACTAGAAAATCAACCTTTTATCAAAGTAAGGAGAGATCAAGGCCAAAAATATGATTTCTTTGAAATGCAAGAGTGGTTTAATTTCAGCTTTCCTATTCAATACAGAACATGAAGAGCTATTCTATCACATATGAGCCAAGAACAAACTCCTATGAGTAAACTACAAAATAATTACTTAGGAATAATCCAATCCACCAATACTTAATTTTTCATTCCTATAAAAATGGTGTAACCACTTCCTATTCCTTCTAAGGTGGGGGGGTGGTGGTAGTGATTGCCCCACTGAATTTGACTCCTCATCTTCATGGTTTGCCAAAGAAATCAAGAAAGAATTTTACAAAATTCATAGGTGATGGAAAATAAAATCCATATGAGCATTTGGATAATTTCTTTGTAGCCTATGGAGTAGTTAGCATTGAACATGAATATGTCTCAATCAAACTCTTCATTGAGAACTTACATAACTTAGCTATATAATGGTTTTACCATTTAGATCCTCATATTATAGTTAATTGGGTCACTATGCATATATAGTTTGAAAAGAGATTCAAGGCTACAAAATATTCACATATATTGCTTAATCAATTGACTCAACTCAAGAAAGAACCACATGAGCACATGAAATATTTCATCACCAAGTTTAATAAATTACTCTATAAAATTCCTCAAGCTACCCTACACACTAGAGATAATCAAATATACTTCTTAATCAATGCATAGTTACTAGAGGCTAGATATCAGTTGTACCAAGCATGTCTGGTTGATTTAGAAGTAACTCAAAATCTTTCTACAGAGGTCAAAGATGACTTGATAATGGTTGGAAAGATAAAGAAAACAAATTCTAAGGGTGATTCTTCTACTTCAAACATATTAGAGACTTTTAATCCCCTATTAAAAAATTTGGCTAATAACTTTCTTCAATTCAAAAAAAACTACTCAAGGTACTCATGTGGCTCCTACCAGGAATGCACATGAATGGAATTTTAATAATTAGAATAGGAACCACATTTTTGGTCCCACATAAATATTGAGAATTGAAGATGCTTCCAAAAATCACCTTGAGATTAATGAAGAATATTATATGACTGATGATACTCATCAAAGCCTTGTTAATGAAGATGACTTTGTAGATCTTACTGGTGACTCCAACATAGGCTACCTTGAATATCAATCAGAAAGTGATTATGAAGAAGAATTTGAAGAAGATCATAGTCACTCTTTTTTAGTGTTTACAAGGTCATAAAATCAATAAGCTAGTGAAAAACCTTCCAAAGACTAAGAGAAAGGAGACTCTAGATCAATTATAAGCATTATTAAAAGAGTTAGTCCTCTACCTTCTTATTTAATCCAAAAGACATGTAGCTTCTTCTCAAAATCATAAGACAATAACTCATACCGTTGAAGCTAATCTTGCTTTTTCTATATCCATCTCTTCTTTTGACATAATTTATCACATAAATAAAATCAAAATTCAAAGCCTTATTGATGAAGATGACTTTGTAGATCCTACTAGTGACTCCAACAGAGGCTACCTTAAATATCAATCAAAAAGTGATTATGAAGAATCATTTGAAGAAGATCATAGTCACTCTTTTTTAGCATTTACAAGGTCATAAACTCAACAAGCTAGTGAAAAACCTTCCAAAGACTAACAAAAAGTAGACTCTAGAATAATTATAAGCATTCATAAAAAAGTTAGTCCTCTACCTTCTTATTTAGATCCAAAATACATGTAGCTTCTTCTCAAAATCATAATACAATAACTCATACTGCTGAAGTTAATCTTGCTCTTTCTACATCCATCTCTTCTTTTTATGTAATTTATCGCATAAATAAAATCAAAATTCAAAGTTAGAAGCCAAATACTTGAGGTCTTATCCAGATCAACTAAATAGACTAGTCAAGTATGTTTACAATAAAGGGTCAAAAAAAATATCCAATACCTCTAAGGGTATCTTGCCTACTTCCAAATAGTTTCCTTCCCAAAATAATGCTAAAGCTACTTCTTCTGTGTCTACTTACACATCTAAAAGGATAGATCCATTCTATGTCTCTCTTCTAATCAATGTTTTCAAGTTAAGTATTATATCATAGACTCTAGATCCTTAGATAATGTTATGCCAACTAAAGTAGTTGATGCCGTTGGCTTAAATTTGACAAGATGATAGGTATATGTTACTTGATGGAGATACAAGTTCCCCTAATTGGTTATATCAAAGATGCCCAAGTTTTCATAGCATTTTTTCTAGATAAAATAATCAAAATGGTAATTCTAGTTGTAGATATTCCTATCTCTTATAGAATGTTACTAAGTATAAACTTCTGCAAGGATATGGGTGGAGATTTCAAGATGGATAGGGCATGTTCTCACATTCTAATCAAAGGAGTAAATAATAAAATAAAACCTAAAAGGAAGTCTAAGTATATGGTTTCAAAGTCTGATGATCCAAGGTCATAGATTCTTTTTGAAGAATTAAACCATGGATTCTACTACCTCTAATTAGGCAAGGAGATACAAGGACCAAAGGAAGTAGAAGTAGAAGAAGATAAGATATGGGTGTTAGAGTTTGATGGTAGCTATAGTTTTCTTGGTTTAAGTGTAGTGGTCGTATTGATATCACCTAATGGTAATGTATTCCCTTACTCTTACAAACTCATGCTTGAAAACACCAACAACACATCATAATATGAGGCTCTCTTATTAGGGCTTAAACAAGCAAAGGAAAAAGGAGTAAGACTTATTAAATCATAAGGGTATGCTAAGTTGATAGTGAGACAAATTCAAAGATATTACCAAGTGAAGAAAGATAAGTGGAAGCACTAGTGTGACCAAGTCCTAAGTGTAACACTTGATTTTACAAACTTCTCAATCAACTATGTTCCTCGAGATCAAAACTTTAGAGTTAATTATCTTTAAATTACTACATAGTTACTTAGGCCAAACCAGTAGCCAACACTTTTTTAAGAAGGAAACTATAAAGTAGAGATGATCTACCATCCAAAGGTCCTAAATAGTGTTGACCAGTGGCAAGTTTTCAATGATGACAAATAAATAACTCCATTATGTCAGTACCAAGATAAATTTAAAGAATTATACTTTAAAATAAGTAGTTCATTTCCATGGTAGATGAAAATAGGTATCAGTAATAGTAAGATTACTAATAGTCAATATATTATTCAATTGAAGGTAATTAAAATTCCTAAATGGTTAGTTTTTTAGAAGAAGTATTTGACAAGCATGATCAATTTATAAAAAAAATAAAGAATATGGTGATTGTTCCTCTCTAGAAGTACAATATATTAATTTGAGCAATGAAGAAGAGCCTAGGATGGTTAACATTGGGAAATGTTTCTCTCAAGAAGAAAATGAAACATTCATTGAGATTCTCAAAAGATATATTGACGTGTCTGCTTGGTCTTACAAAGACCTAATAACCTTTTAGCTAGATGACGTACAACACTCTATTCCACTTCAGCTAGAAGTAAAACCTTTCAAGGAAAAGTTATTCCACCATAACCAAACTATCTCATGTACTATTTACATTAAAATAAAAAATATTATTAACTCTAAAATCATCTATCCAATTCAGCATGGTTAGATAACATTGTCCCAGTGAGAAAATGTGTTGATTTTTGCAATTTGAATCAAGCCTCTCTCAAAGATAACTACCTATTGCCCATTATGGATCACACCTTGCAAGTAGTTACTATTTTATAGATGTTGTCTATGTTAGATGTTTTTTCAAGCAATGATTAGATTAAAGTGATTGAAGAAGATCAATACAAAACAACTTTCACAATGTTATGGGGGACATTTACTTATCAAAAGATGCCTTTTTGTCTTATCAATGCTAGAGAAACTTTTAAATGAGAAATGGAATTGGCATTTGAACATTTTAAGAACAATATTATTTTGGTATACCTTAATTACTTGATAGTCTTCTCCAAAAAGAGAGGTAATCACTTGGTTGATATAGAAGAAGTACTCATCTAATGCAAGAGACATGGGATTTATTTAAACCCTAAGAAATCAATATTTTCTATGACTAAAAGAAAACTCCCTGGTCACATAGTCTTAAAGGAGGTTACAAATATTGATCCATAATGAGTCAAAGTTATTCAAAATTTACCTATGCCTACATCCAAGAAATTAGGGAATTCATTCTTTGATAAGGTCAATTTCCTCAGAAGGTTCATTATTGATTTTGTTGAGTTAACATGACATATTTTAGATATGATGAAAAATAAGCAAGAATTAAAATGGAATGTTGAAGGTAAGTTGGAATTTGAAAGAATTAAATTAGCTATAACTAAAGCTCTAATGCTAATTTCACCAAATTTAAGTAAAGAATTCATTCTTTGTTGTTACTCTTCTGAACATACCATGTCAACTATACTTCTACATAAAAATGATGAAGGAATTGAATCTCGTATAGCTTTCATGAGTCATCCATTGAAAATATCTAAAATAAATTATTCACAAATGGAGAAATAAACCTTTGATATAGTCAAAGCATGCAAATTTTTTAGTTACTACATTTTGTCTTCACATACTAATGTCTATGTAGCTAACACTGTAGTCAAATCAATTCTAACATAATAGGAGTTGGGATTATTGAGAGGAACCTAGGTAACTAAGGTGTAAGAGTTTGATCTTGATATCAAACTAATGAAGCTAGTAGGAGGAAGATACTTATGTTAATTGATGATAGAGAGAAGAACTGATAACACAAATACAGTGGTGCCTTCACTCCAAGCTCAATCAAATGAATATTTGCCTATGGTGATTTTTGTTAATATTTTGGATGAATGTTAAAACAAGATTACTTACTTACTAACTTATGGAGAATATCTATTTTATCTAACACATACAGAAAAGTGTACCATCAAGCTAAAGTTAAAGGATTATGTCTTTTGGGATAATGGTTTGTAAAAAAGAGGAATTTATGGTTTTTTACTCTATTATGTAGATAAAGAGAAACAAACGAGACTACTAGAGAAGTACCATGATAAATCATGTGGTGATCACTTCTTAACAAGGTCACAACACACAAAATCTTATGGGTGATGTATTTTTGGCTTATTTGTTTTTCAGTCTTTCTTTTGTTTATTTGTTTTGGCTTTTATATTTGTTTGTTTGTTTTGTAGTTTTTTGTGATTGAGTTTTTTCATAGACTCCATACCAAATAGACAAGACTCAAAACTAGAGATATTAGGATCTCATCCTTTTTTCTTTCTTCTTAATATAAATAAAGATGTCCCTAATCAGAGCTAACTAGTGTCCCCAAAATTTCACACCTATAAATTGTGGGTTACCCCTATTTAAAATTTTGTATTTTATCTGATGTGAATTAGTTTTCCTTGTTAAACCACTTCCCTAAATAAATTCTTAGTATTTATTAGTATTATTTTTGATTACTTCCTTTTCCTAATTGCTTGAAATTCTTCCATAAGGTTAAAAACATCTACCTAAGGCCATCACCAAAAAACCCATTTACTCATCTTTATTAGAAGATAAAAAAGGCTAAGTGCTTAGGTTCATTTCTAATACAACTCAAATTCTCCAAGCTACTTAACATATTAAACAAGAAGAAAATTAGTCCCACAAGTCTAATTTACATTATCTAGTTCAAACTAAATTACCAACTAGCTTTACTTCACATCAAAAGCTAAGTAAAGTAGTCCTAAAAACCTATCAAACACTACATAAAGCAAATTGAGATTTCAAAGTAACTTTAGTTAGCCAAATCCACAAGTAAAACTAATAGAATTTTATGAACCTGAAGTACTCACTAGTTGAGACCAAATCAGGATTATGAAGATGTTTAACTCCCAATAGCAAAATTAAGTGAATCAGTTTGAAAAACTTGATAAAAATCCAAGGGATTTCATGGCTCCTTCACATGTGTCTAATACATGTCATTAATGTGTTGGCAAATATGAATATCAAACAATTCCATTCCATCTAACATTTGAGTTGTTTGACCAAGCCACCACAACTATAAACCTTGAGCTATGATATTCAATATTTTGGATCAATTTTCATTCCAACTCTTCATGACCCATTTCTATTTAAGGTACTTATATCTTATGACTTTGTTTTTATTCCTACATCTTGATCATTTTCTTCTCATTTTTCTTTGGTAATTTTTCATTCACCATCTTGAAGATTCTACCATCTGTGCTCATTTTTATTACATGTATTTTTTAATTTTACATGCTTGAGTAGTGTTGTAAAAACCCTATATTAAATCTAAAAAACTAAGTATGTGAAAATACACCTCAAAATACTATAAATATTGAACTCTAGATTAAAAACCAAACTGTTGAAACTAGACGAGAAACCTGAGCACAAGTTACTACCCTTGGGTTCTTGAGCACAAGTTACTCACCTCAAAAAACCCAAGGCTCTAAAAGTGTCATAATAACCTAAGTTTTCTTAAGCTATTATTCACTATAACTCATTACTACTTATTACTCCCACTTTTGTGGGTTTTCCAATCCAAGTTGCTTACATTAGTAAATCTAAAGTCTGAAACATTAAGAAACCCAAATAATTACCCAAGTGGAACCCATAATTATAATTACTTATCAATTCTACTTTGGGTATCCTAACTTGAGTTACTTTCCTAAAAAAACCTAAAGTAGATGCCCTTAAGAGACCCAGATTCCTCATAACACACTATTTACTTGGAGTCTCAAACTCAAGTAACTATTCATGATAAACCCAAAGTCATAAGCTACGAGAAACACAAAGTTTTCCATGCCTATTACTTATTAATTACCTATATTATTAAATTATTAAGACTTATAGATCATCTAGACCAACCCAAGGTTGTGATACCCTATTATTTACTATGAGTTACTTGGGGTTTTTCAATAATTTCTAGTACTTAAAAGCTAAAGCTTTCTTAAAGGTATTATTTGAAACAACAAGTTGAATCTTTTATTCAACCTTTATAAATGATTTGGAGTAGTTACTAAGTGTTTAAAAGCACTTATTAATTTCTTCTAGAGTTAATTAGAACTAAATTTAGGATTAGAAGGATCAAAAGAAGAATAGCTCGATTAAAAATGCAAGAAGCTGAAATTGAATAAACTCTTAAATTAACACTTGAAAAAATCCTAGAGTTAAGTAGGAAGGGTAAAACAAAAGATAAGAGAGCCAAATATTAAGAGCCAAAGATGAAGTATGAGTATAAGGGGTATCCCATTTAATCATGTATCACTTCCAAGTTGACTAAAATAAGTGATACAGATATGGGGCATATATCTATGACTGAGTTTTTAGAGAGATCCAAGGCTATAGTCAAGACTCTAGTCATGTAGGTAATGACTAATAGTGGGATTATACAAGTTACAACATTCCAAAGCTCATATCAACTTCTTAATTTATCCTAGGATGTGCCAATAACTATGAGTACCTCACTAGGACAATCAAAGATACTTCTAACAATATAGTAATAAGGTTAGATGTTCAATATTTCAATAATTATTTGAAGATCCTAGAAACATCTAAAATATTTGATGTGATAATGGAAAAATATAAGATACAATGGGAGAGTAATACATTAGAGTGAAATAAAACAATGAACACAAACTACCTAAAGAAAGACAAACAAGCTTCAAGATTTCCAAAGCAGATAGTAAGATCAGACTTGGTTTAAGAAGTAGATGACATTGCTTAGTTGTTATGCAGAATCAATGGAGAAAATAATGTCAAGTGTTTCTCAACTTAGATTTATCCATACATTAGAGCCATTGACATCAATGGGAGTTCCATGATGATTAAATGGGATAGGAATATAAGTGACAATATGGACCAGTAGTTGAGCAATGTGTTACAAAATTTTGACTTTAAGATGACCTCGTATCTATTATATGTTATAACTTCAAATGGATCCTTTTCAAGGATAAATACAAAAGAGATGCTAGACAATGATCCAATATATGAATATTATCCTCAATTAGTTCTTTCTGAGTATTACAAGAATTGTAAGATAGTGAATGATAGGTGCTTCTATGAAATCATTTATAAGTTAAATGTAACTCTAAAACATAAGAGAGTATCTGATGTAGTATGGGATGTAGTTTCACATTTTAGGTGTATTTTAATTCAATTCCTCAAATTCACATATGTCAGAGTTAGGGATTTCTTAGGCACACCAATTAAATTACCTAGATATCCCAATGATAAGTAGATTCTTATAGATTTATGTAGGAATCTTGTTAAATTACATGACTTATAGTCAAAGGCTCACCATACTACTATTAATTTTCCTATTATTATTGTCCATTACCACTATATTAATATTTATAGATCAAAGAACATATAAAAGGAGATGTACCAAAATTATAATCAAACCCATTTTGAAGACAAGGCAAATTTTGATTTTAGAGGTGTATCCTAAAGTATAATTTATCTTGGGTACATGCATATTCCTACACTTGAGTACTATTGGATTGATTGTAGGGATGAGTTTGATGTGAGAATAATGGAAACTAATATGTTAACTATTGAACAAATTCATACTTTTGATTTAGTTATAATTTTAGAAGACATGGAGGATGATTAAATTGTAACTAGTGATTCCTGCCATGCAATAGGGGGAGACAATTCCCTAATTCCATAAAAAAAATTAGTAAAAATCAAGTTAAGACTAATACAAATAGAATTTCAAATGTTTTGGCCATGAATTCCACATGTCTTCTCAACAAAGTGTATTGTATGAAGAAGTTGATGAAAGAAACTACTCATGTAAGGCAAGAAATGAAATAAATAGTACAAAGAGAGAGGAGCCAAGTACCAAAGATGTTGAATTTGAAGAAATTTTTTGATGATACTTATACTGTGGTAAGAGATAGAGATCTAATTTAGCTATTTGTTTCCACACCTCCATTGGTATTTTACTAACACCAATTCTCCTTCCATTTCCACCATTCTTTCTTCTACTATGCATATCATAGATCCATCAATACTTATGCCACCTCCAAAGTCTCAGGGCATCAAGTCTTCTAATAAACACATTTAGAAGGAAATTGATGTTCCTCCTCCTCCTCCATCTTCTGCATGTACTTTTGTACCTCCACCTCTTTTAGAAGATCAACCCACCATTGAAAATGAGCCATAATAGGTAACTACCAAATAAGTGACCTCATATCAAGAGGCACCATAAGAAAATCAAAAGGAATCAATTGAAACTAAGAAGGAGGTTACATAGGAAACAAAATACTTGGAAAAGGGGGAAGATAAGGTAAGAAAGGTAGAGACAATTATAGAAAAAGGAGTAGAGAATGGAAAGGAAGTTGATAAGAAGAAAGAGGTATAATTTGATAGGCAATTTGAGAAAGAGGTAGGGAAAGAGATCAAAAAAGTGACAGAGACATTAGGAATTCATTCTCAATAATTAGTGGTTAGGAATAACTAACAATAAATGGTGATTCATATAGACACATCCACTAGTATGGATTTTTCTTCTCGATTAGAAATGCAAACAATTATTGAGTCTAGAGAAGTGATAAATTTGGAAAAAATTGATTTATAGTTATTGAAGAGTTTGGATATAAAAGGAAAGAAGCCTTAAACCACCAAGGTAACTTCAAAAATTATAATTAATCATATAGGATAAAAAAATTTAGAGGTATCAGTTTTACCATAAGTCATGAGCAATGTTGAAGTCACTAAAGGTGAATTAATAGTTACAAAGATATCTCTTGGAAAGGTTACCACAAAAAGCTTGAAGCAAGACATGAAAACCTTGATTAATACACTTTTTCAAAAACTTGATTAAGAGAAAGCTACCAAAAAATGCCCATTTATGTGAAATAATAGATAAATTTACAAGGTTTGTTCCATAGCAATCAAATCTTTTAGGAGATTCCATTGGTCAACAAGTGATAACTGAGGTAGAGGAAACTAGAGATAAGGCCAAGGTCATTTATGAATGGATGGAGAAGATGCATCAAATTTCCCACAAACTCTTTCTTGAAGTCCTAGGTATTCATGATGATATGGTGAATAAATTAATAGAAATAAAGGCACTAGTGAAGGAAATAGAGAATGAGAATGACATTTTTGAGTTATAAAAAGAGAGTTTGCAAAGAATAAGTACTTTGAGTGAGAAATTTTTGATTTAAGAGAAGATTGTCCCTAAAGGATCAATAAATAAAGTAAATCATGAAGAATACCTATTATTTTTTTCATGTGTATTCTTGAGGCAATGTGTGAAGAAATGAAGACTTTAGAATAAGAAGCTCATAATCAAAAGGTGAATATAGAAGATTGTATTTTTCATCTCACTAATATTTTGTCTAATAACACTCCAAGAACATCTAAATAGTTATATTAGTAGTTCAATAAATTAATGGTCAAGACCACAACTCCTTAACAACTAAATCTATAAAGGAGTTAATCAAATGTCAACATGAAATTAAAAGACTTGATCAAAGACTTGAAAAGATTAAAGCTCATAATAGGAGGTTGGAAAGAGAAATGCTAAGATTTGAGACTAAAAGGCAATCACTTTATAAAATAAACGATGCATCAATATAGTTGATGATGTCTCAATATGCCAAATATAAAGAGAAGTATAGATCTGAAGTCCAAGATGTGGAATAATTATTGTTACTTTTCTTCTTGATAATTTCTTATTTCTTCTTTCCATTTTAATCCATTCTATTTATAAATTAACTTTTTTAAGAGTAATTAATTTAAGAAAAGTCATTTAGTGGAGTTATTTTTTAGGGTATATTACTTTCTAAAATTGTAAGACTCGAGTAACTTGGTTAAACAACATTAATTGAAATCATTTTGTAAAATCAAATTACTTGAGTGAACACTGGACAACATGCAAAGTAGTTATGCTCAATCTAAATAGTGAGACCATAAAACACTACATGTCACTAGTTATTGCATGCCACATAGGAGAAATTTGAGGAATATGCCTCTCAATAGTTTTGAGTTTATAGCATAACACATGGGTTTTGAAGGAGTTGTCTCATGTTTATCTTTGTCTTATAAAATCACATAAATACAAGTGCATGTATGTACGCTTGGGGATGGTAATTTTTGCATATCAATTGTAAATAAAGCTAAAAAATTTAAGCAATCTAAAACTTTGTGTTTAGATGTCTAAGTTTTTATTTTTTATGAAATTAGTTCAAAGTAAATGAGAAAGAAGTTGTTTTCTATGGAACTTTACATCTTAGGAGATCATTTGGAGGATTTGTCAATATTAAAATGGTAAAATTTGTGTTATCTTTAAATTTGAATGTGAATTCTAGTCTGTTTTAGTCATCTTTTGAAAATATTATCATCTTTTGAATGTGTATTTACTTTTAAAAATTCAATAAGATCTGTAAAACTAATTATTGTCAAGTGTAACTTGTTTCTTCTCACATGTTCTAGTCTTTCATTATTAATTTCCCAAAAACATTTGATACATTCTATGAAACAAGTGATTACTTACTAGAAAATCACCTTTTTATAGTTCATGAACTCTATGATTAAAGTAATACCCCAAAAATAAGACAACTTGCACATGATCTATATAATCTATGAATAACTATGAGTTTTAGATAATTTAAAGGAAATAGATATAAACATATAGGAGATTCATCATTAAATGAATGGGATTTAATCCCATGACTACCTAGGTACTTTTGAAAACCTAAAAAATATCTAGCTAATAGGTCTTCTTCAATGACATCCTCATCTATAGTAAAACGTGGTCTAAGCATCTCTAACATCTAGAGCTCAGACTACAATGTCTCTTTGATCATCATCTCTATGAAAAATAGTTCAAATGAGCTTTTGTATAAGATGAAGTGGAGTATCTAAGGAATATTTTTTAATCCCAAGGGCTTTGGGTAAATCCCAAAAAAATTAGCTAGCATCACAAATTGGCCTCATCCTTAGACAATCAAGAGCCTCTATGGTTTTTTGGGGATGACTAGATACTATTGTAAGTTTGTCAATAATTATGGGAATATTATAGCTCCACTAATATCTATGTTTAAAAATGATTATTTTAAATGAACACATGTTAATAAGTGTGCATTTAAAGAATTGAAACAAGTTATGTGTACTACACCTATTCTAGCTATGCCGAATTTTTCTAAGACCTTCACTATTGAGAGTGGTGCTTGTAGCAATGGACTTGGTGTTATTCTCATCTAATAGGGATTCCCCATTGAAATCACTAGAAAACACCTTTTTTCAAGAGTTTAGTACTCTTCAATTATGAGAAGGAAATTATGGCCAGTTTGCATGAAGTATAAAAGTGGTGTCCATATGTATTGGGGAATGATTTTTACATCAAAACTGATCACTAGAGTCTAAAATATTTTCTATAACAATGGGTCTCTACCCCATCACAATTGAAATGGGTCAAAAAATTCATGGGTTATGACTATGAGATCACTTATAATAAGGGTAAGTATAATATTGTGGCTAATTCTCTGTATCACACATTTATGGACCAAGCTTCCCTTTCATCTATTTTCCTTTTTATTATGAATTAGTTAGAAATTATATAATAGGGGTGTGTCAATGAATCCTTATTATCTCACATAATTCAATAGCTGGCCACTAATCCCTCTACCATACTACATTATTCATGGGATGGTGTTTCTCTATGATACAAGAGTCATATGATTCAAGAGAAGATGAGTTATGGGTATCATCTACAAATAGATAGCTAGACTAAAATTGTCAACAAATGCTTGGAAACTTTTCCTCCTTGCATTACCTCAGAATAACAACATCAATGGGAAAAATGTCTCCCTCTCATTGAATATTGGTACAATACCTCCTACCACACTTTAACTAAAAATACTCCATATGAAGTAGTCTATGGTTAAGAATTGCCAATGCTCCTTCCATACACCCCAATAGTTCATCAGTTCAAGTGGTAGACATAATTCTCTGAACCTGGGATCAAATATTTGACACCCTATGGGACAATATTCATATGACACAAAATAGAATGAAACAATAGGCTAATCGACACCATTTTGAGCATAATTTTCAAGTAGTTGATATGGTTTTTCTTCTCCTATATCCATACAGGAAATCCTCCCTAAAACTCAAAAGGCATCATAATCTATCTCCAAATTTCTATGGGTCATATATTGTTCTCCAAAAGATTGGGTTGGTTGTTTATAAGTTAGATCTCCCACATTCTTCTTCAATCCACCTAGCATTTCATGTCTCTTATTTGAAGAAATTTCTTGGCACAAACAACATAGTGAAAAATATTTTACTAGAAATTGATAATGAAGGATCCATCCTCTTGAGCTAGAGGAAATCCTAGACAAGTTCACATGCCAACTTCACTCCCACTGCATTATAGAGATATTAATTTAGTGACACAAAAACAACAAAAGGATGCAACATGAGAACCACTATTTCAGATTTAGCAACAATTCCCACATTTGAAGCTTTGAGGACAAAGATTTTTCTAAGAGGGAGGGGATGTTAGGAACCTATGCTACCCCTTCTCTTTACATTTATAGTATGTTAGTTTATATGGATGTATATGGTTTTTAAGTCATCCTGTAAGCATTTATTTTATCCCACATTCATGACAAGTATTAGTTGTTTAGATTAGACTTAGTATATAAGTAAGTGTTGAAGCCAATGAAGGCATCCATGAAATTAATATATTGAGCTTTTTAAAAGGAGGTTACCGCTTTGAAGTGGCTTGTGATCAATATAATCCCTTTGGTGTTTCTACTAATTACATAAATCTATTATTTTGTATCTTTTCATTAAATAAATCTATTATTTTGTGCATTTTCATTAATTTTTTGAAGGAGGATCCTCTCATCAAAGTAGGTGCTTGATGTTTATTTTCTTGAAACAATGTGGGGCTACAAGAGAAAGTGGTTACATAACATCTACTAGATATGGTCGGAAGAGTTTTTGTTCTGCCACTCAAAGATAATCAATTGGATATGGATCAATATATTTTTTCTATCAAAACATAATATTGACAACCATTTTTTTATTTTGATAATCCATCAAGTTTATAATGAGATGTGAATGATCCATGGTATTTAGATTCTAAAAACTATTTTTTTTATGCAGTATAAATTGGCTTGATTCTATAAATTTAGCTCATAAAATGGTTATAAGAATGAAATGAAAAATTTGTTAGCAACCTTGTGCCTTTATAGATTTCACTCTTATTGGTTTCTATGTAAATATTGCATTGAACTATCCCTTCAACATCAATGTGAATGATGATGTGGTAAATCTTATCCTATCTAGAAATAAAGGTAGTTAGTCATTAGTGCATGCATCGAGATATGCCACTATATTATTTTTTTTTGATATTGGAGTACATGTTGATGATGTTGATTGGTTATCATTTTATTGAATATTAGATCAATCAAACCTAGGCTATGACATTAATTTCTTGGGGATGACCATTATATGTCTGAGATCTTAGTTGATGTGACTTGACCATATATTTCCTAGACTTAATTTCTTTCTTTCAATTCTACTAACTTCAATAATGGTCCACCTAAATTTAATGGTGAATGGGTATCTCACATTATACTTTTGATCATGGTTTTAAAATCTAGTGAAGAGATCATCTATAAGCACACACAAGAAAACATAAAAAAATGGAAAATCCTATTCTACTTATTACTACTCATCACCCATTCATTTGGAAAAAAGAGATTAATTAAGACTATTAGTAGTAAGACTTAATCCTATAGCCATTCACTTGCCCTAGCAAAATGATTCCCTATAAATCTCTCAAAATAATGGTTTCTTGCTATGATATTTCATGTATAATATAAGGTCTTTTCCACCTAATTTCTAGTTTACTTAGAAATGATATGAAGTGATAATCATATAACAAAATTTATTGATCTTTATGTCATTCCCTATTTTTTGGGTTCATGGCATGTCATGCTTTCTGACTCTACTTATGAACTTCCTACATCCAAGATGTTGTACACTGATACTCATCCATCTGATTCAATTCAAAAAGCTTATTTGTGAGAGACTCATGATGCCCTAGTCTCATAACCATTTCAATGCTCAGACTGGGTACCAAGTATTCCATAGACATTATTGATTCAAGCCCATAGTCTAACTAAAATGGATTAAAACTTGTATCCCTCTTATAGTGCATCTAATAATCTTAAATAATCATAAGAATATGATATTCCCAATCATCCATCTTGACATCATAGATCTTTGTCAACATCTTGCCCAAAAAATTATTAGAAGCCTTAGCTTATCCAATGGATGGTATGCACTACTTTTATGATGGGAAATCATGAATTCTTTAATAAGAGCTTTGATAGTATTGTTTAGGAAGTGTGCCCTTCGATCACCAATGAGCTTGATGGGGCATCCAAACCATGTTATAATATTCTTTTAAAGGAACTTTGTTGCATCCTTTACCCCATAGTGGGGTGGCATAATAGATTTAACCCATTTGGTAGAGTAATCGATCATAGTGATAATATACCATGTTTTGTTTCATTTACTCAAGGGATTTATATGTCCTATAAAATTGATGCCTCACTTTTTAAAATTTCATTTGGCTAAAAAAATGATACAATAGCATTTCATTCTTTTGGTGTGGTTTACCCATTCATTGAAACATCTTAAAATGTTGTGTTACTCTATATGCATTCTAAAAATGTTTCATCCACCATAATCCACTATATAACAATTTACGTGTAGTAGCTTATCTAACAAAATGACCTCCTACTATTCTTTGGTGTGCTTCTTATAAGAGTTGCAAGAGTTCATGTTCTAGAACTACCCTACACAGTACATCAGCCTTCCCTAAAGTATACAAGAGCCCATGTATAATAGTATATGGAAAGGCTATGGTGAAAAACTAATTCTTATCTCTTTCTTGGTAACATTTAAGGAATACTCCTTATTATAAGAAATTAGTAATTTATTGAAAATTTTGAGGTATTGTAAAAACTTGGAATAGATGGGCATCAGGATAATCTTCTTGTAGTTATTATGGCTCTTACCATTTTGTGAGGAGACTAAGATGATCGATCCCAAAATTTTCTATGTCTGGATTGATGTTGATGCAAAATTAAAATTCTTGAAAGAGCATCAACCATATTTAAATCCATCCTTTGATCATAGGCTTATTGACTAGATAGTGTGTGTACTGATGATTCATAAAAACTTTAAATGGAATCATAATAAGATAATGTTAGAATTTTTGCATTATGAACACTATATCTAGTGATTCCTTTCTAGTTGTCATTTTATTATTTTTTACATGAGATACATTTTGAATTCAAAATGTATATGGTTCTCTAGTCCACCCTCTCTTAGTTGTGCAATTATAACACTAACTATGATACTAGAATCATCAACATGCACATGAAAGGGATTACTCCAATCTATAATGTTGAGAATAAGTGAAGTGACTAATATTTACTTTAGTTCTATGAAAGCTACTTGACCCTCAAAAGTTAATACAAACTTTGTAACTTTGCATAATAAATACTTTGGTGGGGATGAAATGGATACATATTCCTTGATGAACTTATGATAGTAACTTATGTGTCTAATAAAGGATCATACTTCCATTGAGTTGACTAGTGGGGGTATACTAAAAATGACTATAATTTTGGCCTAGTCCACTAAAATTTGTTCACTACACATCACATGACCTAGCAGGACAATAAAAGGTGTAAAACATAAACACTTTTTCAAGTTAAGGGCAATGCATATATCTTGATAGTGTTCTAGCATGAGGCGTATCTTAGTAAAATGCTCTTTAAAAAATATAATACTTCCCAATAATATAGATATACTTCTAGGAACTCATGAATGAAATCCTTAAAGACAATCACTGCTAATCTATAAATAATTATACGTGCATTCTTGAGGCCATAAGGCATTACCTTTTATGTAAATGACCCCCATTTTATGTCAAAAGTCATTTTATTTGTCTTCTTCTATGATAGGTATTTGATGATATCCACTAAAACCATCTATGAAGGAGTAAACTTCATCACCTGCAATATATTCCAAAACTTCATCATGAAGGGAATAAAAAATGGAGCATTCACATATGTATCATTCAAAATTTAATAGTCACCACATACTCTAATCTCCCATATTTTCTTAGGCTTCACTACCATGGGACTAACACAATCTACCTTCTCTAGAAGATAAATTATACCTGATTCCTACATTCTATCCAATTCAACTTTAACTTTCAACTTAATGTTTGGATTCAACTTATATGGCCTTTTCTTGATGGGTCGTTCACACTACTTGAGTTTGATATGCATTTCACATTCGGAAGGATCTACTCCTTTGACTTATAAAAATTTTGTGGGAAACACATCTCGATAGTCCTTTAGGAGTTGCATAGCTTCTCAAACTTTAGATTTAGTCCAATAGTCACCAATATGTGCCAATTAGGGATATATTTATTTATGATGTTTTCCACATGATTTTTAATATGTTACAAATAAATCTTACATTTTTCCTTAGAAATATAATCTCAAAACATTCTCTACCCTTCCTACTCTAGAATCTATGTGTTGCATAGCTTTTGTTCTTATGTTTCTATGAATGGATTTGTTAATAGTTCTACTATCCATTCAAGTTTGAAAAAAACTATCAAATAGATATCACCATTAGTATTTGAATCTCTATTTTCTTCCTCTTCATCCTTTTACTTAGTGGCATAGCTAAATTAGATATTTTTCTTCCATCTTGGTAGCTTTATATCTTTATAGTGTTATATTTAGATCATAAGTTACATCCTTCTATGTAGTATACTCCATCATGATACTTAAATCCTCTACTCACCCATGGCATAAGAAATGTTTGATTATGAGCATTGAATTATGAACTACAACATTATCATCTTCAAACACAAAAGTCTACATGACGTCACTATGTACCTACACCTAATGCTTTATATCCCTCCTAAATTCTTGATGCATATACCAAGATAATGGTAAAGGAGAAAGTGTGTAATGAAATATATTAACTCAGTACTTAGGTACCACACATTATTCAGTCTAAACCTCAACACTTTTATAAATATGGATTTTAGGGCACTCACCTTCTTAGAAGTAAGGATAATTACTTTTGCTTACCTATGATAGTTAAAATCTACTAATCATAAATTGACACGCGTTATCCCAATTGAGTTGATCATTTATATGAATTATCCACCATGTTTATTTAACTCCCTTCAAATTATAATTCAAGTCACTAGCCTACTGACTAATCATAAGCACATGAACTTGTAGGCATATAATGAATAGATTAATATCCTGAATCACATAGGACAAAGGAAGTTATCTTTTTAAGGAAAAGAGAATTCTCAGAGGTTAGAGTTAATGATCACCATAATTCCAATTGAGTATATGTGTATATGATCCTCCACTTATATATGAATATATTTCCTAAGGTAAGGTGCCTTCATTGGTTAGTTATATTTAATTCTATATATGATCATCTAATTGATAGAGAAAAATATTTTTTGAGTAAGTAAGAAATTTAATAGACATCAATGCAAAATATTTTATAATAAAATAAGGTGCCAATGGTTAATTAAATATTAGTTTAGGCTTACATTATTCAAACATCTAAAATTTTTGAGTGAGTAAAGACTACACCTAATGTTTATTATGCTCATACTATAAATTACACTCAGTTGTGCGCAGATCTTTTGAGTTTTCCTTAGAGTTCACCTTCATCTAGTTATTTTATTATGAAACATAAGGAGAGTTTGGTTTAGCAAAAATGATGTATTTTTTGTACACCTTATGTAAAGGAATGACTACAATACTATCTCCTTGATGCACCTCTAATTTATTTTACATAATACTGATATTCATTTTACCATCATATACTCATTTGTTACCAATCAACACAAGATAATGATTTTTTATTGTCTACATATTGATGACTTAAAATTCACCTCATAGACTTAGTTTTTGGACTTTGATCTTAATGTATTATATCCTACCAATAGGTTCAACTCTTCCATAGTATGCTAAACTTAGAGTCACTAGGTTGTAACTTATAACTGGCCATCTAATCGCCTCCCATGTAGACACGGGGATCATCTTAACCATGTTACCAAAATAAAAGATAGAATTTGGAATTTCATATCCTACAACTTCAATGTTGATTCATGAATATACATCCCATGGCTTCTTTGTTTTTAAATACCAAATATTTTTTTCTTTATTATGTTTTCCTCTCTATAAACACTCCAGTAAATTATGTAGAAATTTTATAATGTTCTAAGAAATGTCTTCATTACATAGTGTACTTAATAGCTTTATTAAATCTATCATCATGATAACAACTCCATCCTAGTGCATAATGCACATAATCTAACCTAAAATTTAGGCATCTATTTCTTTTAGTAGTGTCTTGGTGTTGAATATTCTTCAACATCTACATAGATTCATACATTAGCCCCTCTTATATATATTAATCCTATTTCACTTTTTGGATTCCTTAGTCCTAAGGAATATTGAGAGGAGTAAATCCTCTCTCTGTGTACTAGTGTCTTGTAATGGAGTTCAAAAATTCATCCTCTTTAGGCTACACATTCACCATGTTAACATTATTGATAGCCTTTTTTTCTTTGCTTTTCTAAAATAGGACACTCTTCTATCTCATGTTGCTCATATATCCTAAAATATGCATAAATATATTATCTTTGGGGATTTAAAGGACAATTTCATTACACATGGTTATACTCTCCACATAAGTAACATTGTAAAAGAGGGCATTGATAATTATTTCCTCTATCACCTTGATAACCCCCTCTATATTTGCCCATATATCCTCCTCTATAACCGACCTATTACTACATTGTATTCTATTTATAATGTTGTTATGTATTATCTCCAATCCCAAATTATTATTTCACAATGTATAGATTCCAACTAGTTTATTTTTGTTGTATCATTGTCAAATTCCAAGGTGCTGAATACTAGTATTGTAGTGATAGTGGTGTCTAACCTGATGAAGGAGAGGTCCATCTAGCTAGATCTTGAGGTTGGTACAAGGATGAGCTGGGAATTCATTATGGATTTTTTTGGTTTGCATAACCCTTATTGACATCTAGGCCTAGAATTGTCTATTTTGCTAAAGACACTTGCTACACAGTGATGATGAATACATTCTTTGAGCTCTTACAAACCCCTGCAATTCTTTTCATCATGATTATGTGATTTATAAAATTTTCAATAAAAATTATGTGGGACTTTTACATACTATTTGAGGAGATGGTAATGCATTATTATGTGCCCTACTACTCTACATATTTTATATAACTCTATCTTGATGTTAGGATAATCATTCATGTGATGTCCTTCTTTCCCACACTTTGTGCACCATATATTTAACTTGGTTTTACTTGCTTCATGATATTGTTCCATCCTATTCATAAAATATTGAAATTCATTTTTAATCTTATAACCCATTATTGGAGCTTCCCCATAATATTCAATTTTCTCCACCCAAAGAGAAAAAATTCTACCATTTGCCTTAGTAGCATATTGAGTCTATGTTATAGAAAACATGATCTTAGAGAGTAGTCCTTTGATAAACCATACATATTTATCTTTATCTTATAGGGAAAAATCCACCTTATTCATAACATCTGAGAACCTATGATCATAATCATAGACTGATTATCCTAACTTCTACCTAATTCCTTTTAGGTATTCAATAGTTTGACATGTACATTTATTTATTTTAAATTCTATGATAAGCTGCTCCTTAACCTATTGTAGAGTTACCCAATCAATATATTTTTGATATATAAACTCAAGTTATCTTCCATTTATTTCCATGATTACTTCACACTTATTGATAGTGTCATCATCAATACCTTTAGCTTTCCATTTCATCTCACATGTTAATAAGTACTACTCAAGATCCATAGACCCATCATATGTTGCCAAGTTTATAAATGATCCTAAAATAGATATATCATAAACTAGTGATTATGGGATCTATTTCACAACTATTATAGTTGTAGGTTTCATTATATGCAATCCTACCATCGTACTAAGAATATTTACCTGTGTATTAGGAGAGTTTATCTATGCAATCTAATTTTTTATATTTCTTGTTTTTATCTGCTTAGTTTTATTTAACCCTAAAGATTTCAAATCCTTAAGAATTGAGGTTGTTTCAATTTTAGTATCCCATAGATGCAATTATTATTAAAATTAACCTTCCTCAATAATATCTACCTATCCTTTTAGTAGAAAACATTTACTAGAATAAAACAAATTGGGCTATAGAGACGTGTACTCTTTTAGTGAATGATTCTTTCTTATGGCTTCTTCTTTCTCCATGTTTGGAAATGTGATTACTCTATGACCTTCCCCTAATTATTTGTTTAATAATTCATGTCACTTTAGTAATACATATTATTTTATCTATGCACTACATCTCTCATTTAACTATTCTTGCTCTCCACTATTCTCATCTTCATCTTTGAACATCTCTTCTTCATCACTTCTTTCTTTTTGTTGGCATTCATCTTCATATTTCTTCATCCTTAATTATTCATCTATTTATTCTCATTCATCACTTATTCCTACTCATTATTCATCTATTTTATTATTACCCTTAACTCTACTCATAGCCACTTGGGTTTTTTTCTATTTACTCCATCTATTCTATTGTCATAACTCACATTCTAATTCTAGAACTCTTCTTATGACTCTTCTTCCCTTGTGTCTCCTTTATGGATTTAGATCCAAGCCTTACATACTCATCTAATCATCATTAATTTCCATGTCACACACACCCCCATATGCCTAAAATAACTACTCCATATTGGGTGGAGTAGGCACCATGGCCTTGTCCATAACCAACATATTCACTAGGATAGGTAGTCACTATAAGAATTTCCCTTGAATTCCTCTAATTAAAAATTCATCAAAAAATTTGAATGCTACGTATCCTTATACTTCAAACTAGATATATATCTATCTAATATATTAGTAACCCAATCATCTATTTCACTTATATAGTTAGTTTCCAATCTCTGCAACCAGTCTATCTTTTCTTCAATTTAGATTATAGTTTCTTCCATCCTTGGTTGAAAATAATAATATTCCAACCATTATAACTAGTTATATATAAGTTTAATAAAATAAAAACAAAATATTTGATAAATTTCTCCATAAATATACTCTTGAATGATCTCCTAAACTATAATACCATTCTTTCTGGATTCTTATTCTAAAAAATTACATATCCTTTGGTCTAACCATATCTCAATATCTCTCTTCCCTGGTAACCATATTAACATAATTTATTCTAAAATGAGTTTCCACACTCACAATGCCATTATTAGAAGAGGTTTTTGAAGCATCAGAACATGATAAGGATGAAGATAGCTATGAAATACTTCATATGTGTAGAATAGTTATCATAAAAAAGATAAGAATTTGGATGATAAAAACATATGAAGCATTAATTATTCTATGTTATTGAGAAATTTAAGAACAAATACTATTACATAAATTAAAATATTACATTCAGAATAGTTTAGAAAAAAAATAACCAAGACATTACACATGAGAATTCACACAAGGAACATAACAAGAATCATATAGGTAACCATAACAATAAAATCTCTATGGATCTCTTCTAAAAAGTTAAACCCTCTTCTTCTTACAAACAAAAGTATATATAGACATTTCCAATTTATGATTATTCATATTATTCTTGTACTTGGTGCCAAAATTGGAGGCTCTTCATATTATAGCCTATTACGAGTTAGGAAGATAATACATAATAGATTATAAGACAAGAAAATGAGTGCATAACCCATGAATATTGAATAAATATCCTATGCATATTTACAATCCATGTTCTTCTACAAATAAATATCAACCTTATAATTCTCATTTTTCCTAAAACAATTTTGATTGTATTTATAGACGAAAAAATCTTAGTATATTTAGTGATATGTTTTAGGAAGTTTCATTTCTCATTAGTAAACATGAAGAATCTTGAGACTCAAGGATAGGTTATCACATTCTCCCCAAAGGAAAAAATTTTAGAGGAGAAAGAGTTGGAAGATTTGATTCCAATGTTGAGCTCACAAAGTCATGCCAGTAGAGGGAAAGGAATATATATCCCATCAATAACTACTAAAAGAGGGAGGAAAGTTTTGACTATTAACTCTCCTTCAAAATTTAGATTATCTAAGAAGGAAAATATTAGAAAGTTGACTGATGGAAATATAGCAGATGGAACACAATAAATTATCCCTTTTAAAGGGGGAAATTACACTAAAAAAAGATATAAATGAAATTTTTATTTTGGAACATATGAGGAATGAATAGTTATAATAAACATAAAGTTTTTAGGGAATTCATAATCAGTTATAACCCAAAAATATTAGTTATTCAATAATCTTAAGTAGATGAGAGAGTTTTTTAGGAAAAAAAACATGTTATGGAAATAAGTGAATGAAGTTTGTGTTATTTATATTTGTGCCTTGAGAGGTTTAGAAACATTTTGTAACGGGAATTATCTATATGGATAGATACTTTGTAAATCTAGACATCTTTGAGCAGTTGTTTTTACTAACAAACAAGATGGGATTCTTTGTATTTTTTTGAATGTGTATGATCCCAACATTCTTATCAAAATAATAAATGTATGTGAAGATTTGATTAAATTTGGAGACAACTATAAGGATGTCTCATATGTGTTATCTCAATATTTTAATATGTAGTTGTACCTAGAGGAGAATACAAAAGGTAATCATATCTTTGTAGATAGTATGAAAGAATTGGAATTTTTCATTTCAAAATGTGGTCTCTTGGATATCTAAGAAGAACCCATTTTACTTAGTCAAATAGTTTAATGGGAGAAAATATTATTCAAGTAATGATTGATTGGGTAATGATTTATTTATATTAGGCCTTGAAGAAATATTATTTATGATCTTCCATCCTAAGATAGGATCTTATTGTAACCCTTTGAATTTTTATATTGTCGATTAATTTTAAAAAGAAATAATCCCTTTATGGATGGAAAACATGTGGTTAAAGCATATGGATATCAAGGATAATATTTATAAATGGTGGGATGCCTTGATTGATGGATCATATATGTTTTACTTGGTCACTGAAATGAATATTTTCAAGAAGAACATAAGAAAATAGAATAAATAAATAATTGGAAATGCCTTTACATAAGAAATTATTAAGAGATGGATTAACCATTTTAGAGGCTTTTACAACTATAAATGGGTATGATCAATAAACTAGTTTTAAGGAGATGCATTTACTTTATGAGTATCATGATGTGGCTACAAGGGAGGAGTGCCTTTGGATGCATAAATCTAGAGAAATATGATTAAAAGAAGGAAATAAAAATACCATAGTTTTTCACATGAAAACCCTAAAGTATAGAATACATAACCATATCAGACATATTAGAAAATTGGATGGGGTTATATTCTCTAATAAGGATTTCATAAAGGATTAAAGTGCTAATTCTTTCATGAAATTATTTAAAGTAAATCCCATAATAAATGTCAAGATGGAACAAGAGCTACTTCATGAGATACTAAATCTTGTCAATCATGAAGATAATATAAACCTCATAGTTATTGCTACTATTATTGAATTCAAATAATTTATTTTTCTCTTGAATAAGGATAAGGTGTTAGGGCCATATGGATTTCCCATTTCCTTTTTTCACATGTTTTGATATATTATTCAAAAATATGTAGTTGATATAGTGAATGAATTCATTTCTTTAAGATAGATTTTGAAGGAGTTAAACAAAACTTTTATTGTGTTAATCCCAAAAAATGGAGTTGATAATTTCTTTGATTTCCATCCCATCAGCCTTCATAATGTTGTTTACAAGATTTTCACCAAATTATTATCTTTAGGAATATAAAACTTAATGGATAGGATCATTATATATTATTAAGGAGGTTTTTTTCCTAGTAGACAAATACAAAATGGCCTCATTGTCATTTGTGAGACCATACATTCCATGGATAGAAGAAATCAAGTAGGCATGGTGCTAAAACTTGATATGAACAAGTTTTATGACAATCTTGACTAAAATTTTCTAGATAAGGTTATGTTGTAGTTTCAATTTTAGTTTAATTTTAGGGAACTCATTAGAGCCTACATTTCTACTATTTTTTTTCTATCATTGTGAATGGATTTCTAGAAGGATTATTTAGAATCAAAAGGGGAATTATGAAGTGAGATCCTCTATCTCCCTTCTTATTCATCATTATGGCATAATCCCTATTTCCATTTAATTTTTCACTCTTGGAGAGGTAGTTCAATACTTATCCAAATTGAGTGGAACATGTTATTAAGACTAGGCTTGTTGGTTTTCTATCATAGGGGTAAACCTCTAGATTTAAGAGCTAGCTCCCTAGATTTGTCTTGATTTCTCATCACCTATATTAATAACTCATATGGATGAAAAGTGAGAGATAAAATATAAATTAAACCTATCCTAATGAGTTGATACACCAATTCTAACCTGACCACTACCAATCAATTATAATTACACTTCAAACAAAAGCTTAATTTTCATATAACACTAATCCAAATCTAGTTATTGCATTAGTATTTCTCATGAAGGTTTGTGAAGCAATCTCGAACTAGGTGAACTAAAAACAAGGTCATGACATGAAACTAATGAATATATGTCTCAATAAACTCATGAACATTTAATTGTAATTCTTCAAGAGACATTAAAAATACTTTCAAAATTCAACATGAATGCAAACAAGGATAACATGCCAAGGAAGAGAATCAATCACTTAGCAGGATCAACTAGTGTAACTTACACATTGAAAAATTCCATGGAGAAGGTATAATATATTGTATTTTATTTATTAAAGTCTTAAAATTATTATGTATTCACCATAATTACTTGGAAGATGATTTACAAAGCCAAAATGGGTTACTTATATAGAGAAAGTGAGAGAGAAGAGAAGAAGGCCATAGGGGAAAGAGAGTAGATAAGTGTCCATGTCAGTTAAAAATAAGAGATTAGTTATTTAAAAACATCAATATGTCATATATGTCATGTTTATCTCCTCTAAATATGATCTAACTCTCCAAGTGGCATAGGAGTTAAATTCTTGCTTGAAACCTTGACTAGCTTCTTGAAACTACCCTTTATCTTGGCATGTTGAAGGATAAGTGGCCTTATTAATGGTAATTTTAGGTTATATTACATATTTTATATAATATTTAAACCTATAAACTGACCCTTTTAGGGTCTATTTGACACATCACTTCCATTTCTTGCTAGGTGTCTAGACGACTCTTCATTTCTTGAGGCCAACTTTGCATACAAGTGTCAAAACTTGGATTCTTCTTCCTTATATCATATAAAATTAATGTATGTCCTATTAAAATAATATAAGACCTAAAAAAACCAAATTTTAGGTCTCAAAATAGCCCTAATAATTCATTCTCTATTAATATCCTGAATTAGGTCATATTGCTTATAGCCCTAAAATCATAAAAACCTCATTATTTAGAGAGTTTTATATATTATTGTGAGAATATAAGATCATATTATAGTACCCATTATGGCTTTATATCTCCATGTTAAATTTTAAGACCATAAAGTGAGTGGAGATGTACTTTTTTATAGCTTCCCTCTCCTAATTATGCCTTAATTAGGACTCCCTACCAAGAGACTAAAAGATGGATATATAGGGTTCCCACACATTCCAAAAAAAAAAAAAAAATCGCTTATATCACATACTCCTTTTTCTTCATGATAAATTTAAATATCTGACAACTTGTATGGACCTCTCAAGCAGTAAAAAATAGTATTTTAGGGTTTATTTCATATAGATACATATATCCTTGTACCAAAAAATGGAATGGGGTTATTCTCAAGGGAGTTTTAAAATTTTTATATGTCATTTTTA
This sequence comes from Torreya grandis, assembly GCA_037957365.1. Lineage (NCBI taxonomy): Eukaryota > Viridiplantae > Streptophyta > Pinopsida > Cupressales > Taxaceae > Torreya > Torreya grandis. Next base: position 3,416,767 of record JARHVA010001254.1, on the reverse strand, counting down.
ATTTTTTATGATCCATATGGAGGCATATAATTACATTTATCTCTCATCGAGCCATTATAGATCTCCTAGGCAACTTTAAAGCTATTTGAGTTCTTAAGGCTGATTCATAAATCCTAAGACCAAAATCATCAAAAAAATTAAAAAAATGGAAGCTCACCAAGGTGTCTAACTTATCCCAAGATCCCAAGGACCCATGTAACTCCTCTGGACTGCACCAAGTAATGAAATATAGCCTCTCAGCTAGAACTAGGCATTCTATGAGGTTTGAGAGAAAATTAGGCTATATAGGTTTTTTTTTGAGTTAGTTTGAGATAAAATTACCTTATTTATGTTTGATACATCTCACTTGATCTATTTAAATATTTATCTTGTAACCTTTCTTCATCAAACTCTCTATCCATCTCACTAGCTTAGGGTTAGGGTTCTTAAGCCAACCTCCCTAGAATACCCTCATTGACTATAGGTGCCTATTTTCTCACTATAAATAGGTATATAAATTAATTTAATCCTTATATTAATAGTCTATTTATTTTTTCCAAAGATCATATTAACTCTAATTCACCACCTCTCTTGGGATTGACTACCCAAACATATCTATGTATGTAATTTGGATAGCTTGAGATTGAACATGGTATGCCAAGTTTTTTGACATATTATTTATTGAGTATTAGGGTCTGATGGAATAATTTCATCACCCTAAAATCATGTTCAATAATTTATTCTCCCTCAATCCTTATGCATATCTATAAACATATCAAACAATAAATATCTCTCATGAGGCAGGTTTATTTCTTGCCTCAACTAAGTAGGCAGAGTGTTGATATATATTTTCCTCAATCACATTAGACCTAGAATTATTATGACCTAAATTATATGGTAACCTTAATTTAATTTCCAACCTTCACACATTCATAAACTAGTGTTTCAATACTTTGGAGAGTCTTTAGTCACCTAAATAAACATACAAGTGACTATCTATATGTGCATGTTCATATGGAATGGTCTACAAAATTGGTACTTTAGGTGTCTTTATTGAAAAATTAAATCTCTTAAAATTTTTATTATTTTATTGTTTTACTAGTTACTTTATTTGAAACCTTGAAACTTTATACTACTATCAACATTATTATCTAATACAAATCCTCTCAATTAGTTGGTCATAGGTGACTGTCTAAAAGTTTGACTATGTTTGATCTTTTCTTGACCTCCAAAACCAATATTAAACCATTTTAAATGGATCTATTTAATTTTTTTAATATCTCAAAACCATTATCAATGCCATAAAACTTTAGACCTTACCAACATCATTATCTAAGGCCAATTTCTCAACAAGCTATAGGTGGTTATTAAAGGAGTTTGACTAACTGCATAACTTTTCTTGAGAGTTTCCATTGACAATTTTAAAAAATATTAATGGTTTTTACTCATCATTAAGGATACATAAACTTTCCTCAATGCATTTCAACTCTTGATTCATCAATCACCATTATTCAATAAATTTTTTAATACTAGTTATAGGTGTTGATTAGGGTCTAATCATGAAGTTTGAATTGGCTTTCTTAGTTTCATTATAATATTCTAAAAAAGGTCCAAACATATTAAGGGGTATTTATTACTACATTAAAAACTTCATTAGCATCTTCAAGTTTTCTTTAAACCTCTACATTCATTGTTTCTCCTACACATAATCTTATAGTTTCATCTTAGGATACTATCTTGTCATTTAGTCACCCCTTGGCTTCAGTTTCTTTAGAGATCTCCATTAGTCCATGAACCTTTTCAAAATGAGCCATAACCTTGTTTCATGCCTAGATAGTCGTTATTAAACACTATCCACATTATACTTTCATTAAAGTTCTATACCTACAGGTCTTCAACCTATGTAGAAACATTTTAAAAGTATAAACATTATTGTTGGGATTCAAATTCCATGCCTTATATTGAATAAACATACATAAATTAGAAAAAATAACTCTCAAACTCTTTTGAAAATAATATTCAAACACTCAAATCACCCTTCTATGTATGTACATAGACACAACCCACAAGGTCAATGGATATATGACTAATTTTAAACTTCTATAAAATGTCTATATATTCAAGAGGTCATGGATAAATTTAGAGGAGATTATAAAATACCATGAACAATCAATTAGATGAATCAGGCCACTTAGAGAACTCTAGAACACATAAAAATGATAGTCATTTGTAAAAATGTAGAAGAGAAGATTTTATTGTCAAAAGATCATACACATCTACCATCATGATGAGTGAACATTTATGATGTATCTAAAAACATTTAAAAACTCACTCCAAATAGTTTCATGTAGCCATGAGATCATACTTTGCATTGGAGTTCACCAAATTCAACCTATGGGATTTGAGCTTTCAAAAATCAATTTAGATCCGTAGTGATTGTTCACAAATATAAGTACACCAATCCAATTACCAATTACACAAATTTTGATCCCATAGGGTTCCAAACCTATGTCCAAAATTTTATCCCCCAACTCTTCCTATATGGCATGTACCATGTGATTGGATTTATCCTTTACTAGCTTGTGAATGGAGAAATGGAAGAGAGATAGTTTTATACAATTGTGGAGATTAAAACATATTCCCAATATTTTTCCTAACCTTTAGAAACTTAAATGACACTCTTCAACTCATTTCACTTACAAGTGACTTCCAAATGTCTATACAACTTCCTTAACTCCTCAAGATGGCATTGAATTTCAAGATTCTAGCCTTATTTTGATTCTATGATAGGTGTGGCAATTTTTTAACTGATATAAACTCATTATAAGGTGTTTGGTACAAATTTATCTCTTAGGGTACTTTGACATACACAAATGTTAGTCAAAATTCACCTTTTCACTTATTTTAACCACCTTCAAGCTTACAAGTGAAACTTAAGTCTTGAAAACACCATGAAATGTTATGATAGTATGATTAAAACAAAAAATGGAAATTATAAACTCCTAATCACATATGACACAACTTGACCAAGCCTTATTTCTATATGACATGCTTAGACCAAATTATGACCAAATCATGACATTACCTTAACTTCTCCAAACTAACCTTAAACAATGCTAATAAGGTTTTAAGAAGACTTATAGGGACCATATAAGACATTAAAAGACTACATGACAATCCATGAATTTTGTCAATATATATGGGTGACCAATTTTGACTTGGGGTTAAAATTTGGACAACAATCCCTCAGTAGATCATTTTTGGCATCCATCAAGGAAATTGAGATAAATGGTTTTAGATTGGTGCATAATATAGAGCCTTCTCTTCACCCATAGTTTTAATATGACACCATTATCATGGATAAATAATGTGTTAGGGAATCTAGAGAACTAGAAATTATCATCTTAAATTATGAAGTAGCCTCTCATTAAAAAATTAGCTTTGAGAAAATCTCAATTTTATTTTTCAACAATCCCTTAGACAAAATAAATAAGCTACTATTTTGGGTTTCCAAGTCCTATATGGGTATTTAAATCTCTAGTAGGAGACTATCTCTAATGGGTTGAAACCCTCTTCTAGAGATATTTCAAAAAAAAATTGGTTCAGTGGAAAGGTAAGTTACTCTCCATAGAAAGGAAATTGGTTCTCATTAAAAACTTATATGGGAAAAACTTGAAAAAAATAGAGAATATTTCTTTGGGAAGGCACCAAGGAAAAAATAAATATTTTAAAGTTGATTAGGAGATATTTTTTACCCTAAATAGTAATGAGGGGTTGGGCTTAAGGAGAGTTAAGTGGATGAATAAAAATCTTATTACCAAATTGGCATGAATATTTATCTCAAGCACCACTTTTTGGTTAAAAATATTTTAGGCCAAATATTTAGCCTCTAGGGAGGCACTTAGATTCTTCGGAGAAGATTAGTTTTTTAAAGGATCTCACTTATAAAATTATTTGGTTTCTAATAAATATTTTATTATTAATGGAATCAAATGGAAAGTTGGTAATAGGCAACATGTGAAATTTTGGGAGGATGCCTAGATTTTAGATAAGAAGATTATTTCCATAGGACCTTGGGTCCATGATATTCAATGCATTCATAGGGTTAATGTGTATGAATATTTTGAAATTAAGGAGGGTGTTTTATTTTTTTAAATGTTGAGAAGTGACAGCCTCTCTGAAGAGGAAAAATTCATTCTGCAGGACGTTAATGCACTGATCAATTCTTACCACATTCATTATTTGATAAAAGAATATTATTGTATTTGGAGGGATTATTTTGATGGGTATTATAGGATTATGTTAAGCTACAATTTGATCTCTCAAGTTACTATAGATGTCCCATGGATTAAGATTTGGGATAAAAATATTATCCCCAAGCTAATTTATTCTTATGGATATCCATGCAAAACAGGATCTTGACTTTACATAACCTCAAGAGAAGAGGAATAATTCTAGTAAATATATGATCTCTATGAAAAAATGAGAATGAGTCAATTTCCCATTTATTAATCAGACATTCCTATGGTAGTGAGGTATGGATCTTATTCCTAATTTATTTTTATTAGTTGGTTTCATCCACCAAAAATCTTGGATCTATGCCTATATTATAATCCTCCTTTTCAAAATGATAATCTATGTAATATTCATCATTTATCACTATCATATATTATTTAGGGCACATGGAAGCAAAAAAATAACATGGTTTTCAAAAATAAGTAACTTCTTAGTAAGATAGTAGCTAATAAGATTTAGGTTAGGATAATGGAAAATTTAATATTATTCATCCCTATAATCCCAAAGGTATGAATGAAGAGGATTAAAATATTTCCACAAATTGGCATATTGAGGTGCAAATTGGAAATATAAGTGATACTAGAACTAAAACTAAAAACTAATAAAATGGAAGACCCCTTCTCTAGGATGAGTAAAATTAAATTTAGATGGAGCTTCTAAGGGTAACCTAGGGAACTTGGGTGGAGGTGGAATTTTAAGGGATGATAAAGGAAATTTTATAGTTTCCTATGCAAGAGGAATGGGCATATAGACCAAACATTGGTCAAAGACATTGAATGCATTATGGTGGCTAAGAATGGAAAAAGAACTAAAGATTAATATAAATTTGACTAGAAATGATTATATTAACATAATAAAGTGTTTATCTAAGAAAAATGTGGCCATATATAGTATAAATCACATAATTGAGGAAGATTTCATGTTAATTTAATCATTTTAGGAAGTTAACATCGAACATGCATATAAATAGAGGAATCATTCGACAGATTGGTTTTTGAATGAAGGGGTGGTGTCTATGAATTTGATAAGGTGGTTCACTAAGGATGATTTACCTAAATTAGTACATCAAAGAATTAACATGGAAGTGTCATTAAGTAATGGTTAGATAATGGGAAATCAATCATTTAGTTTTGCTCTTTATAATGATGTATGTTTATAATGATGCAATCCCCTATATATGGTACATAAATAAATAAATTAATGAAAGTGTAATCACATAAAAGTGGTAATTGGATGCTAATAGTTTTTTGTGAGTCACCCTATCCATAATCTTGTCATAAACTTATTTCAGAGCCTTAGACTTGCATTTGTAGCCATTCAACAAACCCTGTTCAATTACATCTAGTCAATACATAGTATTTGAACTCTCACCTCTGACCCCAATCCAAATTTTTGATAATTATACCAAAATGACATTTGGGACACTAAAACCATAGGTTTTAGTGTACCCAATTTGGCAATACTGTCATTAGCCATACTTATTCCCAATGGATACTTTTTCAAATGATTTCCCCTCTTAAGTTTGGCCTAAGATCATTTTATTATTTGAATAAGAAACTTAACCCTATAAATACAAGTATAATACACCTCTATTGACTAGATGGGAAATAGATACAAAATATATTGAAACCTAAGAAAAAGCTGTACAAAATCAATGTACATTATCCCTATTTTGCCCTACTTTTTGCATACTACCATCTACAAAAACCCTAAGTCTTTAAAGAATCTAAAAGCTCAAGAACATTTAAGGAATCCAAGGCCACTCTCATTATACAATTAAATTACACATACATCTAGCATAAGGTGGGAAAACTACATCAAACATGATCCCTCTTTGGAGAATTGGTATGTAGGTACCTTTCTACACAACAAGATGTTGAAGATGTCCAGTCTATCCTAATAACACACTCAACTCCTTATCATATAAATATTGTAAATAGAACTAAGGTTTTCACATAAAACAAAACTTTATAGGTATAATATATGGATATAAGCTTCAATCTCATAAGAATAGATCACATAGACATAAGTACAAGTGCTCCTCATAAATAGGAATAGTCCTATAAAGAGGATATTAGTGCCACATATTAGACACTACACATGGATGGCACTATTATATAAACTAGAAACTACTATCCAATGAATAGATGAATATTAGAAACCTACTTACAACACTAAAAACTATTCAGATCAAAAGGTTTAGAACCCAAATCATCTAGAAAAGTCCATTTTCAACTAAGTCTATATTTCTCCCTAGTTATTTATATAATTAGAAAGTAAATCAAAAACAAATTCATTTATAAATTATTAGGTTAATTATTTCAATTTATTTCACTACTTTAAACATCTCATCCCTTTAATTAAACATAGGAATTACATGTAAAACCCTAAAACGTTAAATCATTTGGTGAACCCATCTTACTTCAAGCATTGCAAAAAACCTTAGCTTGCATTAATTCCTAGTTTTATGTAATAAATTTAGGGTTTCATACTTCTAATTTTTATGATTTTATTTAGATAACCTAGATAAATAAAATCAATTTTATATTAGGGTTTCAATTTATTTTACATCTAATTTAAATTGTTGTACAAAAACCCAAGTTTCTAAAAACCCTGACCTTAGACACACTTAGGGATTGTATCCTTTTTATATATAGTCAGACTTCAATTCCTATAATATTTTAATTTGATTTAATATTTAAATTTTGAAAAATTTCATAGATTACAATTTTTAAAATGTCCAAATAAAGAAAACTTGTTTTCTTAATTTCAACCTATAATGACAAAATTTAACAATATATTTGATCAAATTGATAATCATCAATTTCAAGACTTTATGTACACACACAAGGATATACAAGATGATTTCATAAATATCCTTCAAGAGGAACATTAAAATAAAAAAATGGTCAATCTTCTACCCCTCCATTTAATGATGTTGTTACACCTTCAGTGGGGCCCACTCAACTAACTTAGATAGCAAAACCAAAACTTGTTATTTGACCATCAGTGACATATACTCCACTTGTGGATATTTCTTCTCCTCCTCATGTTATACAATCCATTACGTATCAAATTATTTCTTTGGAATATAAGGTGTTACATCTTAAGCAAGGAATAACTAATCCTTCTCATGCCTTATAGTCCAACATTATATTGCATACACCATTTCCATTGATGAGCATTCCATATAGGTCATTATATCTAATACAAATTATCCATAAGTGTTGTCTTTTCGTTATATATTACACTGCATTTAATACTTAAGAAATTTTCTAAGTAGGAAATGAATTTACTTATCCTTTTTTGTATGTGATACATTATTAATTATTTATGTTGTTATTGTGTCTAGCTTGGATGAAATGAGCACAATTTCGTATTTATAAATACATTACTATGGTGGGATAATTTTGAGAAGACAATAAATAGTTTTGGTAGCCTTTTTAACAATAATTTTAAAGATTTAGTGAAGAACACATCAAGCTCTCAAGATCTACAGCTCTAAATACATTCTAAAGATGTTCTATAAGTGATATGAATATGCTCTTAAAACACTTCAAAAATTCTTTGGATATGCTCCAAATACCTGTACAAAGTGATTCAAAGATGCCCAGGCATGCTCTAAAGATATCAAGTTAGATCCTATAGATCAATATAGTAACTCTAAAGATATCTATTATATATATATATATATATATATATATATATATATATATATATATATATATATATATATATAGACTTTCCATATTTAGATATCTTATTTTAGACATTACTATTTATATATTTCTATTTTGTAAAATTGGAAATAATCTCTTTGGATCTATGTTAGTTATCTTCTATTTATTTTTAGTTGTGTTAGTTCTAATGTCTTTCTATAAGTGTGGGATTTGATTCCTAGATATTATATTTTGAATAAATAGATTGTCTATTTAGATCATGAAATTTTGTATTCTATGAATACTTTTTGATATTTGATTTAAATACATGTCTCCCTCTCATTGCAAATAATTAGTTAAGCAATCAATAGCGATCATAAATTAGAAGAAACATTCAAGTGTACTTTCATCCATCTTCATATGTTCCTTTGATAATGAAATAAAGTTTAGTATTACTTTTCATTACTAAGTAAAATTTGTTCCTATTTTGGGGAAAGAGTAAGAACCCACTTCTCTCTAAAGATCAAGACCAGTTGGTATTTTTAGTTTATAGTTTAAAGTGTATTTATTTAATTCAAGTATATTTATTATTTATGTAAAGTGTGATTTTATTTTTTAATGAAAGCATGATTTCATTTTCAAAACAAAGTGTGAATTTCCTTTTATTTCAAAGTGTGTTTCTATTAAATGCAAACGTTTCAATTTAATGCAAGTGAGTTTTCTTTATGCAAAACTGTGTCTTTCAATTTTATAAGAAGTAATTTTTTTTAATTCATCTCCATATTTAGAATTAGTCAGGAAGTAGTTTAAGTGATAATAGACAACATCCTCACATTATGGAATATCATGTTGTCCTATCCAAGTGGGAAAGTGGATTGAGGACACCATAATTTCTTGTGCCAAATGTTTAAGTTTTGGATGTTGATAGTGTGAACTGAAGAATCATTTAACAAAAAATGTCATAGGAGATATTTTAGTTAATATAAATTTTTAGATTTACTTTATTTAAATTTAGAATTAGAATCTTATTTAATATCCTTAGGATTTAGACGTTCTAGTGGTATAAACCCCCTAAATAACAAACTATAATGTCAAATACCTAATGGTATCATTGCATATAGAATTGGAGACTAGCCCTAGTAGAAAATGACACTAATAAATTGATTGGTTAAATGAGAGGTATAATGACAACTTATCAAATTTTTATGCCATTATTAGGGACCTCTTAATCAAAAAGTGTTAGTGAAATCCTGTAGAAGAGTTATATAAGGAAAATTCAAAAACATTCATAAGACTTAAAAATATAAAAATAATCCAAAATTCCTAAGGTTTATGAACCACCCAAGAGATTCTCAAGTATGGTTTGTTTATAAAAGATCATAAATAAAATAAAAAGAGAGGATCCTATCCTTACTAGAAAGACTAACAAGTGAAAGAAAGGAAACTGAAATCTAGATACAAACTTTTTATGATTCTTCTTATAAATAAGGTTCATCCTCACAAATAGATCCTACAAGAAGAATCCTATTCAATACATCTTCTCCTATAGGGAGAATTGATCATGAAAATACCCTTTATGGAATAGTTAAATTTGATCCACAAGATTTATAATAAGAAGATATAATCACCAATGAATATTCTCCTCCTAAGTTAGACCATAGGTTGAGCAACCAAAAAGAGAACTTATATTGGATTGATAACCAAAGTTGGAAGAAAATATGGAATATGAACATGCACATGTATAAAAATCTTATCAATAACCTTAATAGAATATAAATTTTTAATATCTAATCAACCTATGTCCTAATGATAAAACTTGCATGAAAAATATCTCACCATCCATATTACCTAATTTTAGAGGCAAATCCTTAGAGGATTCAGATCAGTTCCTATTTTAATTTTAGGTTCTCTGCTAAATATATGACTATGTCACAAATAATCAAAAGTTGAAGTTATTCCCGTATACACTTAATGATGCAGCCATGAAATGGTTCATGGGCCTTGAGAGTAATTCCATAACTACTTGGGATGAAATGGAAATTGTGATCAAAGAATTTGACTCAAGAGAGGAGGTTAGTGTTGGTCAATTTTAGCCTATATACAAAGCTTATACTTGAATGGTTTGAATAGATGTAAAAATTTCTAGATGGGATGAGTGTTCCAAAGATAAAATATTGCTTGAAAATATTTTTAAACACTTTAAACAAGCTTAAATTATAATTTATTGATCTTTAGTAAGTGGACTTGGAAATAGGTCTAGGATTCAAAAGTGAAAAGACCGGTAGGTTCTCATGGTGTTTCAAGCATTGACAGGCATGAATCAATATGCACAAAGTCTTAGAATTTCATTGGATCCTTCTAAGAAGACAATAGTTTCTTTTACAAGTCTAAAAAAATAGACCATCACAAGCACATCATATAGAAATGGACAAATTAGTCTAATTGCACATTTGATAGATGCACTTGAAAAGTCAACTAGGGTCAAAATTTTGCATGGAAATGGTGTTTTTTATGCCTTGAACATTCTCTAAAAATATCATGTCTTGATTATATTTCTGTCTCAAGATCTAAGTCCTCAAACTTGAATAATCATAATGAAACATGCATGTGGATGTCAAGTTAAAGCTACAACAATTAATCCTTTGGATCAAAAAATCTTTAAAACATACATGTAGAAATAAAATTTGAGCCTCATAAAATAGCCATTTGAATTAAAATGATTTAAGATCAATGGTCAAGATTTAATCATATCATAAAGACCCATGGTGAGCATCATGTCAAAAGGTCAACATACCCATGATTGAATGCATCGATGACAAGTGTCAAGACATTGGGCACTTAAATAGAGATTTAATTATGAACTGTGATTGAAAAATCTAGTATGCCCAAGTAGATTGATGGTACATGTGCAATCATACAAAGTATATCTAACAATAAGTGAGGGATCAAAAGGTCATCAAATCTCAAAGATAAATGCATGGGTGATAAGTGTCTCAGTCACATTAAATTGATAGAAAATATATGGCTCACATCCATTCATATAGAAGAAAATCAATGGTGCACATGTAAGTTGAGAAAGTATATCCAATGGTGGGTAAGTAAGTTAATCAATGGTTAATGTTAAAATTCGAAACCTAAGGGAATTTAAATGGAGGTCAAATTTGACTCAGGTTGAATAAAAGCAAATGCTTCAAAAATTTATGTCACCATTAGAGCTTGATCAAATGTCACAAAAAAACATAGTCATGAAGTTAGTGTTGTCAATTTTGAAGTTCCATCATCATTAAATATTCGTCTCAATCTTTGGTCTAAATATTTATAATGTACAGGGCCCATCTTTTTAGGGTTGTAGTATTTTTTTGTGACTGTGATCATTTCTCTTTGAAGAAAATCTATGCATATAATGATTTCTCATATTCCTTAAGTTTCAAAGGTAGAATAAGTCTATTTAGACCTAATAGAGATTAAAAATGTATCTATGTGACTTGTAGTCTTTTCATTGATAGGATAACTATATGAAAACCAATAAATTGGATTGGTTTTCAATATATAATATAGACCTACACTCAAAAATTTTAGAATTGGTAGATATGTGATTATAAATGAGTGTTTTATATGTCTACATGGTCAATTTTTTGACAAACAAGTACCTATAGCTACTCAAAGTAGACATGGCATGGCTCTATCTGGTTTCAAGGTTTGAGGACTTTATCCTTATAGTAAAGACAAGTGGGAAGTGGTGTATAGGTTCAAGAAGTAGTTTTGGGGATTGGATAAGTACAAGTGTAGAATTCAAGTCTTGTATATAGCCTTTAAAGTTTTTTATTCATAAATTTAAATCATGGCTTATCACCTCCAACAAGTTCTTGTCTTCTAGTATGTCTTCTATATGCAATGGGGGGCTTGATGTTATTTGGATCTAATAAATGGCTAGTTAGGAGGCATAATTAATTCTAATATAAAAAAAGTGGTTGAAACCCCATCTAGAGTGATTGGACTTCATCTAATGATCTTAGATGGCAGGTTTCCCCTCTCTCTCCCCTTTTCCTTATATCTCTTTTTCTTTCCCATTTGTAATCTCTCTCTCACTTTTAATAAGATTTTCTTTCTCAATTTGGAAGAGTAGAGACTCTAATTTGATAAGGCTAGACCCTATCAAAATTTTTATGAAAGACCTCTTGAAGCAATAAAGTATTTATTACCTATCTTTACCCTCTAAATTATGTGTATTAAAGCTTATGCATGATGACATTGTCAAGGAGAATCTTCTATACTTATTGTACTTATTTATTTCTCATTTATAGGTATTTTAAAGTTAGTTGAAGGTTTAAATTAGTGTTATTTATACCATTTGATGTAAGATCTTAATGAGTCTTATAGCTCCTTATTTTCATCCATTTCTTCTTGAACCTAGTCTATGACAATTATTTAGTTTTGTGAGATTGTGTGAGCTATAATTATTTTATCATTCTTTAGTGCTTACTTCATGCTTATGTGAGTTCTCATTTAAATTTGGTGCATCACGTTGTTAGATTTATTAGAAGCCCTATTACCCCTTTCTAACCCTTTTCTCAGTAATAGCATTAGTTTAGGTGATTCATCAAGAATAAGTCATCCTTGTTTATAGGTTTAACCCCACCATGGGTGACCCATAGCTTGGGGTTTTTCCCATGGTGTATCTCAATTAGAGAGATCCTGAATAACCCTCTCTAAGAGTAAAAATTGATGCTATAATAGTTTGTAGCATGCCTAGTGGGACACATAGTTATAAGAATATTGGTTAAATTTTGATACTAGTTTGATCAATTTTTAGTATTTATAGCTTCCAGGAAACAACATCTAGTGATTTCAAAAGAACATACAACATTCTAGTAGCAAAGCAATGATTACATCTCATTCCAAAGGTGACTACAAGGTTAGATTGTAGAGGTATTTCCTTTTAATTAATTAAATTTCCTTTAAACTTAGTAAAGAGATTAATATTTGCTAATACACATCCTTATAAAGTCAAATTTTTTCCTAAGTTAATTTCAAAATCTACCCCTACAAGAAGATCTTTGTTAAACCCTTTTATTGCCATAGTAACCCCTACAATTTTCCCCTTTGTAGATTTTAATGGCCAAAGTGCTTTAGACCTCCCTAAATATGATCCTATTCTAGTAGCAAATCTTAAAAGTGTCCCATATTTCATAGGAGACCCAACTACAACCCCTTCTAAATAGCTCATGGACATAGCCAACTTCTACAACATTCATGATATCAATGAGGAAAATGTAGAAATTAGGTTATTAGTCATCTCTTTCAAAGGTAAATCCCTAGATTGGTATAGAATCCTTACTATCAACTATATTACATCATGGGATCAATTGGGAGATGCATTAAATAAGATATTTAAAGATAAAAGTGACCATTCGTCACTTTAAAAGCATTTAACCATAGTTAAAAGATCCCCTCATGAGGTTATGCAAGACTTTAACACAAGGTTCTAAAAGACTTGGGATAAAATCCTAGGATTTGTTAGGCCTAATCATAACTTTACCTTCCTATACTATTTTAAGGCCCTTAATAGTGACATTTCAATAATGATCTAGTCCATGGGAGGAAACACATTTTCAAATTCATATGAGTTGGCAATCAAAGCATAAAATTATCTATTAAAAGCTAGAAAGATTATACCTAGACCATTAATGCCTATATTCCCTAAGATCATGCCACCCCATATTTCTATTCCTCCCTAAGAAAAGGCTTCTACTAGTCAATCTAGTGATTCCCAATAACATAAAAACTTTCAAGATCTTAAGAGCATGTTCCAATCCTTGGGAAGTGAACTAGTGAATGTTAAGAGGCAATAAGATTTTAGTAGACCTTATCAAACCTCATATCAACCTCAATATGTGATATTATCAATAAAATAGGCCACCCTAAAAAGGAATATTCTAAGGCTAAGGCCAAGGTTAAGGCTAGCGATAAGGGAAGCCTATCTATATTATATAGAGAAACTATAATCCAAATGTTGAAAGAAATTCTTACACTTTATTCCTAATTTAAAAGTATATTGCTCAAGAAGCTGAGGGTACTGTGCTTTTGAATCAGTATTTTGGTCAATCCATTATCCCAAACATTGATTTCACTCAAGATTTCAATGATCAATGGTAGCATGCTACTAATTATGGGTATAATCAAGCTCTTATAGCTCAAAACATAAAGGCATATATGATGACAAAACTAGAAGATCCTCAACAAATTTAAGGGCCTAATCAAGGACCAAGCCAATTAGGTGCTACAATTATTAAATACGAGCAAGAAGAGTGGTATGCACTCATTCAATAGGTTAGTTCTAGCCAAGATTACATTCTAGTGTCAATTAATACAAGGTTCAAAATAAGAAACATTGATGGTAATTAGGAAGTATTAAAAGATCCTCCTACCATTATTCCTTAAATATAAAAGCCAAATGGACCTAGTATTATTCTAAAGGTTATAATTGCTCAAAGGAACCAAAATCAAGGGAATGTTTTTATCCCTCAAAACTCATAAACTCAAGGTACAATTATGGCTCCCAAAGTGCAACCAAAGGTTGGTGGTTCACCCAAAAACATTGTATAACAAATGAAAAGGTCTAGTGTGAGTGTGCTAATGTGAGACATGTTATCCATGCCTAGTCAAGTAGACATCCTCCAAGAAGGATTATCAAATATCAAGGTTCTCGAGAAAGAACCAAACAAAGAAAATGTGTTTCTCACCAATTCAACCAAAGGACCAAATGAAGGTAAATTAGGTAAGATGGTCAAAACTCCTCCCTTATACATTTTAGTAATCATTGGTGACTCTTTAGTACATAATTACTTAGTATATAGTGGGGCTAGTACCTTAGTAGTGCTAAAGTCCATAGCTGATTAGCTTGGTCTAAAATATGAGACCTAGTCTAAAGGAGTTCTAAAACTTGATGGTACTTCCATCAAGCCATTAAGTATCATCAAAGATATCAACCTGATCCTATATGCTTATCCTAGTGTCTCATTGGTTCAATATGTGTTAATCCTAGATGTACCTCCTTATTTCACCCTATTCCTATCCAAGGAATTCATTACAAATATTAGAGGTTATCCTAATATAGACTAGTCATACATGGCATTCAGAACAAGATATGGATCCAAGGTATTTATTAAGGCTAATCCCATTGAATAATTCTACATAGAACCTTATGGGCTAGGCAACATAAACCTCAATTGCACCATTCTTAATGAGGATGAACATATAGTTGGTCAAGAATTAAACACTCACCTTGAGGACATACCAGACATATTCCTAAATGAACTATAGAATTGCAATCATTTAGCTAATTCCTTCAAAGGAGATGAATAGAGGGACATGGGTGTTTACTACTTACATGAAGAAAATTAGTCCATGCCATCCATCATTAGACCTTAAAAAGATCATAGTGGATTATGGAAATTATTCATTGATGGTTCAAGGAGAAAACATGGAGTGGGTGTAGGTGCAATGTTGGTATCCCCCTAAAATGATAAGTATTTATCTTTTTATAGGTTCCAATTTAATTGCTATTACAATGTAGTATAATATGAGGGTCTTATCCTTAGTCTTCAATGGTCTAGTAAGAGAGGGATCAAGTAGTTGTAAGATAATAGAGATAATGAGCTAATAGTGTACCAAGTTTGAGGCAAGAATATCAATAATAATCCATTGATTGAGTTCTACAAACATAGAGTCTGGGACATAACTAACGATTTTGAGGCATTTAACATCCAAGTAATACCAAGAAAATATAATCAACATGTTGATAGATTGGTAGTTATGGGAACTCTATTTGATATCCTAAAGGAGCTTAAAAACACAAAAGTAAAACCACATGTCAAAGTGGTGGTAAGACCATTAGTGCTAGACAATGAAGCTCATTGGTAGGTATTTGAGAATGACAAGGAACTTGCATGTTTCTTGTAGTAGGAAGTGAAATTCTCTTCAATAATCTAATAAAAATTTCAACATCAATATGAAGAGTAAATAGTTTAGTTGAGGTCTAGCAAGTTTCCTAAAGGGCTTGTCACCCTTGAAGGTCTTTTCCATGAGGTGGATCATATGAGAAAAGACAAGGTAGTGATGTTAACAAGTGAAGATAAATATGATAGTGTCCTTATCTCCAAATATAATCTCCTCAAGCTTGGAAAGGTAATCTCTAAAACTAAGAAGCATACTTTCATATAACTTTGTAAAGAATATGTAAATATATTTTCTTGGGAATATAGTAACTTGAGAGGCTTTGATCCCAAGCTGACACTATATAATAAGAGGCTAAATCCAAGTCTATCAGGTAAAATTAGAGGCCTATAAACCCCAAAATTAAAGAGATTATGAGGAATTAATGGCCCAAATTAATTTAATCTAAAATCATCTTTCCCATTAAGCACTCTTCATGGGTAGCCAGTTTGGTAACTATGAGGAAGAAGAGTAGGGAAATCAGAGTCTGTGTTGACTTTAGGGATTTGAATAGGGTTTCCTTGAAATATAATCACCCATTTCCATCCATGGATAAACTACCTCAGATAGTTGGTTCAAAACATTTTTTCCCTTTTAGATGGATATTTAGGATACAACTAGGTGATGGTAAGAGAACAAGATTATTATAAGACTACCTTCACCACTAATTGGGGCACATATGCTTACCAAAAGATGCATTGTAGATTATCAAATGTTAGGAAACCTTTAAAAGAGTATTGTACATGGATTTCCAAGGGTTTTTGAATTAGATGGTGTTAGTCTACTTGGATGACATCACAGTTTTCTCTAAGAAAGCTAATGAACACTTATATCATCTAAGGTTAATCTTCTAAATATGTAGAGAGTATGGGATCTCTTTAAATCCCAAGAAATGTGTTTTTTTGCTCATGAAGGCAAAATTTTGGGTCACATTATCTCAAAGGAAGGATTATACATTGACCCTAATATAATAAGGGTTATCTTAGCACTCTCTTTACCTAAACACAATAAAGGAATATAGATCTTCATTGGAAAAATAAACTTTGTGAGAAGTTTTATACTTAGTTTTTCAAACCTGGTCAAACCCATCACTACCATACAAAATAAGAGCTAAGTGTTTTATTAGTCAAATGAAGGTAAAGCAACATTTGAGGCCATCAAACAAGCCATTATTTAAGCACCTTCACTCATGAATATTAATTTCTCAAAGGACTTCATATTGTACACCTTCATCAACATTGAAAACATATCAGCTATGTTGATGCAAAAGAATGGTGAAGGACTTAAGTAGCCAATTGATTTATTTAGTCAAGGGCTAGAAGGATATGAGGTAAGCTATACTTTCATAGAAAAGAAGGTTATTTTAGCTTTGAGAAGTCTCAAAAATTGTAGTCCAATGCTTTCCAATAACAAGGTTTATCTTATATTATCTCATCCTAGAGTTAGGGACTTTCTCCTCAATAAGGATTTGAATGAGAAAAGAACTAGCTAGATTACCAAAGTTATGGACTATGATTTAGAGATCAAAATCACCAAGTTGGTAAGAGATAAAGTATTTTTTTAGAATATGATATATGATATTCAAGAAGACAAATATGTTTTTTTGGAGACACAAGATAACTCACAAATATATGCACCTCCACTTCATAATAGCTAGCTCTAGGATATGACACATTTCTTAATGATAGGATAATGCCCTTAGGGTTTAGACAAAGTAAAAATAAGGTATTTTAGGCTTTATTCCATACCTTATATATTAGTTTAGGGTGTTATTTTTAGAAGGGACCTAAATTGGGTATTTTTTAGGTGAATTGATGATGATTAAATGATAAATATCTTAAATCAAATTCATGATGGACCTGTAGGAGGCCATTTTTCTCTAGGACAATAGTATAAAAGGTAATGAGATCTAGTTATTACTGGCCTAGACTTTTCAAAGATGCCTATGCATGGGTTGGGAAATGTCATAAGTGAGATCTATTTATAAGAAAACAAATATTAACAAATTTTACACTCAACTCAATCCAGGTGGAGCAACCCTTAATGCAATGGGGGTTGGACTTCATAGGAATGATAAATCCACCTTCAAGTGTAGGACATAAATGGGTGCTCACTATAATTGATTACTTCACTAGGTGGGTGGAAGCAATTTCATTGAAATAAGCTAGTGAAATAATAGTATTAAACTTTTATGACATCATAATAACTATGTTTGGTGTCCCAACTACTATAATTTTAGATAATGCCTTAACATTTATTGGTATGAAAATAAGTGAATGGGCACTTAAACTGGTCATCTATCTTAGTATATCCTCAAATTACTATCCCCAAGGTAATGGACTAGTATAATCCATAAATAAGAACTTGATAAGGATTATCAAGAGGAACATGGAAGATAATCAAAGAGTGTGGCATTAAAATCTAAGGACATCCTTATGGGTTGACAGAGTGAATCCTAAAGCTACCATTAACAATTCTATATATGTCATTATATATGTAAGGAAGCTAAATTTCCCATTTCTCTTAAACTACCTACATTAGAGTTAGCCCATCAGCATGAGTTAATGGAGAGTGAGTCTATGAATGTAAGGATGATAGAGCACATAAAACTTGAAGAAACTAGGGACCTTACAATGAAGACATTAGAGTCACATCAAGCTCAAGTAAATAAAGACTTTGAGAAGAGATCCAAAAAAAGGGAATTCAAAGAAGGGGACTTAATGGGATTAAAACAAGGCCAAGTTAGGTAACCATACAAGGTTTGATAACTTATGGAGTGGTTCTTATTTGATCTATGGATGCAAATAACATAATAATTTTTAGCTTGACTAAATGAATGGAGAGGTATTACCCATCCTAATTAATGGCATTCATTTCAATCCTTTTCATTAAAATAGTTTGTATCTACTATAAAATATTGTAACATATTATAATATATTTTATGCTTTCCTCTAAGTTATTTGAGAAGATTTCCTTTTAGTTGTGTGTTTCCCTTTCAATAAGTGTCTATGGCATAATTGTTTATTTTTATCTTGTATCCCCTTTTGCTTCGAGAGGAGGTTTTAGAAAGGGTCAACCTTTTATCAATATCATAACAATTTTAGTTGGTAATAAATCCAAATACTCCATGGCCAATGGATCAGTTCAAGGCTACTACTCATTTACATAGCATGCATACAACCCTAGGATGTCACTAGAAATGTTGGCCAATTTTGGCCTACATACAAATCTTCTACCTACATGGTTTAAAAAACTAAACATAGTTCTATATGGGATGAGTGGTCTAATGATAACATATTCTTACAAAGCTTTTGAAACACTTTAAAAAAGCTTAAAGTGCAATTGTTTGATGCTTAAGAAGTAGGTTTGGAAATAGGTCTATGATTGAAAAGTGAAAAGACCAATAGGTTCTCATGGTGTTTCAAGAATTTAGGGGCATGAATAAAGTTGAACAAAGTCTTAAAATTTCATTGGATCCTTCTAAAGAGACAATAATTTCTTACACAAGTCTAGAAGAACTATACCATCACAATCATGTCATAAAAAAATGAACAAATTATTATGATTGAAAATTTAATAGATACACTTGAAAAGTCAACCAAGGTCAAAAAATTGCATAGACATGGTTTTTTTCATGACTTAAACATTCTCTAAAAATTTCATGTCTTGATGAGTTGTCTTTCTCAAGATATAAGTCCTCAAAGATGAACAAATAGAATAAAATGTGCATGGGGATGTCAAGTTAAACCTATAAAATTTAAGTGTTTGGATTTAAAAATCCTTAAAACATGTGTGCAGATGTCAAGTTTGAGCCCTGTAAAATAGTTATTTGAATTCAAATGATAAAATATCGATCATCAATGTTCAATAATACCATGAAGATCAAGGGTGAGCATTAATTCAAAAGGTCAGTGGACCTAAAATTGAACATGTCAATGACAAGTTGTAAGATCTTGAGTACTTGGATAGAGATATAATGGTGCATAATGACTGATAAAGCTAGTGGCCTCAAGCAAATATATGGTACACATGTAATCATATAAAGTATATCTAACAGTAAGTGATGGGTGAAAAGGTTAATGAATCTCAAAGATAGATGTGTGGGTGGTAAGTGTCTCCACCATTTTAAATTTATATAATATATATGACTCACATCCATTCATATAGAAACAAATCAATGG
This sequence comes from Torreya grandis, assembly GCA_037957365.1. Classification (NCBI taxonomy): domain Eukaryota; kingdom Viridiplantae; phylum Streptophyta; class Pinopsida; order Cupressales; family Taxaceae; genus Torreya; species Torreya grandis. The sequence goes on along the minus strand of JARHVA010001254.1, from coordinate 3,396,657 downwards.
TACACATGTAAATCAAGAAATTAGATCTAATGGTATGAAAGAAAGTTGATCGATGGTCAATATCAAATTTTAAAAGCTAATGGACTTCAAATGGAGGTCAAATTTGACTCAGGTCAAACATAAGTAAATGCTTCAAAGAGATATGTCATCATTATAGCTTGATCAAATCTCACAAGCAAAAATAGTCATGTAGTCAGTGTTGTTAATGTTAAAGTTCCATCATAATTACATATTAGTCTCAACCTTTGGTTTAAAGATTTAGAATATATAGAGTCCATATTTTATGGTTTTAGTATTATTTTGTGACTATGATCATTGCTCTTTGAAGAATATCTATGCATATAATGATTTCTTAGCTTCCTTAAGGTTTAGAGGTATAATATGTATATTTAGACCTAATAAAGATCAATAAAGAAGTTGTGTGACCTTTAGGCTTTTCATTCATAGGATACTTATATGAAAACCAATAATTGGATTAGTTTTCAATTTATAATATAGACATATGCTAAAATTTTATAGTAAGGGTAGATAAGTGATTATAAAGGAGTGTCTTATTTGTCAACATGGTCATATTTTCAATAAAAAGGTACCTATAGCCACTCAAAGCATACATGGCATGGTTTTTTCCACATTCAAGGTATGAGGAATTTATATTTATAATAAAGATAAGTGGGAGATGGCATAGAAGTTGAATAAGTATTTTTGTGGATTGAATAAGTATAGGTGGAGCATTCAAGTCTTTTATAGAGCCTTTAAAGTGTTTTCTTCATTAACATAAATCATGTCTTAGCACCTTTAATAAGTTCTTATCTTCTAGTATGTCTCCTAATGATAATGTGATCCTTAAAGTTATTTGGAGCAATGAATGGCTTGTTAGGAAGTAGAATTAATGCTAATATATAAAACGTGGTTGGGATCCCATACAAGTTATTGGACCTCATTTAATGATATCAGATGGTGTGATTCCCCTCTCTCTCCCCTTTCTCCTATATCTCTTTTTCTTTCCCATTTATAATCTCTCTCTCACTTTGGATAATATTTTATCTCTCAATTCTAGAAGAGCAAAGACTCTAATTTGATAATTATAGACCCTATAAAAATTTATATGAAAGAAATATTGAAGAGATAAAGGCTTTTTTTACCTATCTCTCCCCTCTAAATTGTGTATAGCAAAGCTTGTGCATGATAGCATTATAAAATATAATCTTCCTTATGCATTGTCTTTCTTTCTTGTTCATTTATAGGTGTTTTCAAGTTATTTGTAGGTTTAGATTAGTTTTCTTTCTTCCACTTGATTTAATCTCATAGTGAGTCGTATAACTTCTCTTTATTTTCATCCATTTTTTCCTAAACCTAGTCTATGAAACACTTATGGAATTAGCTAGTTTTATGAGATTGTGTGAGCTAGCATTGTCTTATGCTTATTTAGTGTTTACTTCATGCTTATGTAATTTATTTTTTAAATTTAGTGCATCACCTTTTTATATTTCTTAGGATACCTATTTCCACCTTTATAACCATTTTATCATTAGTAGCATTAGTTTAGGTGATCCATCAAGAGGATGTTGACCTTCTCTAGAGGTTCAACCCCACCATAGGTGACCCACAACCTAGGGTTATTACCATACTAAAAATCAATTTGGGAGAGCTTTAATAAACACATCCAAGGTTTTAAATTAATGTTATAACAGATATTTCCAAAAACAATGAAATCAACACACTAGTAGGCTAACATATCTAAGCCTAGATCATGAGGGGAGCTTAGTGAACAAACCAATGGAAAACATAACTCAAATACAAAAAAATGATGAAATTCATTACCTTCTTTGATTTTTCCAAGAGATTTATTCATTTTCTTGATCAGATTATGCTCAAAAGGTCTTCATCAATGGGGTTTGGCTATCTCCATCTCCTCTTAACACCAAAGTTAGCTTAATGGTTTGGCTTGATTTTAGAATTATAACACTATGCATTAGCTTGATGAATTATATATTTCATTACAACTCTACTATGTTCCAAGATCCCCAAATTAATATCTTTAGGCTTACTTTCATAGGCTTTAAAATGACTTGGAATGGGTTAAATATTAACCTTGGTTGGCTTAATTAACCCCAGTAGGGTTAAAAGGTTTCAAATGGTCATGATTAGCATGGAATAACCATGGGTGGGCTATTTTAAAAAAATGACAAATCAAAAAAGTTAATGATGAAAACCTAGGATATTTATTGATTTTTGAATTTCCCTTTTTGATAATTGCTTTAATTCCTCATGGATGAATTCAATTAGGCTTTGATTAGGATTTGATGTTAATTAATTATTGTTAGGCATTTTAAACATTTTCAAGATTTTGAATTTAATGATTTGTGCATTTGTTAAATTTAATTGATTTAAGGACCAAATGGATTTATTTAGATGGTTATGAAGCCAAATTTGAGACTCTTAGAGATTAATAGGCTATATTTTTAGAGGTTGGTAAGAATTTATCTAAAGTTGGGCATAATTCCATTGGTGGCCAATTTTAGATGTCTATAGTTTTCCCTTATTTTGGAAGGTTTTGTAAGATATAATCATAGTAACATATTTTCAAAGAATAAAATGGTCCTATTGTGCTTACTACTTCAGTAATGATGAATGAACTATAGCTTCCCCCTCCATGGAGCGGTTGACAAAAGTTTTGGCAAATGGTCCCTAAAAAGAAAGAAGAAAAATGAGGGGACCAAATAAATGAAGATGATGGGGTGAGAACACAATTATTTGTCCAAATTTAGTCAAAATCATTAAGAATGTAGGTGGGATAGTGTACAATGGTTTATCCAAAGGTGCTTATAAGAATTGTACCTTGATAGTGGCAATGTGGTATGATAACATAATGATTTACCCAAAGGTAGCTATAATCATTGATAAGATGGAGTTGCTGCAATTATGATAGATAAATATGATAACAACATGCCCCAAGTGGGTAAAATAATGTAAACAATTAAAATTGATGAAAACATAATGATTTTCCCAAAGGTGGTTATAATCACTAAGAATGTAGGTGGGATGGTGTATAATGGTTTAGCCAAAATAGGTTATGATCATTAGACCCTGATTATGCCAAACATGATTGATAAATGATGATTGAAAACATGATGATGATAAATTGATATAGAAGATAAAGAGGAATTGGGACAACTTGCTAGTAGGGAGATGCTCATCTGAACTAACAAAGGGTGAAATTGTTTCATTAATTAATTACTCTATTTGGGATATGATTGGGATTGGATCAAGATTTATACTAGTGATGGTACCATGGATATATTGATACTACCATTGTTATGTAGGCCTTTTGAAGCTGATTTTTACTATAGCACTTAATAGTAGGCATCATGATAGAACATCATGAGGACTTGGTCGTAATGTGAATAAGGACTAACTCTTGTGATCTAATACTCAATGGAAAATAATGCACCAATGATAAAATCCATGATGACAATGTATATGTATGAATATGGATGGATTGAAGAATAAATGTGCAAGGAATCACCTAATGAATGCACATAGACATAAATCATGGAAAAAATGTGGAAATAAAATAAATAGGCACACAAATAAAAAAACAAAAAAAAAACAATAGTTAGTCCCAATGTTATTAAAAATAACGTGATGAACATTTCCCCTAGAAAATAGTGATAAATTAACAAATAAATAGGTGCACATAGACTTGAATCATGAAAATAATGTGGAAAGAAAATAAATAGGCACAGAAATAAATAAAAAACAACAAAATAAACAACATTTATTCCCAATGTTATTACAAATAATGTGATGAACATTATCCCTAGAAAATAGAAGAAAAGGAAGGGGGTGGTCAATATATCTCCATATATACTAGGCAAGTATTCATTGCCTGCATAGTTCCATGGATGATACATACATACATACATACATACATATATACATACATATATATATATATATATATATATATATATAGAACAAAACTTTAGGCTAAATCTAGTTCTCTGAAGAAATGGGAAGAAAATGATGATAAGAAGAAAACATGATGGATGTGATAGAAGAATAAGAAAGAACTTGAAAAATGATGAGAGTATGGGATAAAAGGCCAAAATGGATTTGAAAACTAAGTGACAAGTGATTTCTTATGATTTTGTGAGGTTTCCTAAAATCCTTAAGGCAAATAAGTGATTAATGTTTTTGGTTTTCTCTAAATGATTTTGAAAATGTTTTTTCATAATTTTATATGTATTTCAAATCAATCGAGAATGACAAGATACTAAATGGTAATCTTGTAAAATGGTGAGGGCATAGAAATCATGAATGGGATGATCATAAAATGATGAGAGTGTGATGGCAAGGGGGACTGAGATAACAAAAACAAATATTGAGCACGACCCACATAGTCCTAAAATGGCACAAGGTCATAGTAGTTCTACCTTACAGTCGAGGAATTTTACTAGTGTAAAAGCAAATTTAAATAAAATAAACATAGTTTGTATGATGACATAGTACAAAATATGAATGATTAGTTGGTATTTCAAGGAAACAATAAAAATGTTACCCCTAGTTTACCCATAGGTAGTTATAATTAGGATACAATTAATTAGATCAATGATACTAATTTACTCATATGTGGTTATAATTAGTAGCAAAACTGGTAAAACACTAATTTTTCCATGTTAGAGGATATAATAAAGCTCACATATACAAACATGATTAGAATGGACAAGAAATGAAGGATGAAACTACCAAAATTATGTCTTACTGCTCTAAAATACTACATGTCTAGAATGTTTGAAATAACTACTAAAATTGATCTAGTTCTTTATTTTAAAAATGTGAAACCAGTGGATAAACCAAGGTTAAACATGATAGGATATGATGAATAAAAACATGTTAGGGTGATAGAACGAAATGGTGGAAAGGCTAAGTGATAGGATAATGATAGGCTTGTAGGATGATAGGATGATAAAAAGTGATAGGATGGTAGAAAATGTATAGTACAAAGAATAATGTTGATAGTATGGTACAATTTGAAATGGTACTCATAGACTATACATTTTATCACTCAAGTATAATACCACTTGAGGTATATAATTTTCATAGACTCATCAAGTTAATCACCATCTAATATGGCAAGCCTATATGCTCGTACACCATAGTCTGCAACAATGATGAAAAGACCAATCCAATTGAGTTTAAAATTACCCTTATGCTTATTTTTGGCTCTGGTATTCTTTTGGTTTTCTTTAAGAACAATATCACCAAACTCAAAGCTTTGGCATTTCACATGCTAATTATATTGAAAATGAAGTTGATTCTGATATACTTTAAAATTGTTCACTACATCCATGCTTTTCTCATCAAGTAACTCCATCTCCTATAGTTGAGCTAATTGATAGTATTCATCATCCAAGACATGTTTTAGAGAGATGCATAATGAAGGTAACTTGACCTCAATATGAAGAATGGATTAAGTGTCATAAAAAGGTGAGTATGGAGTGACTCTTATTGGAGTGCAATGATTGGTATAGTATGCCTAGAGAGTTTAGAATATTTGAAGGTGGCAATCATGACCAACACCATTGACAAACTTATTTAGAATGATAACAATGGTTTTGTTTGATGCTTTAGCATAGATTTAACTTTAGGTTAATATGCCATGAAAAAGTGTTATTTTATTTTTTACTTAGCACATAATGATTTAACATCCTTGTTATTGAATGATCCTCCATTATAAAATATAATGTCAAAAGGGACACCATAGTGGCAAATGAGATGGTTGAAAATGAATTTAGAAATTTGCTTTCTAGTTGCGTAATTGAGGGGTATAGATTCAACCCACTTAGTTAAATATTATATGGTGGTAAGGATATGTTTATGGCCATCTAATGAGGTAGAGTTTATGTTCCTAGTGAGATCAAGGCCCCACATAGAAAATGGCCATAGTGTCAACACTAGTTTAAAAGTCATGGTTGGGGCATGAATAAAATTAGCATACCATTGGCATTTATCACATATATTAACATATGAAGTAGTATTTATGTCTATTTTTGGCCAATAATATCCAATACATAAGATATTTTTGGATAGGATGGCCCTACTAGTGTTGGTTCCATATACCCCTTTGTGAACTTCCTATAATGCTAGTATAGTTTCTACTAAAGGTAAATATAGAAGTATAGTTCCATCAAAACTATAGTGGTATAGGGTTAGTGTGATTAATTTATAACATTGAGAATTATGAATGAAGGATTTGGTTTTTTTTGGGATAAGTTAGGTGATAAAACATGGTTATGTAAATAGGCATATAGGTCTGAATACCAATTAGATATGAGACGAACAATATCATAGATCATTATGATAATTGATGGTTTATGAGTAGGTTATAGCATATTTTTAATGATAAATTGGTATTCCTTGGATATTTTTTTTTTGTGTAATCAAAGATCCAATGGAATCCATGACATTTGATATTATATTACTTGCCCTTGGTATATGCTCAAGCTATATGTTAGTAATCTGCTACTTGAGAGTGCTAACCATGTCCTTATAGGGAACTAACTTGTCATCTTTGGTTTAAAAATAGTTTTTAACCTAATTGATGATTAATTATGAATCACCATAAACCTTAAATGATGTATCTTCAACATGTAATGTTGTAGTTTCTAAGCTATGAAGGCCATTACAAGATAAGATTTTTTTATGGGCATATAAATATGTTCATATGATACCAATGTATGGTTGAGATAGTATATTTCATGCTCCTTTTTATTATAATTGGTTTGAGCTATAAGTTCCCCTAGGGCATTGTTAGTAGCTAATAAATATAATAAAAATGGCTTTCCCTGAATGGGAGGTAGTAAAACTAGTGGATTTACAAGATAATCCTTTAACTATTCAAAAGTTTTAGACAATCATCATCCCAAAAAATGTTACACCCTTCTTCATTAGGTATGTAAATGGATGGAACTTTTTTTCCAAGTGATATATGAAGCATCTGATGGATTGAATTTTTACCTATAAACTATAGAGTTACTTCAAATTGGTTGATGGTGACATCTCTATTATGGCTCATACTTTGGCTAGATCAACTTTTGTGCCCCTATTAGACACAATAAATCCAATAAATTAGCCTAATGTGATGTCAAAAACACATTTATTAGGGTTGATCTTAACTTTATATTCATTTAGTCACTCAAATATCCTCCTCAATGCTATTGGATGATCGATCCTAGTCTTTGATTTGCTTAGTATGTCATCGATGGAGTCTTTGACAATGTCATCCATTATATCATGAAATATTAATATCATAGATATTTGATAGGTAGAACCTATATTATTAAGACCAAATGACATAACCTAATAATAAAACGTTCCCCATGGAGTGGTGAACATTGTCTAGTTTTGGTCTTCTAGTGCTATTCAAATCTAATTATACCCTGAGAGTTTGTCCATCAATGAAAGCATCTCATAACCCAAAGTAGAGTCAAAAATCATGTCAATGTTAGGAAATTAAAAGTCATCCTTTGGGAAATATTTGATAATGTCCCTAAAATCAATACAATTTTTTATTTCTTCTTGATTTTTACTTATAGGCATAACATTGGAAATCCATTCATAATAGTCGATTAGACTAATACATATTGCTTACAAGAGATTTTCAAACTCTTTCTTCAATAATATAATAATATGAGGATGCATATTTCATAACTTTTTTTTCATTGGTTTGGCATTAGGATGTACCACAAGGTGGTGAATAACCAATGTAGGGTCTAAATCAGGCATGTTAGAATAGGCCCATAAAAATATATCCACAAATTCCCTCAATAGGGTCATAAGGACTCCATGTTCCTCCTTAGTGAGGGACATGACTAATTTAATCCATTTTGGGTCTTCTAGAGAGACAATGTTTACCTATGTTGTGTCTTCCACTAGAAGGGTCAAACCATCTTCAAGACTAGTGAACAAAGATTTGAACTATTTGGCTATGTTAGAGTCCTCTGTTAGGAATTATTATTTGAGTTCTCCTAGACATGATGAATTAGAGTCCAACAATATGATGGATGGACATATATAAAATGTTGTTAGAAACTCTTGAATGATGTGATCAAATACCTAGTGTTCTTCAAGACTGAAATAGTTCATTATCATTAGTATCTTGGATGATTTGATCAAAATATTTTTTATCCTTAAGACTAAACTTAGACCTATAGACAATTTTGTCATTGGTGGTCTCCTAGTCTATATTTGAAGAATGTTTAACACCCTCATCTAATGCCACCTAAAATAGGTTTTCACCACTAGATTGACCTTTATCTTTACTTTTCCCCTAGTCCAAAAGTCCCTCAAAGAAGTTTTAATTTTGAGACCTCAATGTTTTATTTAATTGATTTTGGCTAAGGGTCTTCACCTACTCTCCAAAATAGGCTTCAGGATCCAAGTTATTTGAGATCCTTGATTTATGGTCTCCCAATAGAACATTATCCCTAATGCCTAGAAAATCATAGAAGGCCTCGTCATTATAAAAATCATCAATCAATATGTTTGATTATTGTTAGTCTTAGTCTATCAGTTTGGTATAATATAAAGGTAATGTATTATGATGAATGACCAATCAAAGGGTACAAATGGTGTTAAATTCAAAAAAATTGGTATGGGATAAGTCATAAATTAGTTATGATCAAACTTTGCTTCACTATCAACATCATCATCACTACTCATTAGCAATGGTACTCAGATAAGATACATAGGGTCACTCCCAAGTGGTTTAAATGCATGTCCATAAGTTCCTTTGTACTTATTCATAAAAATTAGCTCAAGTGTTCCATATTGATTTATCCCAAGGCCTCCTCCTTCATAGTCTTGATTCTCCATGATCTGATTAAGAATGGGATACTTAGAACTTTTGTAACAATTAGTTAATTTATCATTATATAACCATGATTCAATACCTTCAAGAAAGTAGTTTTCCTAGCTTGAGACTAGTATGAAAGTGAGAAGTGTTGAACTATGTTGATGGCCTTTACCTTTTCTTTGTCATTACATGAGTGGTTTGAATTTTTTTCTTCTAAAGGACTTGGGTTTCTATGGAATTTTTTCAATGTGAAAGGTGTTATAGCTTAAATACTCTCTTAGGCCATTATTCAAGATAGTATAATGATTGGAAATTTCAAGAGGCAACATGTGGGAAAGTGAATCAAGGGTTTTATGGTTAATGTAGTTATCCTTTAGTAAATTGAGATGTATTGTTTTCCCCTTGTCTTTATTAGAAGTTGGATTCATGCCAAAAGGGTGGTTATAACTTTTCAACTTAGCCTCTACATGTTTATAATACTCATACAGATGCAAATATCTTAGAATAGTTAACTCCATCCCTGAATGGGATAACTCGATAATCTAGTTCAATGTCTATGGGATGACATGAATATCATATAACCAAGGTCTACCCAAAATTATATTATATGATAGATAGAGATCTAACACATGGTATAGTATATTATGGGTCAAAGACCCAAGGATAACTAGAAAGCTAATGGTGCCTTATGATTTTTATTCTTGATTATCATAGGCTTTGAGGGTGATTTTTTTTCTTAGAGATGTATTTTTGTGTACTCAAGAATATTTATGAGATTTAAAGATACAATATTTAGGCCTAATCCATTGTCGATGAGGATATGTTTCACTTTATGCCTCATTATGTAAACTTTAATGTATAATGGATTATTATGTATTGGGCTGAGGGATGACATATGACTTTGGTTGAAGTTTAATTGTTGGGTTGGAGTGAGGTGTCTATCCAAATCTTGAAATTTATCAGGGTATACGTCATTGGAAACTTTTGATTGCCCAGGAACTTTGTCAAGATGTTATTTTGGATTGTAGACATATGCAACAAATCTAAAATGGATATTTGTGTTGGTATATTTTACAATTTTTCTATAATGACAAATGTAATTTATTGGATAACATGAAATGGTATGTTCCAAGGTATAATGGTTGGTTGGATGATGGGTGAAGTGATGGATGGTTATGGGCCTAGTATGGTAATCCTTAACTGTCAAGTTGTGATTGTACAATCGAGATTAGTTACAAGACTAATGTTGTGAACAAAATGGTGGAGGAGGGCTAGGTAGGATAAGTCTTGCTTGTTAGTGTACTTGTGTGTAGCCATGGGAGAATTACAAGTTATCTATACAAGTTCCAAACATGGGAATCCCTTCTTGCTAGTTTGGCTATGCATTGTCTTAGGTCAAGGAAGGATTACCAGCATAGGTTGGTTGGTTGAGAATGATTAGCAATGGTATTGTCTAATGGGTACTTGGTCTTAGATTAATTGAAATGGTGTTAGTTTGACCTCCTACAATATGGCCTATAACTACATTATATTCATGTACAACTGCATGGTAGGTCTATTGGTTGTTTACATCATTCTGACCTTGGTTTTGTCTATTGTTTTGATGTTATTAACTCTAATATTGATTTTGTTGTTCTACTAATTTAGCCTTGGTTGTTGATAATGTTATTATTGATGTTCCACTAGCCATTTTTGTTGTTTTTATTATTGATGTTATTTTAGGGGAAAGGATATTGATAAATGATGAGGTTCTGATTAGAGGTGGAATCTCTATGATCCAATATGATCTCTCCATTTTCCAGCATATTTTTAATGATATGTTTGAGTTGTACACAACACTAAAAATTATGGCCATTGACCTGATGAAATTGGTAAAATTCATGTGGCCTATAGTAGTCTAACATATCCTCACCTTGATGAAATTACTCTTTTAGAGTAGGATAATTAATCAGGTTAGCTTCAATAAGTTTGTAAAACATTGATTCAATGGGCTATCCTAGGGGGATAAACGTATGATGAGTAGGTATATTTATTCATAGAGGAAGGTTTTGTAAGGGAATTGGTTATTGTGTTTATTTTATTTTCTATGTTAGTTGAGGTTACTACACATACTACAACTGTTAAAGAGGTTATTGATTAGGAGTAAGCTAGAAAGGTGGCATAGGCTAAGTAGATGGTAACTACACTATTTGGACATGCCATGACTCTATTACTCCATTTACTACAAAATTATTATTGTGACTTAATTTCTTGGCTCTATCATTATTATTGGCCTATACTAATTGAGATGCTTACACATGGACTGGATGTTATTTTTTACCATTATTCTTATTTTGTTTCTAGCCATTGTGCTAATTTGATGAGGTTATTTTAATGATATCTTTGTTAATAAGGACTCTTTTGATCACTAAATCTTTGTTAATGATTTCCTTGAATGTATGTGCACACTACAAATCTAGATAGTAATATATCTCATTATGTATGTTTTTGGTAAACATAGTAACTAGTTGCTTATCTGGTAGACTATGGGAAAATTAGCTTACAAGGGCTCTCCATTACTATAGATAGTTTTTGAATCTTTCTCCTAGTTTTTGTTTTCCTTGTGTCATGTCTACTAGTGAAACCTCAAGCTTGATATTGTAAGATAAGTGCTACATGAATTTATCCAAAAGATCATCAAAATTAGAAACTAAATTCTTTAGTAGTTACAAGAACCATTCCAATTCTTGCCTTGATATGCTCTATGGAAAAAAAAATAATAGATATATGTTTATATAAGCCACTGGTTGGCATGCAATAAATAATTTTGTCAGATGTGCCTTGGGGTTACCTTTCCCCTTGTATTTTTCAAAATTTGGTGGTTCGTACCCTAGAGGAAATGGTATCTATAAGTGTTCTATGTTGAAAGGGTAAGAACACATGTTATCTAATTTAAAATTTTTGACTTATTTCTCAAATTTGATGATAGTAATTGCATCCTTCATTTATTACAATTATTGATCAAGGAAATTAGTTAGAACATTTACTATTGGGGTGGAGGCTAGGTGGTCAAAATTGGATTACTTTGATCAAGGTATGATGGAGGAATTTACTGGGAAATGTTGGATTGGCTATGAAATGGACAAAGAATATGCATACATGGATTATGGTGTAATTGTTGAAATTACACATATTGCATAGTAATATTCTAGTTGGGATTGAGTATGTAGGTCTGATGTTAAGAATTTTGTGGTTGAGATGGTGGTATATAATTGTACTATGCCTATTGAGGTTGAATAGGAACATGCTACCAACAAAGACCATGTCTATGAACTTTGGACATGTTTGACATGAAAGGTAATTATTGCCTAGTAGGTACTTAAGGAGAATTGTAACCTCTTTATTACATGAATCCTAGTTAGGAGGCTGATGTATGTTGGAGATTAGACATATGTCACTAACCAATATTTACATATTATTAGCTAGACATCATTTGTTTTTGAATTGGAATGTTAGTTTGTGACTAAAGAGGTATTTTTAGTACTACCTAGCGAGGTGGAACATTGGTTACCCCTTATTGAGGTGGAAATATGTTTTGCCTCTGATGTGTGGGTACATTAGATTATGTCTACTATTATGTAATATTACTTGTCACATGTTGGGGTCAAGTAATATTTGTCACATTATAGTATGGCATGACATTTCTCATTAGGTAACTACTTAATCCTTGTTATTGGTGCTAGAAGTAGTTTGTTGAGGATTAGAGGTAGTTGTATAAGGTTGGGATATAAAAATTCCTAATCCCTAAGTTTCTGAACCACTAATTGTGTTAGTTAAAGGTAATTTTTTTGACTATGTGTTTTTATATTAACACACCTTTGGTATAAATAAGACATTACTAGCATATTGTCCACTATGTTTTGCTCACTATTCTTTGTAGAAGTAAGAGACACTACCTTGATGGTTGGAGTATTGAACATGTTGTCTATATAAGTGTTTTATGTAAATGGGTCTAAACCCTAATTTTCTGAGCTTGTCAACTCATATTAGACTCTCATAAAAGTAAGTGACTGAATAAGAGGTATATTTGACATGGCCATATTGCTAAAATTATGTACTAGGTTTTGGTATGTCCAATATGATGTCTAAAGATGAAATAATTGGTCCTCCATAAGACCTCTTTACGTGACAACCATGCATGGATATTGATACAACATTGGTAAAATGGCATTAGGGTTGTTAGAAGAGGCATGTCCATTATTTTGATAAGTCATGTTATAAGGCTCTTTTGGTATACCTAAGACATTATCATGGGGAATGGTTGTTGGAGATTGAACTCTTATATCATAGCTTGATGGCATTATACTGTAATAAGGATGTTGTTGGAGTTTTCCCAAAACTGATGGTACACTAGCCAAATATTAGGGCATTTATTCTTGATCTTAATTCATGTAGGGAGGCATGGTAACCAAATAATTGGTGAAAATGTCTTGGATATATTATCCTATTTGAGTGTTGTAAGGTGGATAAGGATCTACCTCCCAAATAACCTCATCTACAAAAGGGCTCTAAATAAAGTCTTCTTATGTACTAAATTTTCCATATCCTAGATTGTACATAGTTCCACTACATGTATAGTCATCGATGGTCATATCTATGACAAATGTTTCACAATGAAATGGATTAGATTTCTTCAAACTATGAAAAACTATATCTAAAAAGATAAAGGGTTCAAATTCTATCTACCTTAGTCAAGGGTGGAGATGAATCTCTAAAACATCTTATGCAAATATTTGGTAACAATAATATAACATCAAGTGTCTAACATTAAATTTTTACATAAATAAGGCTAGGTAAAATGACCAAAAAAAAGATGTGAAACCCTAATGTTCAAACATGTTCTAAATAGCTATAAAGGAGAGGCAAATGTTTCTAAGTCTTTTATCCAAATGTGGAATCAAAATCTAGGCTCAAATAGGCTATGCTAGGACTTTTGTCTAAATTTGATGTCAAAATATAATCTTGAAACAAAATATGATGATTAATCTACAAACATGGAATTATTTGGCAAAGATTATGCACTTGATTCTAGACATAAACATAATTTGATTGGTAAAAAATACAAAATAGAAGGCACTTGGAAGATGGACTGATTCTATCAAACAAAGGCACAAAAAGTAAAGTTTTCAAATTTGAGTAATGGATTAACCTAATTTATGCAACCCAAAATATAAATATGTGTGCATTAGCCCCTACATTTTGAGGCCTAAAATAAAATCCATCAATGTTTTGATTCAAACATGTAAATATTTTTATGACAGTAAGTTAGGAAAATTTTAACATCGCGACTATGCTTAAACAATGATCCAATAAGGATCAAATGATTGGTTTAAACAATGATAATTGAGACACAAGATAAGACAAGTCTTTTGAAATAATTTCGGCAACATAATGGCATAAATACTCCTAAAATCTATGAATTTTTTTATTGTTTCAAATACTTCAAAGGCACAAGTGTTGAAATGATTTGGGCCACATAATGTTACATGTCTCAGTCAAGTACCACACTCAATGTTTTGACACAAATGTTTTCTAAGTTAAATCAAAGTGTCAAATGGATGGAATAACACCTCCTCAAACAATGGATTAATGTTGGACACAAGACTCATTCATGACATGGTTTAAACAATAAGTTTTAGTTCTCACACACCAAGAAATAAAGAATAAATGACAAAAATACAACTAAGTATATCATCCTAACATCCTATAAAGGTGTGGCAAAGTGGGTTTGACTAAAGCCTACAAGTTTTCAACTGTCTATATTGATCTCATGTGTACACACTTTCACATATACACATAAGAGAAGAATCATGTTAATTGATTCTATGCCAATCAACTTGTTGTGAAAAGGTCTTATCATTTTCACAACCACTACATATGTTAGTTTCTTAGTGTAGTATGATATTTAGATTGATCATACATATTGGTCTTTACTTGCCATTAATGGAGATGGTTTAACCACATGAATTATCATCCTAATGTGGTGATCCCAATTTATATACCCCCCCAATGGAGAGGGATTAAATAAATATTGGGAGATCAATCCCCAGGTTAATGATTCCCTAAATAACTCATGAGAGGTAATGACACACCCTTCACAAGCCAAAATGCATGAAAATAAAAGATGATTAGAAATACTTTAGGGTTTTTTTAGATCACCCAATATTATGTGAGTTTGGGGAGAGATTACGTAAATTTCTTTCTACACCTTAGACTAGGTTCAAAACTTTAGTGGAAAGGCATTTTTGATCAAACAAATTCCCTATGGGGGTTAGGGGAGAGCATACATGCATTATCCTTTTTGTGAAACAAACAATCAAAAGACAAGTTTGAAAATAATTTAAGAGTGAAGTTTGATTTTTAAGTACCAAATTGAATGTGACATTGTTTGTTACTAGGCCCCTTAACTTAAGTGTGAAAACTAAAAGAATTTCAAAAAACCAAATGAAATAAAAGATATATAGGTTCATTTTAGGCCTAAATTCCAACTGTTCAATATTTGTCTTAAGTTTATTTTAAAACACCAATGTGAAATGTTCAAGATTGAAACATGTGTTTTAGGAACTAAATTTTAAATGTTAATAAGACTTAGCATGTTAGATTCATTTTAGGCACTAAATAGTAAATGTGTATAATTTAACACTTTCATTTTAGACCTAAACTAAAATGTGCATGATTTTGACTAATTTATTTTCAAATCCCAAAAGGAAGTGCTTGATTTGTAAAAAATATGAAATTTTTATCTTCAAATCAATCCTTTAACCTATAAATGTTAGATAATAACCCCTGCTTTGAAGCACTTTCTTGGTTGAGCAAATGAGGTTTAAATTTTAGCCCTCAAGTTTGGATTTTATTTTATATAATGATCATTTAAGATCACAGATGACCATCAATGGTTTAAGGAAATCTTGGTAAAATATTAGTAGATAACCACCACTGATTGAGCAGAATCACTACTAGTTGATAAAAGACTATTAGAAATGACCTATGAACCTGAAGGCAAATTCATAAAAGTTAAACATATTAGGTTAGTCCTGGTTAGTTCAAATATTGAGAAAAATGACAAGGTAAACTTAATTCTAGTGATTAAAAAGCCTTTGAAACAAAGAAATCAAGGAGCTGATTATTAAAAAGAATCAAAATGAAAGCTTTAATTACATTTCTCCCCTACAACCTGATCATTGGTGATCTCACAAAATTAGTGGTAGTTGGGCAAAATCATTGGTAGTTATGGCCTAAGCATCAGTAGTTGTACTTGATCATTATTGGTCTTTGTGTAGATCCAAGAGATAAAAATAAAACCAAATACTATGAAAACAAGTTTAGAAATGCAATTTTAATTATATTCAAGAATCCATTTCTTAGTTTAAGACATGCATAATGGTCCCATTGGGCATGTCATTTGTGATCAAGGAATTTGAATCAAGAGAGGAGGTTAGTATAGTGTTAGTTCTAAAAAAAATGAAATCAACACACTATCAAGCTAACATCTCTAGGCCTACATCATGAGGGGAGATTAGTGAAAAAATAACTAAAAACACAACTAAAATGCAAAGAAATGACAAACTTCCTTATCTTCCTTGATTTCTCTAAGAGATTTCTTTATTGGCTTCCTCAGATTATGCTCAACATGTCTTCATCAATGGGTTTTAGCTATCTAAATTTCCTCTTGGGACCATCGTTGGCTTGATGTCTTGGCTTTATTTTGACATTATAACACTGCATTTGCTTGATGAATCAAATCTTTCATTATAACTCTACTATGTTACAAGCTCCCCAAATGAAGATCTCTAGGATTGCTTTTATAGGTTTTTAAATGACTTGGAATGGGTTAAATCATATCCTTGGTTTTCTTAGTTAACGTCAATAGGGTCAAAAGGTGTCAAATGGTAATAGTTATCATAAAATAAGCATGGATGGGATATTTTCCAAAAATGACAACCTACTAATGAAAACCTAATATATTTTTTGATTTTTGAATTTCCCTTTTTGATAATTGATTTAATTACTCATGGATGAATTCAATTAGACTTTGATTAGGATTTTATGTTAATTAATTATTATTAGGCATTTTGAACATTTTAAATATTTGGAATTAAATGATTTGTGCATTTTTTCAATTTAATTGATTTATGGGCCAAATTAATTTATTTACATGGTTATGAAGCCAAATTTGAGACTCTTAGAGATTCATAGGCTATATTTTTATAGGTTGATAAGAATTTCCATAAAGTTAAGTGTAAATCCATTGGTGGCCAATTTTGGATGTCTACATAAACTACATTCCTTGATAAATATAAGGATTATTATAGATTTAGAGAATGAAAACAAGACTTTTTCAATATCAAATAAAATGAAGATGAAACTTTAGAAGATTAACTTGGTAGGTTTATATTTACCCATAAATAGATTGGTTATGAAGTCACTAAGGAGGTCATCAAGAAAATATTTTTTTAAGGCCTAGATGATGATTCGCATGATGCTTTGAACCTAATGGGAAAGGATGTCACTGACAAGTTAACCTTTCATCAGATTTTAGCATTATGTATTAACTACTCCCGGACAAGACCTAGGATAAGGAAATCAAGTTTAAGAAAATCACCTAAAGTTGGCCAATTAATTTAATTTTTTTTTTAAATTTTAAGACATATATTCTATTACTATTGACATCCACATTACATGGCCTCAAAACAAAATCCAATGCCACTAATGCTAAATAATTGTCAATATATTATCCTAGATGCACACTCAAACATGCGATAAAAGATTTTCCTTTAGAAAAAATAGAGGTGTGTGTAATTTGCTATATAGACCATAATACCAATAATTACAAACATCTTCCTACTATGAGAAACCAAGTAAAACAATCAACACATATATATGAGGAAGTGAACTTTATCTAAAGATAAGGAAACCAATACTCTCAACCTCAAAATAAATTTGGTCAAAGATTTCATCCTAATTCATGGATGACACCATGGGCTAAACAAATCACATAACTAATGTGAGGACAACCACAACCATAACCATTAGGTACTCGAATGGATGCCATAGATTTGGGGAATGCCTCAAAATATTTTACAACCCTGAGAATAGTAGGAAAACCAAAAACCACATTAGGTACAATAGTCACCACCTCAATGTTTAAATAAATAATATCAAACTCAAATAAGGTTTTCTCTATAGCAAGCCTTGATTCCTTCACAACCTCAGCCGTGAATAATTGAGAATTAGGTTAACCAGCCATAGTTACCTACCCAACTAGTGGAAAATAATGAGAATAGGCAAAATACACATGTTTATGGATTTGATCAAGAAAGTAATGTTGAAATTAGTTGAGTTGAGTGTAATAATGTTCAACTTCAATCAAATAAGGTATTAGGGGATTCTCCCATTACCATAACTAAAATTCCTAGTGATATAAACACTCTTGAGTCACCTGTAGTCCAAGAACCAAATGAAGAAAAGGTAGAAGCCACAACCAGACCAACCATAATTCAAGATCCCCCTATTTTTCCATTTCTTGAGAGATTTAAGGAAGAAAAATCTAGGGAAGAATCTGAAATGATGTATGGATTAAAAGAGATGAAGATAGAAATTTCACTATCAAGAGGCATTAAGGATATTTTTGAGTTGAATCAAATAATTAAAAGATAGTGCATCAAAGCAATAGGAAGGAAGAAATATTATCCTAAAGCAATTTAGGTAATTGGTAAAATTGTTAATCTACTAGCAGGAAATATTCTTATTCCTAAATATGCAGATCCTAGTAGTCTAGTGATGATTGTGACAATTGGGAATAAGTCTATTCTAAATGTGCTTGTATATCTAGGTGTTGCCATCAACATAATCATAGTTAATATAGTAGAATACTTATCTCTCATAGAGATTAAACATACCACTAAAATCTTGCAAAAGGCATATCAATCCACTATTGCCCCTAAAGGAACCATAGAGAATGTACCACTCACCATAAAATGTTGGGAATATCTTATGTATTTCATGATCCTTCAAAATAAACTAAAGAAGGCAAAACATCCAATAATTCTTGGTATACCTTGGTTAGCTAAAAATTTAGCACAAATTGAATATATATATGGAAATATGACCATTTTTTATAAAATTGATGATAAATAAATATCTCTTTATCTACTTACTAGACCTTCAATGGGTCCTTTGAAATAGATATGGGTGGATCAGCCTAAATAAAACTAGACTAGTGTGTCTTCTTTAGCCATTTTTACCATAAAAGATCATTTCAATATTTTTAGGAATAAATGATATAATATTTTGACTAAGAGAACCTAAATCCAAAGTTTGATAGTTTAGCTCTAAAGTCTAAAATCCTAGCTTCCAAGATAGAATGTTATGGTCTAAAGACTAGTAGCTTAGCTATGAAGACTGATATCTATGCTCCAAAGATGAAAAATCATGAATGGGAAGAATCCTATTAAAAATTAAAACTATTTCATAAGATCACCAAATGTGTTATCTGATCCGTAAGACATTCAACAAGCCATAGTTAATTGGGCTCAAAACTAGTAGAATTCATTTTTACATGATTTTCATTATCCATTGACCAATATGATTTCTAAAAGTCAAACCTTTTCCAAATATGTATCTAAACTTTACATGTTACTACCACACACATGTCCATTTAATGCCTTGATTATTAAATACAAATAGTTAAATTCCATTGTTCTAGACACTAAGCAAATTGTAATCCAACCTAGTAAACTGTTGAATATCAATAGTTAGTTAACTACCAAGTAGGAAATAAAAGTATTTGATGTATTGGTAAAACACATTAAATATTTCTCTTGGGATTATAGTGATATGAAATGAATATATCCCATTTTTTTTACACATCACATCTACACCAAAGATGTTAGACCATTCAAGTAACCATAATGGAGAATTAACCCAACCTTGAAAGAAATTGTTAAGAAGGAGATGAAAAAACTATTAAAAGTTGGTTTTATTTATCCCATATCTGATAGTCAATGAATTTAACCTCTAGTCATTATTCCTAAAAATAATTTAAAATAGAGAGTTTTTGTAGACTACGAATAATTGATTAAAGCCACTATGAGAGATTACTTTCCCTTGCCTTTTATTGATCATGTTTTGGATAATTTGGTAGGAAAATAGTATTTTTATTTCTTATATGGATTCAATAGATATAATCAAATTATAATATCTCGTGAAAATCAATATAAAACTATATTTAACTACACTTGAATAACATTTACCTATAGAGTCCTTCCTTTTAGATGTTGTAATGTATCTACTACCTTTCAAAGAGAAGTGTTTTCCATCTTTTTTCATCTTACAAATGATTGTATAGAAGTGTACATGGATGATTTCACTATCCACGACACTACATTTGATAAAGCTTTAAATAATTTTGATAAAGTGCTTATCAAATGTGAGGAACACCAAATATATTTGAGTTATGAGAAGTGTATCATAACGGTTGATGAAAGGATAGTCTTAGGACATCATATATTTTCTCAAGGAATAAAAGTAGATCCCAAAAATATTGAGGTAATTTCTAATCCCCCCATTCATAAAACACAAATAAATGTTAAAATTTTTCTCAGTCATGTGGGATATTATAGAAGAATTATTAAGGACTTTACTAAGATAGTTACACCTATGTTTTATTTGTTAACAAAATATAGTGAATTTGTATGGAATGATAAGTGTCAAGAATCATTTGAAACATTAAAGAATAAACTCATGATTGTTTTAGTACTGAAAGGACTAATTCGGAAAATCCTTTTCATATCTATACTAATGCTTATAATAATGGATTGGGATTAGTTCTAAGATAAATGTATGCCCTTTATTATATCAACAAGAATCTTACTTGCACATAAAATAGCTACACTACCACAAAAAAAGAATTTATTATTATTGTTTATGTCATAAATAATTTTAGGCATCACATTACTAGTTATCAAGTATTTATCTATATAGATGATTCAAATATTAATTACTTAATGAATAACTAGTAGTAGATGGGAGAATAATTAGATGGCTATTATTGTTTCAATAATTTGGCATTACCATTATAGACAAACCTAAGAAGTATAATGTTGTTGGTGACTTTTTGTCTAGATTGATCACTACAGGTGAAGATGAAATTGTAGAGGATTATTTTTGAGATGAACAACTATTTTATATATCCACATACTCCCCATGGTTTGCAAACATGGTAAATTAATTGATAATAGGTAAGTTTCCTCATTCCTTTACTTCTAAAGAAGGAAAACATTTGGTTAGACCTAGTTCTCATTTCAAATGGTTTAAAGGCATGTTATTAAAAATTGGATCTAATAATGTAATTTTTATGTATTTTAGATAATATGAAGTGTATGAAATCATATAATCATGCCATAGTGAACTAGGAAGAGGACATTATTAAAAAAAAAAAGACCATTCATAAGATCCTGGTATAGGTTATTACTGTCCATCTATTTACAAGACTGTAAAAATGTTTGTATGGCAATGTGATCCTTGCCAAAGGATGGGTAAGATTACTCTATCCTCTAAAATTCATCTCCATTATAAAATAAGTTTAAAACCATTTTAAAAATAGGATTTATATTTTTTTTGGATCAATAAAACCACCGTCTCAAGGAAAAGAGTATTTATTAGTATGTATTGATTATATTACTAAGTGGGTTAAAGTGAAGGAACTCACCTTTACTAGGTAGGAAATTGTTGTTGATTTTCTATATCATATGATCACACTAAGATTTTGATCTCCTAGATCTATTATTTCAAATCAAGGACCCTAATTCATTTCAAATATGATCAAGGATTTTATAGAACTATAGTAGATCAATCATAAAAAATCCTTACCATATCATCCCAAAGATAATGAGCAATTAGAGGTCACCAACAAGAGATGGAAAACACTCTAACTAAAATAGTTAAAAATAATATAAAATATTGGGTAGATAGATTACCTAAAGTAGTTTGGGCATGCAATACAACATATAAGATAACCGCATGATTCTTTCCTTATGAATTGGTGTATGTAAATAAAACTTTATTACAAATAGAGTTTGAATTGTAGACATTGAAAATAGTAGCTGATATGGGAATTGATCTTGATGAAGCATAATAAAAAATAATCATGAAACTAAATGGGTTGGATGAACTAATAAAGGATTCACTCACTAAAACTAGCATGATCCATAAGTATAGAAACCAGTGGTATGATACTCACATCAGAGAAAGATAGTTTCAAGAAGGTGATTGAGAACTTATAATTGATATTGAATTCCAACATTTAAAAGGTAATCTTAGGACAAGATGGTTAGGTGTATACCTAATCAAAACCATGCATAACAATGGCACTATCCAACTTCAACCAATTAATCATGACTAATGGACACTTTTGGTAAATGGGTTTTTTATTATTTTTAAGAATCTAGTGTTTAGATCCTAAATAATAAGGTTATATAATGATAGGAAAAATATACTTTTATATCAAAAAATATAGATTTTAACTGATAATTATACAAAAGAAATATAAATTAACTTATCTATATTCATACTAAAATGGAGGAGTTTGAGGTTAGAAATGGAAGAGTAGGACTGAGACACTATCAAGAATCTGAATCTAGTTCCTATTTTTTTATTGGATAGGAGCACCAAAAATAGGACACCTTGGTGTCTAGCACTATAGTCCTTCCTATAATTTTTATTTTGAGGAACTAAGCTTTCTAGGTTTTTTTCACTTTGGTCAATATGAGCCTACGTACTAAATTTCAAGGGCTGAAACTCAACAAAGCTCACTATAGATCCATTTTAGTCTTCAATACATGTATCCATCTACACACATACAAACAATGAATACATCAAAATAAAAAGTGGTAAAATTGGGTTAGGGGAAGAATGATCACATAATCAAGAACCCCTACTATTCTAATTACTACCTACATTAACCCTTAAGCTAGGGTCTCAGATCTAATGTAGTTCTCCCTTAGGGAATGTCCATGATAGATGCAAGAATGAATTTTTACTAGACCCCTCCTTGATCAAGCATGAAAATATATGTGTGATGTACAATGTTGAGCTATACTATTGACTAATTTTTATTATGTCTAATTTACTAAAGTAGTAAGTGTTAGATATTAAATACCTTGTATAGTCCTTTATATAGGAGACTCATTATTTTGAATTTAGGAGATTATTCACATTTGGTTGACATTAGAAAACTTAGGAATGAATTAAATAAAATGGGTAAGACTCATCTTGTAGGAGAAACTGACTGTTAATATCAAATTTTCACTTAGACAATAGCACCAAAAACTAGATACCCTAGGTTTTAGCATTGTAGTCCTATTTAAACATTATTGTCCAAATGTTTTGGGACTTAGGGGGATGGAATAAGAATGGAAAGAGAAACCTAGGTTAGTTAGGGTTAAGTTTCTAAGGTTATGAATGATTGTGAAAAGTCAAAAGGGTGTCTAGGGTATGAAATAAGACCAAGGCAAATTAGACAAAAAGACATAGCTAGATGTGAATAAGGCTCATATTCTCTAGTTGGAATCTCCTGTAAAAGGATTGTGAAAAGACATGATATGTATGATTACTTGACCAATTTAAGGTGTATACATTTTCCCCCTTTTAATCTAGTGATGTAATGAAATGAAGTACTAGAGTAAAATAAATAAAGAATATGTGTACCTAAACATACTTTTTTGGAGATAAGTGTATTGCAAAAGGATCCAATATTCAAGATAGGGAAGTGAATAGGTAACTAATTAGTGCCTAGAGAAGAAGGAATCCCTAAAATAGATACCCTTGTACTGAAGCTAAATATTGGTTAAAATAAAGAAGGAATCCCTATGATAGATCCCCTATACTGAATCTGAATAGTGCCTAGAGAAAGAAGAAATCCCTATAATGGATACCCCCTATACTAAATTGAAATGAGAAATGCTCAGAGGTATAAAATTAATGTTTTCCCTCTATCCCACATAAACTCATGTAATTTTTAATGTGTTTATAGAATCTATATGCTATGAAGAGTAAGATCTATCATGCCCCCACTCTGAATAACACGAAATAGAAATGATAAGGGCTCATAGGTCCAAAACCAATGTCTACCCTCTATCCCACACAAAATCTTGGGTTTGAGTAATGCTATGGACTAACCATTGTAGATGATCATATGGTCCAGCCTAGTGACAACTTGGGTATGGTTGGGTGTAATCTAAATTTTTTTGTAAGTGTGTAATAATAAAATGGCCTATCCTACCATTCCAATTTATATAATCTTGGATGCTAAATAACATGATCATCTATGTCATGCCCCTAAATCTGGTATGTGATTGATGCATCTAGATAATCTATAAATTTGTATAACCATATGTGTCATGATCTATCACGCCATGTCCCATGTGCAAAATTGGAGATCAAAACAATGTGATCTACACTATGCCTATAATTTGCTATCTGGTCATGTAACTATGTCATGTTGTATGAAGTTATATATGTGAGACATGTAGTAATGTACATGCCCCCAAATATTATACTAGAGTCTAATTCTATATTAGAGTCAATATGAGTCCATATAATTTGAACCACTATATATAAAGATTTTATGTATCTATAAACTGATAGTATATACCTCTAGATGTCCAAGTGATGTTGAGTGATGCTAGGTGACCCATATATTTTGAACCACTATAAAATCTTGACCAATATATATTGAGTAATGATAATAATCTAGATTTTAGAGGTGTAAAAACCAAGGTGTATTAACCTATAAGAGTGGATAGAGATACTAGGTAATTTATAGAGATAGTAGGAATGATGCCCCCTTTTGGGGAAAGGGATGAGATCCATGATAGAGGAGGTTGAGCCAAAAGTGATGACTAGTGGCATGTGAATAGTAACTAGGTTGGCATGTATCAAATAGATTGAAAGTCTTTTTTTGATTGGTGAGAGTTGAACTACTAGGATTGAAATGTGTTCTTGATTGGTTAGGACCAAAGCTTGTGTGTGGGTATAGTAGAGATTATAAACATTCGTGCTATGGTAGGCAAGAAAGGTGGTAGTAGATTGAATGGATTGAAAAGTTGATTGATTTGGATAGGTTGGGCATTGATGGGATCCATTATATCCTATTGATGGAGTGGATGTTCCTATGTATGAGGATCTTGAGCTGATATAAATGATGGGAGGTAATCCATTATTAGATTTAAATTATTCCTATATTTATGCTTTCATTTTATTTGAAATTATATATCTAATGTAGCTCTATACATTTTATGCATGTAGGTGGAGTGGGAGGTGCTCAAGATGAGACACCTACTAGGGTGGGGAGGGGAGATGATGAATTCTAGGAGACCATCATTTATTTAACACTCCAAGATCTCATGCAGCATGTTCTTAATGATGTGGTGGAGGGTTTGATAGAGTGGGCAATAGTTACAACTAGTGTCTATGCTCATTTATTTGATAGGTTTTTTATAACTATAGCTACATATGTTAGGGTATCAAGAGAGAGATGAGATGAGAATGGAGTTGGATAGGCATAAGATGTCTCCACGTAATTATGGTGTGGTGAGTATGAATATTGTGGATGATTATATAGATCTTCAATGGTGATATGTAGACTTGCATGAGGAGTATGGTCGATTACTAGAGTGAGATAATTAGTGTAAGAGGAATTTGGGATATCAAAGAGGTGTGGGGACATTGAGCATGAGGCTAGATTATAGGACTAGTACTGAAGGAGAGATTGAGATTGAGAGTGAGGGCATAATGCCCATTCATGATTGATTGTATTTGATATAGTGTATATGTATTTGAAAACCTAGTTACATATATATAGATACTAGTTTGAGTTTGGATTTAATTGTATTCATGTTATGGATTCTACAATTTACTGGTATTATAATTTTTTGATTTGAAATAGTTGATTTGATGTTGATGTTTGATTTGTAATCATATGTAAATGACAATTTTATTGGTTTTTGTAATTGGTAAAATTGATTTGGTAAAGTGAATTAGTTTTCAAGTAGGATATAATTAAGGTATGGATTGGTAACTTGTTTAGATAAGTTAAGTTAATTTGAGATTGGTAAAGCATTTTGATCAGTTGATTTGGTAGGACCTGGGATTTGATAGATAGGTTTCATGTTATGGATAGTTAGAGATAATTAGGAATGTTATTTTTTAGTAGGGTATATAAGATAGCACTATGTGCATATTAATTCTTTAAGAGTGTCTCAAGAATACAAAGGTTAGCTATACCTTTGGATCCATCATTGACTATTAAGTTAAGCTTACAAACTAACAAATGGTATGATGGTACATTGTATTATTCTATGTTATATCACTATTTCAACCCTATTATCTAACTAAATAAATTCCCATACTACTCATGATGTGTAGGAATATATGTTGTAACTGATACCACTTATTATGCACTAATTATAGTTTTACATGGAGACTCTAAAAAATGTAATCTTACTAGATGTGCAACTAAAACTATGTGTTATGAAGGAGGCTCATTAATTCATAATCATAGTGGATTGCTATGTGAAATAACACCTTTTGGAATCTTCTATGATGCATATGACTGAGCAATAAATTGAAATGGATATATAACTTTTGATGGGGCTTCATCTAATCCTAGTTGTAGTGGGTTGATACATGAGATAGGACCCTAAAAACTTGGTTGTAGTGAATATCTCTCATGAGTAGGACTTTATTGTGGTGTTTGTGAATCTATTGGATATGTATATGGAACTACACTATGTATTCCTTAGACTATAGTGTTATATGTAGGTTGTTCTTGCTATACTAGTTTTCAAACCTTCTATGGTGGTGGAATAAGAGATAACCTATGATTTTCTATACTAAAACCTATATTGTGCTCATAATGAGTGACTAATGATTCTTGTAAATTAATGTCTTGGGATGACTTAGCCATGGAGGAATGAGGTCTAGGGTTCCATAATGAAAGAGATCTTTGTGCCCCCTATGTGAATTCTACTATACAATTATCAACACATTTAGTAATGCAATCTATGAGTCTTAAATAGTCATTATCTCTATGTCCATAGATATGATGATAGTTATAAAAAGGCTAATGTGGTTGTCTATGTAAGAGACATGGATCTCATCAATGAGTGGAAGGTAATGGGACTAGTATTGGCAATATTATTGAAGAAACAAACATCCACTTACCTTTTCACTCTCTAAGTTCACATTGGCTTAGTAATTGGCCCTGGTAAATGGTATGCACTTTGTTCCTAAGGATGTAGTGCCTAAATTTCTAGACAAATTTAGCTAATGTAAAGGCTTATTTAACAATTAAAGGAATTTTTCTTAGCATTTTTCAAATTAGTACTCATAAAAGAAATTGGATGGTCAAATCTTTCTATTTTTTGAGTTAAAACAACAACAATAGTATGGTCAAAGGAAAAAGTGTAGAGGTAAAAACCCTTTGAAAATTTAGGACTTATTCAGAATGGATCTTTATTGATTACACTTTTGATCTCCTCAAAGTCCTTCTTGGATTCCTCATTCTATGAGACTTTAGCATCCTTCTTCAACATATCAATCAATGGTTTGACAATCTCTACAAAACCAAAAATGAATTTTCTCACAAAGTTTATTTTACCAAAGAATTATTTCAATTCCTTTTTACTATTATGAGGCTCTATCTTAGATATAACTTCCACTCTTTCTAGATCTATGGAAATTCCATATTTAATGATAACATGGCCCAATAGTTTACCTTCAGTGACACAAAAAATTCTCTTCTTATAGTTAAGGGAGATCCCATAAGTTTTGCACCTTTAAAACACCTATTTTAAATTCATGAAATGGTCTTCCCTATTTTTCAAAAAAATAGTTAGATCATCCATGTAAAATATGATACACTTACCAATTAAGCTTTGGAATGCATGGTCCATGGCCCTTTGCAAAGTGGCTCATTCATTTATTAGTCCAAAAGGCATTCTCTTGTATGAAAAGGTGACCCACTTAGTTATGAATGTTGTATTCATTTTATCTTCCTTATCAACTAACACCTAGTTGTATCCTAAAAACCATCAAGAAAGGACATCATGGTTAAACCTGAGACAATTTGTATTACCTAGTCAAGAGAGGGAAGAAGATAATTATTTTTTTAGATGCTCTATTTAGATTTATAAAGTCAATACATAGTCTAATTTCACCATTATTTTTCCTAACTAGCACCAAATTGGTGACCTAGGTAGAGTTCCTAATGGGAAATACAATTCTAGCATCTAAAAATCTCTTGACTTCTTTGAATATCATGGTTTCTAAGATAAGATTCATAGGTCTTTACTTCTACTTGAAAGGTTTGAAATTATCTTTGAGAGGTATAGTATGGGTTATGACTCTTGGATCAAAAATATTCAAGTAATTATATGATCAAGCTATCACATCCTTATATTTTGTCAAAAATTATTTGGCTTTCTTGTTTCAACATTTGTACAAGCTTTTCCAATGTTAACCAATTGGGTTTGATCTTGAGGCTCAAGATCAAATGCATTTTAATCTTTTCCAATTATCTTAGGAATTTTAGAAGCTTCAACTATCTTATCTTGATCAAACAACCTTTCTAATGAAATCATTTCCTTGGGAATCTTGTTGTCATTTAACTAAATGACTTTGCCACCAAACTTGCCTTCTATAAAAGCATTTTATCAGCCTAATCAACGATGTGAGCCCCAAATTCTCCTAAACTAGTCATGAAGTTTAAGATTTATTGGGCATCACTAAAGACCTATAGATGGTTTATATTGTCTGGGATATAAGGG
Organism: Torreya grandis; assembly: GCA_037957365.1. NCBI lineage: Eukaryota > Viridiplantae > Streptophyta > Pinopsida > Cupressales > Taxaceae > Torreya > Torreya grandis. The sequence continues at coordinate 3,367,935 of JARHVA010001254.1, read as the reverse complement.
TAATGTATTATCTCAATGCTAAAGTTTGGTGAATATTGTTCAAGCATAAAATTAACTATAATAGAGGCAATCACATCAACAACTTTATTTTCTTCCATAAGGATAGAAACAATATTGAAGGCATAAAAATATTCTACTAGGTCCCAGAATCTAAATTTTTATCTCTTGAGGTATGATAGTTTGTACTGGTACTTTCTTCATACTTGATTTAGTACTAGTTTTGAATCACCATAAACTAGTAGTTCTTTGACTTTATTTTTAATGGAAAATTATAGACCTAAGATGAGAGCCTCATATTATACAAGGTTATTATTGCAAGGAAATTGGACTCTATAAGAAGCATGATATTTCTTACCAATAGGGTCAGTTAGAACAATGCCTACTCTAGATCTAGATTTACACCTATCCCCATCAAAATATAACTTTCATAACCCATGCAAAACATTAGGAGCTTCATGATCACATACCTTAGTAGTTTCTAGAGTGAAAACTCCTAAATATGAATAAATTATGTTTACCCCTTCATTCATAAAATTATATTCCATGATCATGTGTTTCATTATTGGCTCCCTTTCAACTCTAATCTAGTTTATAACTCCCTTCCAAGGTCTCCATAGGTGCAAAAAGTCTATGGACATATCCATTTATATCCTTTGTCCATTCTCTACTAAAAATAGTCCATATGAATAAAGGATATCTACTACTTGGATATCTATAAAGTATTGGACTCTTGACTCAAAACCCAGTTGCATGTAGACATTTAACAATTCTCTAACCACCTTGACCCTAGACTTATGTAATTGGGTGACAACCCTATTAGATTTAATGAGAGTTAAACTAAATTGATTAAAAACACCTATAGGTATGATATTTATGGAGGAATGATAATATAACAAATAGTTATGCAAGTTCTTAACAAACATTGTAACTATAAGCAAGAAGGGTGGGATCTCTATTTTAGATTTGTACATAAATACATTAGCATTATTAGTCTTGGACATCTTGCTAGATTTATCAGAGGGAAGTAATTCTAAACTTTGTGTTGATACTTTCAATTCTTACAATAATATTAGTTATAATATTATAGAGGATATGAAGAGAATCAAAGATAATATTTCCTTGCATGAATTGACAAAAATCACATAGCAAAGAGATATCTTGCTAGATTCCTTAGAGAAGGATTATAGCAATATATCTCTTTGCTCTATTATTTTTGTCAATTAATGAAATGAAATATCATCTTTGATTTTATTTATATCATTTAGAATATTATAACCAGTCTTATTGGGAGAATTGAAAGTATCAACACCAAGCTTAGAATTACTTCCGTTTTGAGGCCCTAGATTATTGTCTGAAATGGTATCCGAGGGAGTACCAAAGTTTTTTGGAGGAGTGAAGGTATTCAAAGGATAATTATATTCTCTATTCCTTAGAATGATATGTCTTCTTCAGGAACATCATCAAGTTCAATGTCTTCTTGGAAGAGGAAATCAAATGTCTCCATCATGAAGGTCTAGTTAGTAGGCTTGGATCCTAAAGTACCTACACCATTGTCTTTGTTAGGTATCACCTCAAAAGTGTCCAAATATTTTTGAAATTCTTTAAAAGCTTTATATAATATAATGCAATCAATTTCACCGTGCTTAGTAGTACAATAGACCCTAAAATAATTAGATAAAGCAATATCAATAAAATTAATATCCATAGTCTTCTTTTCACAAGATGATTTATTATTATTATTATTTTTGTGGAATCTATAATTATTAAACCTATTATTGGGCATATTAAAATTTTTGAAAGAGAAGTTCCTACCATAATTTTCTCTAGTATTACCAACTTATTTTTTTAGTTGAAGGAAGTCAATGCTCAATTTTTGGACCATTTTCAGAATGGACTCATTCTTACTTTTGGGTTTTTTTTAATCTATGATCCTTATTGTTATTATCACTAGTATCTAGTACCAAGGTCCTTTGATCATTTTTATTAAATCCATTATTATCAGGGTGATTCAAGAACCCCAAATTTTGGTTAGGTGTCACATGTCTTAGAAGTAATTAGTTTAGATTTGGGAGCTGGTTGAGAGTAGACACATTCTGGTTATTTTTAGGAAAGACATTCAAGGTAGGAATATGAATATTTATATTAGGAACAAAGTAGGCCATTTTACCTTGCAGTTATAGCTAGTCATTAATGATCATATATTTAGCATAAGCTAAAGCTAGTGTGTTCATAGGACCTACATCTCTCTTTATGAATACTAAAGTCATGGTATCAAGAACATCTTTGTAGATTTTTAAACTTGGCTTGATCAAGTTTATAATGGTTAATGTTCCTACTATAAATATTATATACTATAGCATTAAAATCTCTTATAGGTTTATTGATATCCCTTTTTAGGATGGTAAATTGCTAGTATAGGACATAAGGGTTGATTATTTTGCCAAATTGGTCAATGAAAATGTTATTGAATTTGTCGTAAGTGGTAATGTGGTCATTAGGCAAGTTTAAGAACCATTCATAGGCAACATATTTAAATTTTAAAGGAAACAACCTATATGTTACATATTCATGAGTAACATTTAACATTATTAATTCAACTTTAAAGTATTTAACATGTTATTTTGTTATCACAATACCACTAGGGTTAAAAGATGGTAAATACTTTTCATGGTTGTGAAGAAGATCATGATTTTCACCTTGTAAATTAATAAGAGAGATTCCTAACCAAGCCATACCTTGCCAAATGTTGAATTCAAGAGTACCTTGGAGTGGTGAAGTTAGTAAAAACTTATAACATCTACATCTACATTTGTATTTCCTTACTTTCCTATGGATGTCTAGATCCAAAAGATGTCCTCTTATTTTTAAATGTGATCTTCTATAGATTCTTGGAAATTCTAGCTTGATAAATTTGGATCTTATTTGAAATACAATGTGTCAAATCAATCTTTACAAAGAACAAGGATCAAACTTACACATTAAGCAAATTTTGCAAAGATTTATGTTAAAAACAATGAAGGATGTCAACCTTTAACTAATTATCTCAAATATGTGTCCAATTACATAACTATGGTCTATATTTATAACTCTAATCTCAAATAAACTTAGATATGTAAAATATATACCAACCCTTGATCAAAAAAAGTTATTCTAACCTTAAATACTTTGGATTTTAGATCTCAAGCTATCTTTGCTAGAATTATATATCTATTATTAAATATTTTTTATCTTTGTCTATAAGAAGCACAAATATGGGTCATAAACTACAAACTTTGATGGTATTTGCAACTTTGAGTAAATAATGATGCAAATGTGTAAAGGTAACTCCAATCATGGATCAAAACAAGCCAAATTTAGAAATGATACTATAAATTCTTAAATAGCCCTCTTTCTAGTGCCAGTGAAGATCATCCTATTGATGTCTCTAAATGTATCACAAGTGATTTTAGTGTTAAATAACACTTCTCATTTTATAATTTAGGGAATTCAAATCATGAGTAGTAGGTTATGGTAATCTAGTTACCTATGATGAAATAGGGGTAGAGTAATGAACTGTTCCATAATATTTATATTAATTGGTGGTTGGGAGCCACCATGGCCAACTTAGTGAAATATGAGATATCTATGTTATTATAAATGAATTTGTGATCAATTTATAAACTAAATATTAATTGAAATGGATATTTATAGTGAAGTTTAAACTAGAGTGATTTGGTTAAAAAAAGAATCAAAAGGAAGGGTTGGGTAGAAAGAAGATGATCATACTATTTTTGTTGTTTTAACTCAAAAAATATAAGGATTTGACCATCCAATTTCTTTTATGAGTACTAATTTGAAAAATGCTAATAAAAATTCCTTTAATTGATAAATAAGCCTTTGCATTAGCTAAATTTGTCAAGAAATTTAGGCACTACATCCTTAGGAACAAAGTGCATACCATTTACTAGGGCCAACTACTAAGCCAATGTGAACTTAGAGAGTGAAGAGGTAAGTGGATGTTTGTTTCTTCAATAATATTGAAAATACTAGTCCCATTACCTTCTACTCATCGATGAGATCCATATTCAACTAATAATATTGATGAGGACCATTCTATTATCTGAGGTGATCATATTCCAATGGATTCCTCTTTGATTATTACACTCTCTATAATTATTGAGGAGGGTGTAGTTGTCATTGATAAATTAAATTTTGATGACTTAATTCAAATGTTTATTGATGTAAATGAGTTCCATCCTAGATTATAAAAAACTCCATAAGGTGTGGATAGAGGAATCTTGTTAGATAGTTTACCACCACCATGGCATAATGTTGCATTTTGGGTTATGAAGTATCTTACCTGTGATGGACAATTCACTATGGTCAGTGGAGATGCCATGTGGCTTTTTATTCATTTGAGGAAAAGAGATATCAGACTAAAATAATAGGTAAACATTCCATCCTTTCTTCACCATGATATAATTAATGTCACTCTAAAATTGAAAAGGGAACTTGGGTTAGTAATACATCATAGTTTGATTAACCTCATCTATCAACATCATTTTACATAAAAACCTAAGGGTGTAAAATCTTGGTCATTATTGTTTGGAAAATCCTCTCAAATTTTTGGTAAGATATCACCACATCCTATGTATCCTCCTCCCACAAAAACATGCATATGATAAGGTTAATATTTAATTCCCTTAGCATTGAATATGTTGTGTCGAAGATCAAAATGACAAATAAGGGTTTCATCAGAAAACCCTACTCCTTCAGTCAAACTCTATCAAAGTCATCTTTTGGTCTAGTAGGAGGAAGAAGAAGGTGATGTGTAGGCAACCAAATTTTTTTGAAGCTTAAGCTCTCCCATAGAAGTTATAAATGTTAAACAAGTAGTTGAAGAAGAAATCCTTACATAGAAAATTTTAGTTGAAGAAGAAACCCTTATAGAGAAAGTTACAAATGAAGAAGTAGAGAGACCTTTACTCTCTATAGATGATAAGGGTAAATATCCACTTATAAAATAAGTTTCATCTTCTCCCTAGATTTTTCATGAAGATGAGGAGTTGTGGCATGTCATGACTCTATCCCATTATGAGGAAATCATTTGGTAGTAATAGGTAGAATTGGGTTTTCTCTAATCAACACTATAAGGTAAGAATCAAACTATTTGTAATTTCAAAAGAAGACATGAAGAATATATTTCTCAAGTTAGGGAACAAAAATTAATTCTTATAGTAGTTAACACTGAGTAGACTAGATTACATAATTATATGTTTTCATAGTCTCATGATTTAAGTACTTTACATAATTCCCTTGTCAATAAGGATGCCAAAATTGCTAATTTGTAAAATTCTATTGCTGGTAAAGATACTTAGATTAATAATTTGAAACAATATATTTATGTTAAAATGAATTTCTTGCTCAAAAAAATACTCATTTACAAGAGCCAACCA